>CAMAOD020000310.1:0-332500 GCA_945859595.2 Megachile willughbiella
CTTTGTCTCCGTCTTTGTCACCGTCGTTGTCTCCGTCTTTCTCTCCGTCTCTGTCTCCGTCTTTGTCTCCGTCTTTCTACCTGTCTTTGTCTCCGTATTTGTGTCCACCTTTGCCTCCGTCATTGTCTCCGTCCACGTCTCCTGCCCCTCTGTCTCTGTCTCTGTCTCAGTCTCTGCCTCTGTCTCTGTCTGTGGCTCTATCTTTGTCTCATGCGCCTCTGTCTTTGTCTCTGTCTGTGACTCTGTCTGTGCCTCTGTCTCTGTCTCTGTCTCTGTCTCTGTCTCTGCCTCTGTCTCAGTCCTTGTCTCCATCTTTGTCTCCGTCTTTGTCTCCGTCTTTGTCTCCGTCCTCGTCTTCCTCTTCGTCTCCGTCTTTGTCTCCGTCTATGTCACCGTCTTTGTCTCCGTCTTTGTCTCCGTCTTTGTCACCGTCTTTGTCTCCGTCTCTGTCTCCGTCCACGTCTCCTGCCCCTCTGTCTCTGTCTCCGTCTCAGTCTCTGCCTCTGTCTCTGTCTGTGGCTCTGCCTTTGTCTCATGCGCCTCTGTCTTTGTCTCTGTCTGTGTCTCTGTCTGTGCCTCTGTCTCTGTCTCTGTCTCTGTCTCTGTCTCTGCCTCTGTCTCTGTCCTTGTCTCCATCTTTGTCTCCGTCTTTGTCTCCGTCCTCGTCTTCCTCTTCGTCTCCGTCTTTGTCTCCGTCTCTGTCTCCGTCTTTGTCTCCGTCTTTCTACCTGTCTTTGTCTCCGTATTTGTGTCCACCTTTGCCTCCGTCTTTGTCTCCATCTTTGTCTCCGTCTTTGTCTCCGTCTTTGTCACCGTCTTTGTCTCCGTCGTCGTCTTCCTCGTCGTCTCCGTCTTTGTCTCCGTCTTTGTCACCGTCGTTGTATCCGTCTTTGTCTCCGTCCTTGTCTCCGTCTCTGCCTCTGTCTCTGTCTCTGTTTCTGTCTCTGTCGCTGCCTCTGTCTCTGTCTCTGTCTCTGTCTCTTTTCCTGTCTCTGTCTCTGTCTCTGTCTCTGTCCCTTTCTCTGTCTCTGCCTCTGTTCCCTTCTCTGTCTCCGCCTCTGCCTCTGTCTCCGTCTTTGTCTCCATCTTTGTCTCCGTCTTTGTCTCCGTCTTTGTCACCGTCTTTGTCTCCGTCGTCGTCTTCCTCCTCGTCTCCGTCTTTGTCTCCGTCTTTGTCACCGTCGTTGTCTCCGTCTTTGTCTCCGTCTTTGTCTACGTCTTTGTCTACTTCCTTGTCTCCGTCTTTGTCTCCGTCTTTGTCTCTGTCTCTGTCTCTGTCTCTGTCTCTGTCTCTGTCTCTGTCTCTGTCTCTGTCTCTGTCTCTGTCTCTGTCTCTGTCTCTGTCTCTGTCTCTGTCCCTGTCCCTGTCTCTGTCTCTGCCTCTGTCTCTTTCCCTGTCTCTGTCTTCGTCTCCGTCTCTGTCTCTGTCTCTGTCTCCGTCTTTGTACCTGTCTTTGTCTCCGTATTTGTGTCCGTCTGTGTCGCCATATTTGTCTCCGTCTTTGTCTACGTCTTTGTCTCCGTCGTCGTCTTCCTCTTCGTCTCCGTCTTTGTGTCCGTCTTTGTCACCGTCTTTGTCTCCGTCTTTGTCTCCGTCCACGTCTCCTGCCCCTCTGTCTCTGTCTCAGTCTCTGTCTCTGTCTCTGTCTCTGTTTCTGTCTCTGCCTCTGTCTCCGTCTTTGTCTCCATCTTTGTCTGCGTCTTTGTCTCCGTCTTTGTCACCGTCTTTGTCTCCGTCGTCGTCTTCCTCTTCGTCTCCGTCTTTGTGTCCGTCTTTGTCTCCGTCCTTGTCTCCGTCTGTGTCTCCGTCCGTGTATCCTGCCCCTCTGTCTCGGTCGTTGTCTCATGCGCGTCTGTCTCTGTCTCTGTCTCTGTCTCTGTCTCTGTCTCTGTCTCTGTCTCTGTCTCTGTCTCTGCCTCTGTCTCTGTCTGTGGCTCTGTCTTTGTCTCATGCGCCTCTGCCTTTGTCTCTGTCTGTGCCTCTGTCTCTGTCTCTGTTTCTGTCTCTGTCGCTGCCTCTGTCTCTGTCTCTGTCTCTGTCTCTGTCCCTTTCTCTGTCTCTGTCTCTGTTCCCTTCTCTGTCTCCGCCTCTGCCTTTGTCTCTGTCTTTGTCTCCATCTTTGTCTCCGTCTTTGTCTCCGTCTTTGTCACCGACTTTGTCTCTCTCTCTGTCCCTATCTCTGTCTCTGTCTCTGTTTTCGTCTCTGTCTCTGTCCCTGTCCCTGTCTCTGTCTCTGTCTCTGTCTCTGTCTCTGTCTCTGCCTCTGTCTCTTTCCCTGTCTCTGTCTTCGTCTCCGTCTCTGTCTCTGTCTCCGTCTCCGTCTTTGTACCTGTCTTTGTCTCCGTATTTGTGTCCGTCTGTGTCTCCATATTTGTCTCCGTCTTTGTCTACGTCTTTGTCTCCGTCGTCGTCTTCCGCTTCGTCTCCGTCTTTGTGTCCGTCTTTGTCACCGTCTTTGTCTCCGTCTTTGTCTCCGTCCACGTCTCCTGCCCCTCTGTCTCTGTCTCATTCTCTGTCTCTGTCTCTGTCTCTGTTTCTGTCTCTGTCTCTGTCTCTGTCTCTGTCTCTGTCTCTGTCTCTGTCTCTGTCTCTGTCTCTGTCTCTGTCCCTGTCCCTGTCTGTGTCTCTGTCTCTGTCTCTGTCTCTGCCTCTGTCTCTTTCCCTGTCTCTGTCTTCGTCTCGGTCTCTGTCTCTGTCTCTGTCTCCGTCTTTGTACGTGTCTTTGTCTCCGTATTTGTGTCCGTCTGTGTCCCCATATTTGTCTCCGTCTTTGTCTACGTCTTTGTCTCCGTCGTCGTCTTCCTCTTCGTCTCCGTCTTTGTGTCCGTCTTTGTCACCGTCTTTGTCTCCGTCTTTGTCTCCGTCCACGTCTCCTGCCCCTCTGTCTCTGTCTCATTCTCTGTCTCTGTCTCTGTCTCTGTTTCTGTCTCTGCCTCTGTCTCCGTCTTTGTCTCCGTCTTTGTCTCCGTCTTTGTCTACGTCTTTGTCTCCGTCCTTGTCACCGTCTTTGTCTCCGTCGTAGTCTTCCTCTTCCTCTCCGTCTTTGTGTCCGTCTTTGTCTCCGTCCTTGTCTCCGTCTTTGTCTCCGTCCACGTCTCCTGCCCCTCTGTCTCTGTCTCAGTCTCTGTCTCTGTCTCTGTCTCCGTTTCTGTCTCTGCCTCTGTCTCCGTCTTTGTCTCCATCTTTGTCTGCGTCTTTGTCTCCGTCTTTGTCACCGTCTTTGTCTCCGTTGTCGCCTTCCTCTTCGTCTCCGTCTTTGTGTCCGTCTTTGTCTACTTCTTTGTCTCCGTATTTGTCTCCGTCTTTGTCTCTGTCTCTGTCTCTGTCTCTGTCTCTGTCTCTGTCTCTGTCTCTGTCTCTGTCCCTGTCCCTGTCTGTGTCTCTGTCTCTGTCTCTGTCTCTGCCTCTGTCTCTTTCCCTGTCTCTGTCTTCGTCTCCGTCTCTGTCTCTGTCTCTGTCTCCGTCTTTGTACGTGTCTTTGTCTCCGCATTTGTGTCCGTCTGTGTCCCCATATTTGTCTCCGTCTTTGTCTACGTCTTTGTCTCCGTCGTCGTCTTCCTCTTCGTCTCCGTCTTTGTGTCCGTCTTTGTCACCGTCTTTGCCTCCGTCTTTGTCTCCGTCCACGTCTCCTGCCCCTCTGTCTCTGTCTCTGTCTCAGTCTCTGTCTCTGTCTCTGTCTCTGTCTCTGTCTCTGTCTCTGTCTCTGTCTCGGTTTCTGTCTCTGCCTCTGTCTCTGTCTCTGTCTCTGTCTCTGTCTCTGTCTCTGTCTCGGTTTCTGTCTCTGCCTCTGTCTCTGTCTCTGCCTCTGTCTCTGTCTCTGTCTCTGTCTCTGTCTCTGTCTCTGCCTCTGTCTCTGTCTGTGGCTCTGTCTTTGTGTCATGCGCCTCTGCCTTTGTCTCTGTCTGTGTATCTGTCTGTGCCTCTGCCTCTGTCTCTGTTTCTGTCTTCGTCCGTGTCGCTTTCTCTCTCTCTGTCTCTGTCTCTGTCACTGTCTCTGTCTCTGCCTCTGTCTCTGTCTCTGTCTCTGTCTCTGTCTCTGTCTCTGTCTCTGTCTCTGACGCTGTCTCTGTCTCTGTCTCTGTCTCTGTCTCTGTCTCTGTCTCTGTCTCTGTCTCTGTCTCTGTCTCTGTCTCTGTCTCTGTCTCTGTCTCTGTCTCTGTCGCTGTGTCTGTCTCTGTCTCTGTCTCCGTCTCTGTCTCTGCCTCTGTCTCTGTCTCTGTCTCTGTCTTTGTATCCGTCTTTGTCTCCGCCTTTGTCTCCGTCTTTGTCTCCGTCGTCGTCTTCCTCTTCGTCTCCCTCTTTGTCTCCGTCTTTGTCACCGTTTTTGTCTCCGTCTTTGTCTCCGTCCACGTCTCCTGCCCCTCTGTCTCTGTCTCTGTCTCAGTCTCTGTCTCTGTCTCTGTCTCTGTCTCTGTCTCTGTCTCTGTCTCTGTCTCGGTTTCTGTCTCTGCCTCTGTCTCTGTCTCTGTCTCTGTCTCTGTCTCTGCCTCTGTCTCTGTCTCTGTCTCTGTCTCTGTCTCTGCCTCTGTCTCTGTCTCTGTCTCTGTCTCTGTCTCTGTCTCTCTCTCTGTCACTGTCTCTGTCACTGTCTCTGCTTCTGTCTCTGTCCCTGTCTCTGTCTCCGTCTCTGTCTCTGTCTCAGTCTCTGTCTCTGTCTCCGTCTCTGTCTCTGTCTCTGTCTCTGTCTCTGTCTCTGTCTCTGTCTCTGTCTCTGTCTCGGTTTCTGTCTCTGCCTCTGTCTCTGTCTCTGCCTCTGTCTCTGTCTCAGTCTCTGTCTCTGTCTCCGTCTCTGTCTCTGTTTCTGTCTGCCTCTGTCTCTCTCTGTGCCTCTGTCTCTGTCTCTGTTTCTGTCTCTGTCGCTGCCTCTGTCTCTGTCTCTGTCTCTGTCTCTTTTCCTGTCTCTGTCTCTGTCTCTGTCTCTGTCTCTGTCCCTTTCTCTGTCTCTGTCTCTGTTCCCTTCTCTGTCTCCGCCTCTGCCTCTGTCTCCGTCTTTGTCTCCATCTTTGTCTCCGTCTTTGTCTCCGTCCTTGTCTCCGTCTTTGTCTCCGTCCACGTCTCCTGCCCCTCTGTCTCTGTCTCAGTCTCTGTCTCTGTCTCTGTCTCTGTTTCTGTCTCTGCCTCTGTCTCCGTCTTTGTCTCCATCTTTGTCCGCGTCTTTGTCTCCGTCTTTGTCACCGTCTTTGTCTCCGTCGTCGTCTTCCTCTTCGTCTCCGTCTTTGTGTCCGTCTTTGTCTCCGTCCTTGTCTCCGTCTGTGTCTCCGTCCGTGTCTCCTGCCCCTCTGTCTCGGTCGTTGTCTCATGCGCGTCTGTCTCTGTCTCTGTCTCTGTCTCTGTCTCTGTCTCTGTCTCTGTCTCTGCCTCTGTCTCTGTCTGTGGCTCTGTCTTTGTCTCATGCGCCTCTGCCTTTGTCTCTGTCTGTGTCTCTGTCTGTGCCTCTGCCTCTGTCTCTGTTTCTGTCTTCGTTCGTGTCGCTTTCTCTCTCTCTGTCACTGTCTCTGTCACTGTCTCTGCTTCTGTCTCTGTCCCTGTCTCTGTCTCCGTCTCTGTCTCTGTCTCAGTCTCTGTCTCTGTCTCCGTCTCTGTCTCTGTCTCTGTCTCTGTCTCTGTCTCTGTCTCTGTCTCGGTTTCTGTCTCTGCCTCTGTCTCTGTCTCTGCCTCTGTCTCTGTCTCAGTCTCTGTCTCTGTCTCCGTCTCTGTCTCTGTTTCTGTCTGCCTCTGTCTCTCTCTGTGCCTCTGTCTCTGTCTCTGTTTCTGTCTCTGTCGCTGCCTCTGTCTCTGTCTCTGTCTCTGTCTCTTTTCCTGTCTCTGTCTCTGTCTCTGTCTCTGTCTCTGTCCCTTTCTCTGTCTCTGTCTCTGTTCCCTTCTCTGTCTCCGCCTCTGCCTCTGTCTCCGTCTTTGTCTCCATCTTTGTCTCCGTCTTTGTCTCCGTCCTTGTCTCCGTCTTTGTCTCCGTCCACGTCTCCTGCCCCTCTGTCTCTGTCTCAGTCTCTGTCTCTGTCTCTGTCTCTGTTTCTGTCTCTGCCTCTGTCTCCGTCTTTGTCTCCATCTTTGTCCGCGTCTTTGTCTCCGTCTTTGTCACCGTCTTTGTCTCCGTCGTCGTCTTCATCTACGTCTCCGTCTTTGTGTCCGTCTTTGTCTCCGTCCTTGTCTCCGTCTGTGTCTCCGTCCGTGTCTCCTGCCCCTCTGTCTCGGTCGTTGTCTCATGCGCGTCTGTCTCTGTCTCTGTCTCTGTCTCTGTCTCTGTCTCTGTCTCTGTCTCTGCCTCTGTCTCTGTCTGTGGCTCTGTCTTTGTCTCATGCGCCTCTGCCTTTGTCTCTGTCTGTGTCTCTGTCTGTGCCTCTGTCTCTGTCTCTGTTTCTGTCTCTGTCGCTGCCTCTATCTCTGTCTCTGTCTCTGTCTCTTTTCCTGTCTCTGTCTCTGTCTCTGTCTCTGTCCCTTTCTCTGTCTCTGTCTCTGTTCCCTTCTCTGTCTCCGCCTCTGCCTCTGTCTCCGTCTTTGTCTCCATCTTTGTCTTCCTCCTCGTCTCCGTCTTTGTCTCCGTCTTTGTCACCGTCGTTGTCTCCGTCTTTGTCTCCGTCTTTGTCTACGTCTTTGTCTACTTCTTTGTCTCCGTCTTTGTCTCCGTCTTTGTCTCTGTCTCTGTCTCTGTCTCTGTCTCTGTCTCTGTCTCTGTCTCTGTCTCTGTCTCTGTCTCTGTCTCTGTCTCTGTCCCTGTCCCTGTCCTTGTCTGTGTCTCTGTCTCTGTCTCTGTCTCTGCCTCTGTTTCTTTCCCTGTCTCTGTCTTCGTCTCCGTCTCTGTCTCTGTCTCTGTCTCCATCTTTGTACGTGTCTTTGTCTCCGTATTTGTGTCCGTCTGTGTCCCCATATTTGTCTCCGTCTTTTTCTACGTCTTTGTCTCCGTCGTCGTCTACCTCTTCGTCTCCGTCTTTGTGTCCGTCTTTGTCACCGTCTTTGTCTCCGTCTTTGTCACCGTCTTTGTCTCCGTTGTCGCCTTCCTCTTCGTCTCCGTCTTTGTGTCCGTCTTTGTCTACTTCTTTGTCTCCGTATTTGTCTCCGTCTTTGTCTCTGTCTCTGTCTCCGTCCACGTCTCCTGCCCCTCTGTCTCTGTCTCATTCTCTGTCTCTGTCTCTGTCTCTGTTTCTGTCTCTGCCTCTGTCTCCGTCTTTGTCTCCGTCTTTGTCTCCGTCTTTGTCTACGTCTTTGTCTCCGTCCTTGTCACCGTCTTTGTCTCCGTCGTAGTCTTCCTCTTCCTCTCCGTCTTTGTGTCCGTCTTTGTCTCCGTCCTTGTCTCCGTCTTTGTCTCCGTCCACGTCTCCTGCCCCTCTGTCTCTGTCTCAGTCTCTGTCTCTGTCTCTGTCTCCGTTTCTGTCTCTGCCTCTGTCTCCGTCTTTGTCTCCATCTTTGTCTGCGTCTTTGTCTCCGTCTTTGTCACCGTCTTTGTCTCCGTTGTCGCCTTCCTCTTCGTCTCCGTCTTTGTGTCCGTCTTTGTCTACTTCTTTGTCTCCGTATTTGTCTCCGTCTTTGTCTCTGTCTCTGTCTCTGTCTCTGTCTCTGTCTCTGTCTCTGTCTCTGTCTCTGTCCCTGTCCCTGTCTGTGTCTCTGTCTCTGTCTCTGTCTCTGCCTCTGTCTCTTTCCCTGTCTCTGTCTTCGTCTCCGTCTCTGTCTCTGTCTCTGTCTCCGTCTTTGTACGTGTCTTTGTCTCCGCATTTGTGTCCGTCTGTGTCCCCATATTTGTCTCCGTCTTTGTCTACGTCTTTGTCTCCGTCGTCGTCTTCCTCTTCGTCTCCGTCTTTGTGTCCGTCTTTGTCACCGTCTTTGCCTCCGTCTTTGTCTCCGTCCACGTCTCCTGCCCCTCTGTCTCTGTCTCTGTCTCAGTCTCTGTCTCTGTCTCTGTCTCTGTCTCTGTCTCTGTCTCTGTCTCTGTCTCGGTTTCTGTCTCTGCCTCTGTCTCTGTCTCTGTCTCTGTCTCTGTCTCTGTCTCTGTCTCGGTTTCTGTCTCTGCCTCTGTCTCTGTCTCTGCCTCTGTCTCTGTCTCTGTCTCTGTCTCTGTCTCTGCCTCTGTCTCTGTCTGTGGCTCTGTCTTTGTGTCATGCGCCTCTGCCTTTGTCTCTGTCTGTGTATCTGTCTGTGCCTCTGCCTCTGTCTCTGTTTCTGTCTTCGTCCGTGTCGCTTTCTCTCTCTCTGTCTCTGTCTCTGTCACTGTCTCTGTCTCTGCCTCTGTCTCTGTCTCTGTCTCTGTCTCTGTCTCTGTCTCTGTCTCTGTCTCTGACGCTGTCTCTGTCTCTGTCTCTGTCTCTGTCTCTGTCTCTGTCTCTGTCTCTGTCTCTGTCTCTGTCTCTGTCTCTGTCTCTGTCTCTGTCTCTGTCGCTGTGTCTGTCTCTGTCTCTGTCTCCGTCTCTGTCTCTGCCTCTGTCTCTGTCTCTGTCTCTGTCTTTGTATCCGTCTTTGTCTCCGCCTTTGTCTCCGTCTTTGTCTCCGTCGTCGTCTTCCTCTTCGTCTCCCTCTTTGTCTCCGTCTTTGTCACCGTTTTTGTCTCCGTCTTTGTCTCCGTCCACGTCTCCTGCCCCTCTGTCTCTGTCTCTGTCTCAGTCTCTGTCTCTGTCTCTGTCTCTGTCTCTGTCTCTGTCTCTGTCTCTGTCTCGGTTTCTGTCTCTGCCTCTGTCTCTGTCTCTGTCTCTGTCTCTGTCTCTGCCTCTGTCTCTGTCTCTGTCTCTGTCTCTGTCTCTGCCTCTGTCTCTGTCTCTGTCTCTGTCTCTGTCTCTGTCTCTCTCTCTGTCACTGTCTCTGTCACTGTCTCTGCTTCTGTCTCTGTCCCTGTCTCTGTCTCCGTCTCTGTCTCTGTCTCAGTCTCTGTCTCTGTCTCCGTCTCTGTCTCTGTCTCTGTCTCTGTCTCTGTCTCTGTCTCTGTCTCTGTCTCTGTCTCGGTTTCTGTCTCTGCCTCTGTCTCTGTCTCTGCCTCTGTCTCTGTCTCAGTCTCTGTCTCTGTCTCCGTCTCTGTCTCTGTTTCTGTCTGCCTCTGTCTCTCTCTGTGCCTCTGTCTCTGTCTCTGTTTCTGTCTCTGTCGCTGCCTCTGTCTCTGTCTCTGTCTCTGTCTCTTTTCCTGTCTCTGTCTCTGTCTCTGTCTCTGTCTCTGTCCCTTTCTCTGTCTCTGTCTCTGTTCCCTTCTCTGTCTCCGCCTCTGCCTCTGTCTCCGTCTTTGTCTCCATCTTTGTCTCCGTCTTTGTCTCCGTCCTTGTCTCCGTCTTTGTCTCCGTCCACGTCTCCTGCCCCTCTGTCTCTGTCTCAGTCTCTGTCTCTGTCTCTGTCTCTGTTTCTGTCTCTGCCTCTGTCTCCGTCTTTGTCTCCATCTTTGTCCGCGTCTTTGTCTCCGTCTTTGTCACCGTCTTTGTCTCCGTCGTCGTCTTCCTCTTCGTCTCCGTCTTTGTGTCCGTCTTTGTCTCCGTCCTTGTCTCCGTCTGTGTCTCCGTCCGTGTCTCCTGCCCCTCTGTCTCGGTCGTTGTCTCATGCGCGTCTGTCTCTGTCTCTGTCTCTGTCTCTGTCTCTGTCTCTGTCTCTGTCTCTGCCTCTGTCTCTGTCTGTGGCTCTGTCTTTGTCTCATGCGCCTCTGCCTTTGTCTCTGTCTGTGTCTCTGTCTGTGCCTCTGCCTCTGTCTCTGTTTCTGTCTTCGTTCGTGTCGCTTTCTCTCTCTCTGTCACTGTCTCTGTCACTGTCTCTGCTTCTGTCTCTGTCCCTGTCTCTGTCTCCGTCTCTGTCTCTGTCTCAGTCTCTGTCTCTGTCTCCGTCTCTGTCTCTGTCTCTGTCTCTGTCTCTGTCTCTGTCTCTGTCTCGGTTTCTGTCTCTGCCTCTGTCTCTGTCTCTGCCTCTGTCTCTGTCTCAGTCTCTGTCTCTGTCTCCGTCTCTGTCTCTGTTTCTGTCTGCCTCTGTCTCTCTCTGTGCCTCTGTCTCTGTCTCTGTTTCTGTCTCTGTCGCTGCCTCTGTCTCTGTCTCTGTCTCTGTCTCTTTTCCTGTCTCTGTCTCTGTCTCTGTCTCTGTCTCTGTCCCTTTCTCTGTCTCTGTCTCTGTTCCCTTCTCTGTCTCCGCCTCTGCCTCTGTCTCCGTCTTTGTCTCCATCTTTGTCTCCGTCTTTGTCTCCGTCCTTGTCTCCGTCTTTGTCTCCGTCCACGTCTCCTGCCCCTCTGTCTCTGTCTCAGTCTCTGTCTCTGTCTCTGTCTCTGTTTCTGTCTCTGCCTCTGTCTCCGTCTTTGTCTCCATCTTTGTCCGCGTCTTTGTCTCCGTCTTTGTCACCGTCTTTGTCTCCGTCGTCGTCTTCATCTACGTCTCCGTCTTTGTGTCCGTCTTTGTCTCCGTCCTTGTCTCCGTCTGTGTCTCCGTCCGTGTCTCCTGCCCCTCTGTCTCGGTCGTTGTCTCATGCGCGTCTGTCTCTGTCTCTGTCTCTGTCTCTGTCTCTGTCTCTGTCTCTGTCTCTGCCTCTGTCTCTGTCTGTGGCTCTGTCTTTGTCTCATGCGCCTCTGCCTTTGTCTCTGTCTGTGTCTCTGTCTGTGCCTCTGTCTCTGTCTCTGTTTCTGTCTCTGTCGCTGCCTCTATCTCTGTCTCTGTCTCTGTCTCTTTTCCTGTCTCTGTCTCTGTCTCTGTCTCTGTCCCTTTCTCTGTCTCTGTCTCTGTTCCCTTCTCTGTCTCCGCCTCTGCCTCTGTCTCCGTCTTTGTCTCCATCTTTGTCTTCCTCCTCGTCTCCGTCTTTGTCTCCGTCTTTGTCACCGTCGTTGTCTCCGTCTTTGTCTCCGTCTTTGTCTACGTCTTTGTCTACTTCTTTGTCTCCGTCTTTGTCTCCGTCTTTGTCTCTGTCTCTGTCTCTGTCTCTGTCTCTGTCTCTGTCTCTGTCTCTGTCTCTGTCTCTGTCTCTGTCTCTGTCTCTGTCTCTGTCCCTGTCCCTGTCCTTGTCTGTGTCTCTGTCTCTGTCTCTGTCTCTGCCTCTGTTTCTTTCCCTGTCTCTGTCTTCGTCTCCGTCTCTGTCTCTGTCTCTGTCTCCATCTTTGTACGTGTCTTTGTCTCCGTATTTGTGTCCGTCTGTGTCCCCATATTTGTCTCCGTCTTTTTCTACGTCTTTGTCTCCGTCGTCGTCTACCTCTTCGTCTCCGTCTTTGTGTCCGTCTTTGTCACCGTCTTTGTCTCCGTCTTTGTCTCCGTCCACGTCTCCTGCCCCTCTGTCTCTGTCTCAGTCTCTGTTTCTGTCTCTGTCTCTGTCTCTGTCCCTGTCTCTGTTTCTGTCTCTGTCTCTGTATCAGTCTCTGTCTCTGTCTGTGTCTCCGCCTCTGTCTCCGCCTTTGCCTCTGCCTTTGTCTCCGTATTTGTCTCCGTCTGTGTCTCCATCTATGTCTCCGTCTCTGTCTCTGTCTCTGTCTCTGTCTCTGTCTCTGTCTCTGCCTCTGTCTTTGTCTCCGCCTTTGTCTCCGTCTCTGTCTCTCTCTCTGTCCCTATCTCTGTTTCTGTCTCTGTTTTCGTCTCTGTCTCCGCCTCTGCCTCTGTGTCTGTCTCTGTCTTTGTCTCCATCTTTGTCTCCGTCTTTGTCTCCGTCTTTGTCTCCGTCTTTGTCTCCGTCTTTGTACCTGTCTTTGTCTCCGTATTTGTGTCCGTCTTTGCCTCCGTCTTTGTCTCCGCCTTTGTCTCCGTCCACGTCTCCTGCCCCTCTGTCTCTGTCTCTGTCTCAGTCTCTGCCTCTGTCTCTGTCTGTGGCTCTGTCTTTGCCTCGTGCGCCTCTGTCTTTGTCTCTGTCTATGTCTCTGTCTCTGTCTCTGCCTCTGTCTCTGTCCTTGTCTCCATCTTTGTCTCCGTCTTTGTCTCCGTCTTTGTCTCCGTCCTCGTCTTCCTCTTCGTCTCCGTCTTTGTCTCCGTCTATGTCACCGTCTTTGTCTCCGTCTTTGTCTCCGTCTATGTCACCGTCTTTGTCTCCGTCTTTGTCTCCGTCTTTGTCACCGTCTTTGTCTCCGTCTTTGTCTCCGTCTTTGTCTCCGTCTTTGTCTACGTCTTTGTCTCCGTCCTTGTCTCCGTCCACGTCTCCTGCCCCTCTGTCTCTGTCTTTGTCTCAGTCTCTGTCTCTGTCTCTGTCTCTGTCTCTGTCTCTGTCTCTGTCTCTGTCTCTGTTTCTGTCTCTGTCTCTGTCTCTGTCTCTGTCTCTGTCTCTGTCTCTGTCTGTGACTCTGTCTCTGTCTCTGCCTCTGTCTCTGTCTGTGGCTCTGTCTTTGTCTCATGCGCCTCTGTCTTTGTCTCTGTCTGTGTCTCTGTCTGTGCCTCTGTCTCTGTCTCTGTTTCTGTCTCTGTCGCTGCCTCTGTCTCTGTCTCTGTCTCTGTCTCTTTTCCTGTCTCTGTCTATGTCTCTGTCTCTGTCCTTATCTCTGTCTCTGCCTCTGTTCCCTTCTCTGTCTCCGCCTCTGCCTCTGTCTTCGTCTTTGTCTCCATCTTTGTCTCCGTCTTTGTCTCCGTCTTTGTCTCCGTCTTTGTCACCGTCTTTGTCTCCGTCGTCGTCTTCCTCCTCGTCTCCGTCTTTGTGTCCGTCTTTGTCACCGTCGTTGTCTCCGTCTTTGTCTACGTCTTTGTCTACTTCTTTGTCTCCGTCTTTGTCTCCGTCTGTTTCTCCATATTTTTCTCCGTCTTTGTCACCGTCTTTGTCTCCGTCGTCGTCTTCCTCTTCGTCTCCGTCTTTGTGTCCGTCTTTTTCTCCGTCCTTGTCTCCGTCTATGTCTCCGTCCGTGTCTCCTGCCCCTCTGTCTCGGTCGTTGTCTCATGCGCGTCTGTATCTGTCTCTGTCTCTGCCTCTGCCTCTGTCTCTGTCTCTGTCTCTGTCTCTTTTCCTGTCTCTGTCTCTGTCTCTGTCTCTGTCTCTGTCCCTTTCTCTGTCTCTGTCTCTGTTCCCTTCTCTGTCTCCGCCTCTGCCTCTGTCTCCGTCTTTGTCTCCATCTTTGTCTCCGTCTTTGTCTCCGTCTTTGTCACCGTCTTTGTCTCCGTCGTCGTCTTCCTCTTCGTCTCCGTCTTTGTCTCCGTCTTTGTCACCGTCGTTGTCTCCGTCTTTCTCTCCGTCTCTGTCTCCGTCTTTGTCTCCGTCTTTCTACCTGTCTTTGTCTCCGTATTTGTGTCCACCTTTGCCTCCGTCATTGTCTCCGTCCACGTCTCCTGCCCCTCTGTCTCTGTCTCTGTCTCAGTCTCTGCCTCTGTCTCTGTCTGTGGCTCTATATTTGTCTCATGCGCCTCTGTCTTTGTCTCTGTCTGTGACTCTGTCTGTGCCTCTGTCTCTGTCTCTGTCTCTGTCTCTGTCTCTGCCTCTGTCTCTGTCCTTGTCTCCATCTTTGTCTCCGTCTTTGTCTCCGTCTTTGTCTCCGTCCTCGTCTTCCTCTTTGTCTCCGTCTTTGTCTCCGTCTATGTCACCGTCTTTGTCTCCGTCTTTGTCTCCGTCTTTGTCACCGTCTTTGTCTCCGTCTCTGTCTCCGTCCACGTCTCCTGCCCCTCTGTCTCTGTCTCTGTCTCAGTCTCTGCCTCTGTCTCTGTCTGTGGCTCTGCCTTCGTCTCATGCGCCTCTGTCTTTGTCTCTGTCTGTGTCTCTGTCTGTGCCTCTGTCTCTGTCTCTGTCTCTGTCTCTGTCTCTGCCTCTGTCTCTGTCCTTGTCTCCATCTTTGTCTCCGTCTTTGTCTCCGTCCTCGTCTTCCTCTTCGTCTCCGTCTTTGTCTCCGTCTCTGTCTCCGTCTTTGTCTCCGTCTTTCTACCTGTCTTTGTCTCCGTATTTGTGTCCACCTTTGCCTCCGTCTTTGTCTCCATCTTTGTCTCCGTCTTTGTCTCCGTCTTTGTCACCGTCTTTGTCTCCGTCGTCGTCTTCCTCTTCGTCTCCGTCTTTGTCTCCGTCTTTGTCACCGTCGTTGTATCCGTCTTTGTCTCCGTCCTTGTCTCCGTCTCTGCCTCTGTCTCTGTCTCTGTTTCTGTCTCTGTCGCTGCCTCTGTCTCTGTCTCTGTCTCTGTCTCTTTTCCTGTCTCTGTCTCTGTCTCTGTCTCTGTCCCTTTCTCTGTCTCTGCCTCTGTTCCCTTCTCTGTCTCCGCCTCTGCCTCTGTCTCCGTCTTTGTCTCCGTCCACGTCTCCTGCCCCTCTGTCTCTGTCTCAGTCTCTGTCTCTGTCTCTGTCTCCGTTTCTGTCTCTGCCTCTGTCTCCGTCTTTGTCTCCATCTTTGTCTGCGTCTTTGTCTCCGTCTTTGTCACCGTCTTTGTCTCCGTTGTCGCCTTCCTCTTCGTCTCCGTCTTTGTGTCCGTCTTTGTCTACTTCTTTGTCTCCGTCTTTGTCTCCGTCTTTGTCTCTGTCTCTGTCTCTGTCTCTGTCTCTGTCTCTGTCTCTGTCTCTGTCTCTGTCTCTGTCTCTGTCTCTGTCTCTGTCCCTGTCCCAGTCTGTGTCTCTGTCTCTGTCTCTGTCTCTGCCTCTGTCTCTTTCCCTGTCGCTGTCTTCGTCTCCGTCTCTGTCTCTGTCTCTGTCTCCGTCTTTGTACGTGTCTTTGGCTCCGTATTTGTGTCCGTCTGTGTCCCCATATTTGTCTCCGTCTTTGTCTACGTCTTTGTCTCCGTCGTCGTCCTCCTCTTCGTCTCCGTCTTTGTGTCCGTCTTTGTCACCGTCTTTGTCTCCGTCTTTGTCTCCGTCCACGTCTCCTGCCCCTCTGTCTCTGTCTCATTCTCTGTCTCTGTCTCTGTCTCTGTTTCTGTCTCTGCCTCTGTCTCCGTCTTTGTCTCCGTCTTTGTCTACGTCTTTGTCTCCGTCCTTGTCACCGTCTTTGTCTCCGTCGTAGTCTTCCTCTTCCTCTCCGTCTTTGTGTCCGTCTTTGTCTCCGTCCTTGTCTCCGTCTTTGTCTCCGTCCACGTCTCCTGCCCCTCTGTCTCTGTCTCAGTCTCTGTCTCTGTCTCTGTCTCCGTTTCTGTCTCTGCCTCTGTCTCCGTCTTTGTCTCCATCTTTGTCTGCGTCTTTGTCTCCGTCTTTGTCACCGTCTTTGTCTCCGTTGTCACCTTCCTCTTCGTCTCCGTCTTTGTGTCCGTCTTTGTCTACTTCTTTGTCTCCGTCTTTGTCTCCGTCTTTGTCTCTGTCTCTGTCTCTGTCTCTGCCTCTGTCTCTGTCTCTGTCTCTGTCTCTGTCTCTGTCTCTGTCCCTGTCCCTGTCTGTGTCTCTGTCTCTGTCTCTGTCTCTGCCTCTGTCTCTTTCCCTGTCTCTGTCTTCGTCTCCGTCTCTGTCTCTGTCTCTGTCTCCGTCTTTGTACGTGTCTTTGTCTCCGTATTTGTGTCCGTCTGTGTCCCCATATTTGTCTCCGTCTTTGTCTACGTCTTTGTCTCCGTCGTCGTCTTCCTCTTCGTCTCCGTCTTTGTGTCCGTCTTTGTCACCGTCTTTGTCTCCGTCTTTGTCTCCGTCCACGTCTCCTGCCCCTCTGTCTCTGTCTCTGTCTCAGTCTCTGTCTCTGTCTCTGTCTCTGTCTCTGTCTCTGTCTCGGTTTCTATCTCTGCCACTGTCTCTGTCTCTGTCTCTGTCTCTGTCTCTGTCTCTGTCTCGGTTTCTGTCTCTGCCTCTGTCTCTGTCTCTGCCTCTGTCTCTGTCTCTGTCTCTGTCTCTGTCTCTGCCTCTGTCTCTGTCTGTGGCTCTGTCTTTGTGTCATGCGCCTCTGCCTTTGTCTCTGTCTGTGTCTCTGTCTGTGCCTCTGCCTCTGTCTCTGTTTCTGTCTTCGTCCGTGTCGCTTTCTCTCTCTCTGTCTCTGTCTCTGTCACTGTCTCTGTCTCTGCCTCTGTCTCTGTCTCTGTCTCTGTCTCTGTCTCTGTCTCTGTCTCTGTCTCTGACGCTGTCTCTGTCTCTGTCTCTGTCTCTGTCTCTGTCTCTGTCTCTGTCTCTGTCTCTGTCTCTGTCTCTGTCTCTGTCGCTGTGTCTGTCTCTGTCTCTGTCTCCGTCTCTGTCTCTGCCTCTGTCTCTGTCTCTGTCTCTGTCTTTGTATCCGTCTTTGTCTCCGCCTTTGTCTCCGTCTTTGTCTCCGTCGTCGTCTTCCTCTTCGTCTCCCTCTTTGTCTCCGTCTTTGTCTCCGTCCACGTCTCCTGCCCCTCTGTCTCTGTCTCTGTCTCAGTCTCTGTCTCTGTCTCTGTCTCTGTCTCTGTCTCTGTCTCTGTCTCTGTCTCTGTCTCTGTCTCTGTCTCTGTCTCGGTTTCTGTCTCTGCCTCTGTCTCTGTCTCTGTCTCTGTCTCTGTCTCTGTCTCTGTCTCGGTTTCTGTCTCTGCCTCTGTCTCTGTCTCTGCCTCTGTCTCTGTCTCTGTCTCTGTCTCAGTCTCTGTTTCTGTCTCTGTCTCTGTCTCTGTCCCTGTCTCTGTTTCTGTCTCTGTCTCTGTATCAGTCTCTGTCTCTGTCTGTGTCTCCGCCTCTGTCTCCGCCTTTGCCTCTGCCTTTGTCTCCGTATTTGTCTCCGTCTGTGTCTCCATCTATGTCTCCGTCTCTGTCTCTGTCTCTGTCTCTGTCTCTGTCTCTGTCTCTGCCTCTGTCTTTGTCTCCGCCTTTGTCTCCGTCTCTGTCTCTCTCTCTGTCCCTATCTCTGTTTCTGTCTCTGTTTTCGTCTCTGTCTCCGCCTCTGCCTCTGTGTCTGTCTCTGTCTTTGTCTCCATCTTTGTCTCCGTCTTTGTCTCCGTCTTTGTCTCCGTCTTTGTCTCCGTCTTTGTACCTGTCTTTGTCTCCGTATTTGTGTCCGTCTTTGCCTCCGTCTTTGTCTCCGCCTTTGTCTCCGTCCACGTCTCCTGCCCCTCTGTCTCTGTCTCTGTCTCAGTCTCTGCCTCTGTCTCTGTCTGTGGCTCTGTCTTTGCCTCGTGCGCCTCTGTCTTTGTCTCTGTCTATGTCTCTGTCTCTGTCTCTGCCTCTGTCTCTGTCCTTGCCTCCATCTTTGTCTCCGTCTTTGTCTCCGTCTTTGTCTCCGTCCTCGTCTTCCTCTTCGTCTCCGTCTTTGTCTCCGTCTATGTCACCGTCTTTGTCTCCGTCTTTGTCTCCGTCTATGTCACCGTCTTTGTCTCCGTCTTTGTCTCCGTCTTTGTCACCGTCTTTGTCTCCGTCTTTGTCTCCGTCTTTGTCTCCGTCTTTGTCTACGTCTTTGTCTCCGTCCTTGTCTCCGTCCACGTCTCCTGCCCCTCTGTCTCTGTCTTTGTCTCAGTCTCTGTCTCTGTCTCTGTCTCTGTCTCTGTCTCTGTCTCTGTCTCTGTCTCTGTCTCTGTCTCTGTCTCTGTTTCTGTCTCTGTCTCTGTCTCTGTCTCTGTCTCTGTCTCTGTCTGTGACTCTGTCTCTGTCTCTGCCTCTGTCTCTGTCTGTGTCTCTGTCTGTGCCTCTGTCTCTGTCTCTGTCTCTGTCTCTGTCTCTGCCTCTGTCTCTGTCCTTGTCTCCATCTTTGTCTCCGTCTTTGTCTCCGTCCTCGTCTTCCTCTTCGTCTCCGTCTTTGTCTCCGTCTCTGTCTCCGTCTTTGTCTCCGTCTTTCTACCTGTCTTTGTCTCCGTATTTGTGTCCACCTTTGCCTCCGTCTTTGTCTCCATCTTTGTCTCCGTCTTTGTCTCCGTCTTTGTCACCGTCTTTGTCTCCGTCGTCGTCTTCCTCGTCGTCTCCGTCTTTGTCTCCGTCTTTGTCACCGTCGTTGTATCCGTCTTTGTCTCCGTCCTTGTCTCCGTCTCTGCCTCTGTCTCTGTCTCTGTTTCTGTCTCTGTCGCTGCCTCTGTCTCTGTCTCTGTCTCTGTCTCTTTTCCTGTCTCTGTCTCTGTCTCTGTCTCTGTCCCTTTCTCTGTCTCTGCCTCTGTTCCCTTCTCTGTCTCCGCCTCTGCCTCTGTCTCCGTCTTTGTCTCCATCTTTGTCTCCGTCTTTGTCTCCGTCTTTGTCACCGTCTTTGTCTCCGTCGTCGTCTTCCTCCTCGTCTCCGTCTTTGTCTCCGTCTTTGTCACCGTCGTTGTCTCCGTCTTTGTCTCCGTCTTTGTCTACGTCTTTGTCTACTTCCTTGTCTCCGTCTTTGTCTCCGTCTTTGTCTCTGTCTGTGCCTCTGCCTCTGTCTCTGTTTCTGTCTTCGTCCGTGTCGCTTTCTCTCTCTCTGTCTCTGTCTCTGTCACTGTCTCTGTCTCTGCCTCTGTCTCTGTCTCTGTCTCTGTCTCTGTCTCTGTCTCTGTCTCTGTCTCTGTCTCTGACGCTGTCTCTGTCTCTGTCTCTGTCTCTGTCTCTGTCTCTGTCTCTGTCTCTGTCTCTGTCTCTGTCTCTGTCTCTGTCGCTGTGTCTGTCTCTGTCTCTGTCTCCGTCTCTGTCTCTGCCTCTGTCTCTGTCTCTGTCTCTGTCTTTGTATCCGTCTTTGTCTCCGCCTTTGTCTCCGTCTTTGTCTCCGTCGTCGTCTTCCTCTTCGTCTCCCTCTTTGTCTCCGTCTTTGTCTCCGTCCACGTCTCCTGCCCCTCTGTCTCTGTCTCTGTCTCAGTCTCTGTCTCTGTCTCTGTCTCTGTCTCTGTCTCTGTCTCTGTCTCTGTCTCTGTCTCTGTCTCTGTCTCTGTCTCTGTCTCGGTTTCTGTCTCTGCCTCTGTCTCTGTCTCTGTCTCTGTCTCTGTCTCTGTCTCTGTCTCGGTTTCTGTCTCTGCCTCTGTCTCTGTCTCTGCCTCTGTCTCTGTCTCTGTCTCTGTCTCAGTCTCTGTTTCTGTCTCTGTCTCTGTCTCTGTCCCTGTCTCTGTTTCTGTCTCTGTCTCTGTCTCTGCCTCTGTCTCTGTCTGTGGCTCTGTCTTTGTGTCATGCGCCTCTGCCTTTGTCTCTGTCTGTGTCTCTGTCTGTGCCTCTGCCTCTGTCTCTGTTTCTGTCTTCGTCCGTGTCGCTTTCTCTCTCTCTGTCTCTGTCTCTGTCACTGTCTCTGTCTCTGCCTCTGTCTCTGTCTCTGTCTCTGTCTCTGTCTCTGTCTCTGTCTCTGTCTCTGACGCTGTCTCTGTCTCTGTCTCTGTCTCTGTCTCTGTCTCTGTCTCTGTCTCTGTCTCTGTCTCTGTCTCTGTCTCTGTCGCTGTGTCTGTCTCTGTCTCTGTCTCCGTCTCTGTCTCTGCCTCTGTCTCTGTCTCTGTCTCTGTCTTTGTATCCGTCTTTGTCTCCGCCTTTGTCTCCGTCTTTGTCTCCGTCGTCGTCTTCCTCTTCGTCTCCCTCTTTGTCTCCGTCTTTGTCTCCGTCCACGTCTCCTGCCCCTCTGTCTCTGTCTCTGTCTCAGTCTCTGTCTCTGTCTCTGTCTCTGTCTCTGTCTCTGTCTCTGTCTCTGTCTCTGTCTCTGTCTCTGTCTCTGTCTCGGTTTCTGTCTCTGCCTCTGTCTCTGTCTCTGTCTCTGTCTCTGTCTCTGTCTCTGTCTCGGTTTCTGTCTCTGCCTCTGTCTCTGTCTCTGCCTCTGTCTCTGTCTCTGTCTCTGTCTCAGTCTCTGTTTCTGTCTCTGTCTCTGTCTCTGTCCCTGTCTCTGTTTCTGTCTCTGTCTCTGTATCAGTCTCTGTCTCTGTCTGTGTCTCCGCCTCTGTCTCCGCCTTTGCCTCTGCCTTTGTCTCCGTATTTGTCTCCGTCTGTGTCTCCATCTATGTCTCCGTCTCTGTCTCTGTCTCTGTCTCTGTCTCTGTCTCTGTCTCTGCCTCTGTCTTTGTCTCCGCCTTTGTCTCCGTCTCTGTCTCTCTCTCTGTCCCTATCTCTGTTTCTGTCTCTGTTTTCGTCTCTGTCTCCGCCTCTGCCTCTGTGTCTGTCTCTGTCTTTGTCTCCATCTTTGTCTCCGTCTTTGTCTCCGTCTTTGTCTCCGTCTTTGTCTCCGTCTTTGTACCTGTCTTTGTCTCCGTATTTGTGTCCGTCTTTGCCTCCGTCTTTGTCTCCGCCTTTGTCTCCGTCCACGTCTCCTGCCCCTCTGTCTCTGTCTCTGTCTCAGTCTCTGCCTCTGTCTCTGTCTGTGGCTCTGTCTTTGCCTCGTGCGCCTCTGTCTTTGTCTCTGTCTATGTCTCTGTCTCTGTCTCTGCCTCTGTCTCTGTCCTTGCCTCCATCTTTGTCTCCGTCTTTGTCTCCGTCTTTGTCTCCGTCCTCGTCTTCCTCTTCGTCTCCGTCTTTGTCTCCGTCTATGTCACCGTCTTTGTCTCCGTCTTTGTCTCCGTCTATGTCACCGTCTTTGTCTCCGTCTTTGTCTCCGTCTTTGTCACCGTCTTTGTCTCCGTCTTTGTCTCCGTCTTTGTCTCCGTCTTTGTCTACGTCTTTGTCTCCGTCCTTGTCTCCGTCCACGTCTCCTGCCCCTCTGTCTCTGTCTTTGTCTCAGTCTCTGTCTCTGTCTCTGTCTCTGTCTCTGTCTCTGTCTCTGTCTCTGTCTCTGTCTCTGTCTCTGTCTCTGTCTCTGTTTCTGTCTCTGTCTCTGTCTCTGTCTCTGTCTCTGTCTCTGTCTGTGACTCTGTCTCTGTCTCTGCCTCTGTCTCTGTCTGTGTCTCTGTCTGTGCCTCTGTCTCTGTCTCTGTCTCTGTCTCTGTCTCTGCCTCTGTCTCTGTCCTTGTCTCCATCTTTGTCTCCGTCTTTGTCTCCGTCCTCGTCTTCCTCTTCGTCTCCGTCTTTGTCTCCGTCTCTGTCTCCGTCTTTGTCTCCGTCTTTCTACCTGTCTTTGTCTCCGTATTTGTGTCCACCTTTGCCTCCGTCTTTGTCTCCATCTTTGTCTCCGTCTTTGTCTCCGTCTTTGTCACCGTCTTTGTCTCCGTCGTCGTCTTCCTCGTCGTCTCCGTCTTTGTCTCCGTCTTTGTCACCGTCGTTGTATCCGTCTTTGTCTCCGTCCTTGTCTCCGTCTCTGCCTCTGTCTCTGTCTCTGTTTCTGTCTCTGTCGCTGCCTCTGTCTCTGTCTCTGTCTCTGTCTCTTTTCCTGTCTCTGTCTCTGTCTCTGTCTCTGTCCCTTTCTCTGTCTCTGCCTCTGTTCCCTTCTCTGTCTCCGCCTCTGCCTCTGTCTCCGTCTTTGTCTCCATCTTTGTCTCCGTCTTTGTCTCCGTCTTTGTCACCGTCTTTGTCTCCGTCGTCGTCTTCCTCCTCGTCTCCGTCTTTGTCTCCGTCTTTGTCACCGTCGTTGTCTCCGTCTTTGTCTCCGTCTTTGTCTACGTCTTTGTCTACTTCCTTGTCTCCGTCTTTGTCTCCGTCTTTGTCTCTGTCTCTGTCTCTGTCTCTGTCTCTGTCTCTGTCTCTGTCTCTGTCTCTGTCTCTGTCTCTGTCTCTGTCTCTGTCTCTGTCTCTGTCTCTGTCTCTGTCCCTGTCCCTGTCTCTGTCTCTGCCTCTGTCTCTTTCCCTGTCTCTGTCTTCGTCTCCGTCTCTGTCTCTGTCTCAGTCTCTGTTTCTGTCTCTGTCTCTGTCTCTGTCCCTGTCTCTGTTTCTGTCTCTGTCTCTGTATCAGTCTCTGTCTCTGTCTGTGTCTCCGCCTCTGTCTCCGCCTTTGCCTCTGCCTTTGTCTCCGTATTTGTCTCCGTCTGTGTCTCCATCTATGTCTCCGTCTCTGTCTCTGTCTCTGTCTCTGTCTCTGTCTCTGTCTCTGCCTCTGTCTTTGTCTCCGCCTTTGTCTCCGTCTCTGTCTCTCTCTCTGTCCCTATCTCTGTTTCTGTCTCTGTTTTCGTCTCTGTCTCCGCCTCTGCCTCTGTGTCTGTCTCTGTCTTTGTCTCCATCTTTGTCTCCGTCTTTGTCTCCGTCTTTGTCTCCGTCTTTGTCTCCGTCTTTGTACCTGTCTTTGTCTCCGTATTTGTGTCCGTCTTTGCCTCCGTCTTTGTCTCCGCCTTTGTCTCCGTCCACGTCTCCTGCCCCTCTGTCTCTGTCTCTGTCTCAGTCTCTGCCTCTGTCTCTGTCTGTGGCTCTGTCTTTGCCTCATGCGCCTCTGTCTTTGTCTCTGTCTATGTCTCTGTCTCTGTCTCTGCCTCTGTCTCTGTCCTTGCCTCCATCTTTGTCTCCGTCTTTGTCTCCGTCTTTGTCTCCGTCCTCGTCTTCCTCTTCGTCTCCGTCTTTGTCTCCGTCTATGTCACCGTCTTTGTCTCCGTCTTTGTCTCCGTCTATGTCACCGTCTTTGTCTCCGTCTTTGTCTCCGTCTTTGTCACCGTCTTTGTCTCCGTCTTTGTCTCCGTCTTTGTCTCCGTCTTTGTCTACGTCTTTGTCTCCGTCCTTGTCTCCGTCCACGTCTCCTGCCCCTCTGTCTCTGTCTTTGTCTCAGTCTCTGTCTCTGTCTCTGTCTCTGTCTCTGTCTCTGTCTCTGTCTCTGTCTCTGTCTCTGTCTCTGTCTCTGTTTCTGTCTCTGTCTCTGTCTCTGTCTCTGTCTCTGTCTCTGTCTGTGACTCTGTCTCTGTCTCTGCCTCTGTCTCTGTCTGTGTCTCTGTCTGTGCCTCTGTCTCTGTCTCTGTCTCTGTCTCTGTCTCTGCCTCTGTCTCTGTCCTTGTCTCCATCTTTGTCTCCGTCTTTGTCTCCGTCCTCGTCTTCCTCTTCGTCTCCGTCTTTGTCTCCGTCTCTGTCTCCGTCTTTGTCTCCGTCTTTCTACCTGTCTTTGTCTCCGTATTTGTGTCCAGCTTTGCCTCCGTCTTTGTCTCCATCTTTGTCTCCGTCTTTGTCTCCGTCTTTGTCACCGTCTTTGTCTCCGTCGTCGTCTTCCTCGTCGTCTCCGTCTTTGTCTCCGTCTTTGTCACCGTCGTTGTATCCGTCTTTGTCTCCGTCCTTGTCTCCGTCTCTGCCTCTGTCTCTGTCTCTGTTTCTGTCTCTGTCGCTGCCTCTGTCTCTGTCTCTGTCTCTGTCTCTTTTCCTGTCTCTGTCTCTGTCTCTGTCTCTGTCCCTTTCTCTGTCTCTGCCTCTGTTCCCTTCTCTGTCTCCGCCTCTGCCTCTGTCTCCGTCTTTGTCTCCATCTTTGTCTCCGTCTTTGTCTCCGTCTTTGTCACCGTCTTTGTCTCCGTCGTCGTCTTCCTCCTCGTCTCCGTCTTTGTCTCCGTCTTTGTCACCGTCGTTGTCTCCGTCTTTGTCTCCGTCTTTGTCTACGTCTTTGTCTACTTCCTTGTCTCCGTCTTTGTCTCCGTCTTTGTCTCTGTCTCTGTCTCTGTCTCTGTCTCTGTCTCTGTCTCTGTCTCTGTCTCTGTCTCTGTCTCTGTCTCTGTCTCTGTCTCTGTCTCTGTCTCTGTCTCTGTCTCTGTCCCTGTCCCTGTCTCTGTCTCTGCCTCTGTCTCTTTCCCTGTCTCTGTCTTCGTCTCCGTCTCTGTCTCTGTCTCTGTCTCCGTCTTTGTACCTGTCTTTGTCTCCGTATTTGTGTCCGTCTGTGTCGCCATATTTGTCTCCGTCTTTGTCTACGTCTTTGTCTCCGTCGTCGTCTTCCTCTTCGTCTCCGTCTTTGTGTCCGTCTTTGTCACCGTCTTTGTCTCCGTCTTTGTCTCCGTCCACGTCTCCTGCCCCTCTGTCTCTGTCTCAGTCTCTGTCTCTGTCTCTGTCTCTGTTTCTGTCTCTGCCTCTGTCTCCGTCTTTGTCTCCATCTTTGTCTGCGTCTTTGTCTCCGTCTTTGTCACCGTCTTTGTCTCCGTCGTCGTCTTCCTCTTCGTCTCCGTCTTTGTGTCCGTCTTTGTCTCCGTCCTTGTCTCCGTCTGTGTCTCCGTCCGTGTATCCTGCCCCTCTGTCTCGGTCGTTGTCTCATGCGCGTCTGTCTCTGTCTCTGTCTCTGTCTCTGTCTCTGTCTCTGTCTCTGTCTCTGCCTCTGTCTCTGTCTGTGGCTCTGTCTTTGTCTCATGCGCCTCTGCCTTTGTCTCTGTCTGTGCCTCTGTCTCTGTCTCTGTTTCTGTCTCTGTCGCTGCCTCTGTCTCTGTCTCTGTCTCTGTCTCTGTCCCTTTCTCTGTCTCTGTCTCTGTTCCCTTCTCTGTCTCCGCCTCTGCCTTTGTCTCTGTCTTTGTCTCCATCTTTGTCTCCGTCTTTGTCTCCGTCTTTGTCACCGTCTTTGTCTCTCTCTCTGTCCCTATCTCTGTCTCTGTCTCTGTTTTCGTCTCTGTCTCTGTCCCTGTCCCTGTCTCTGTCTCTGTCTCTGTCTCTGTCTCTGTCTCTGCCTCTGTCTCTTTCCCTGTCTCTGTCTTCGTCTCCGTCTCTGTCTCTGTCTCCGTCTCCGTCTTTGTACCTGTCTTTGTCTCCGTATTTGTGTCCGTCTGTGTCTCCATATTTGTCTCCGTCTTTGTCTACGTCTTTGTCTCCGTCGTCGTCTTCCTCTTCGTCTCCGTCTTTGTGTCCGTCTTTGTCACCGTCTTTGTCTCCGTCTTTGTCTCCGTCCACGTCTCCTGCCCCTCTGTCTCTGTCTCATTCTCTGTCTCTGTCTCTGTCTCTGTTTCTGTCTCTGTCTCTGTCTCTGTCTCTGTCTCTGTCTCTGTCTCTGTCTCTGTCTCTGTCTCTGTCTCTGTCCCTGTCCCTGTCTGTGTCTCTGTCTCTGTCTCTGTCTCTGTCTCTGTCTCGGTTTCTGTCTCTGCCTCTGTCTCTGTCTCTGCCTCTGTCTCTGTCTCTGTCTCTGTCTCTGTCTCTGCCTCTGTCTCTGTCTGTGGCTCTGTCTTTGTGTCATGCGCCTCTGCCTTTGTCTCTGTCTGTGTATCTGTCTGTGCCTCTGCCTCTGTCTCTGTTTCTGTCTTCGTCCGTGTCGCTTTCTCTCTCTCTGTCTCTGTCTCTGTCACTGTCTCTGTCTCTGCCTCTGTCTCTGTCTCTGTCTCTGTCTCTGTCTCTGTCTCTGTCTCTGTCTCTGTCTCTGACGCTGTCTCTGTCTCTGTCTCTGTCTCTGTCTCTGTCTCTGTCTCTGTCTCTGTCTCTGTCTCTGTCTCTGTCTCTGTCTCTGTCTCTGTCTCTGTCTCTGTCGCTGTGTCTGTCTCTGTCTCTGTCTCCGTCTCTGTCTCTGCCTCTGTCTCTGTCTCTGTCTCTGTCTTTGTATCCGTCTTTGTCTCCGCCTTTGTCTCCGTCTTTGTCTCCGTCGTCGTCTTCCTCTTCGTCTCCCTCTTTGTCTCCGTCTTTGTCACCGTTTTTGTCTCCGTCTTTGTCTCCGTCCACGTCTCCTGCCCCTCTGTCTCTGTCTCTGTCTCAGTCTCTGTCTCTGTCTCTGTCTCTGTCTCTGTCTCTGTCTCTGTCTCGGTTTCTGTCTCTGCCTCTGTCTCTGTCTCTGTCTCTGCCTCTGTCTCTGTCTCTGTCCCTTTCTCTGTCTCTGTCTCTGTTCCCTTCTCTGTCTCCGCCTCTGCCTCTGTCTCCGTCTTTGTCTCCATCTTTGTCTTCCTCCTCGTCTCCGTCTTTGTCTCCGTCTTTGTCACCGTCGTTGTCTCCGTCTTTGTCTCCGTCTTTGTCTACGTCTTTGTCTACTTCTTTGTCTCCGTCTTTGTCTCCGTCTTTGTCTCTGTCTCTGTCTCTGTCTCTGTCTCTGTCTCTGTCTCTGTCTCTGTCTCTGTCTCTGTCTCTGTCTCTGTCTCTGTCTCTGTCTCTGTCTCTGTCTCTGTCCCTGTCCCTGTCCTTGTCTGTGTCTCTGTCTCTGTCTCTGTCTCTGCCTCTGTTTCTTTCCCTGTCTCTGTCTTCGTCTCCGTCTATGTCTCTGTCTCTGTCTCCGTCTTTGTACGTGTCTTTGTCTCCGTATTTGTGTCCGTCTGTGTCCCCATATTTGTCTCCGTCTTTTTCTACGTCTTTGTCTCCGTCGTCGTCTACCTCTTCGTCTCCGTCTTTGTGTCCGTCTTTGTCACCGTCTTTGTCTCCGTCTTTGTCTCCGTCCACGTCTCCTGCCCCTCTGTCTCTGTCTCAGTCTCTGTTTCTGTCTCTGTCTCTGTCTCTGTCCCTGTCTCTGTTTCTGTCTCTGTCTCTGTATCAGTCTCTGTCTCTGTCTGTGTCTCCGCCTCTGTCTCCGCCTTTGCCTCTGCCTTTGTCTCCGTATTTGTCTCCGTCTGTGTCTCCATCTATGTCTCCGTCTCTGTCTCTGTCTCTGTCTCTGTCTCTGTCTCTGTCTCTGCCTCTGTCTTTGTCTCCGCCTTTGTCTCCGTCTCTGTCTCTCTCTCTGTCCCTATCTCTGTTTCTGTCTCTGTTTTCGTCTCTGTCTCCGCCTCTGCCTCTGTGTCTGTCTCTGTCTTTGTCTCCATCTTTGTCTCCGTCTTTGTCTCCGTCTTTGTCTCCGTCTTTGTCTCCGTCTTTGTACCTGTCTTTGTCTCCGTATTTGTGTCCGTCTTTGCCTCCGTCTTTGTCTCCGTCCACGTCTCCTGCCCCTCTGTCTCTGTCTCTGTCTCAGTCTCTGCCTCTGTCTCTGTCTGTGGCTCTGTCTTTGCCTCGTGCGCCTCTGTCTTTGTCTCTGTCTATGTCTCTGTCTCTGTCTCTGCCTCTGTCTCTGTCCTTGCCTCCATCTTTGTCTCCGTCTTTGTCTCCGTCTTTGTCTCCGTCCTCGTCTTCCTCTTCGTCTCCGTCTTTGTCTCCGTCTATGTCACCGTCTTTGTCTCCGTCTTTGTCTCCGTCTATGTCACCGTCTTTGTCTCCGTCTTTGTCTCCGTCTTTGTCACCGTCTTTGTCTCCGTCTTTGTCTCCGTCTTTGTCTCCGTCTTTGTCTACGTCTTTGTCTCCGTCCTTGTCTCCGTCCACGTCTCCTGCCCCTCTGTCTCTGTCTTTGTCTCAGTCTCTGTCTCTGTCTCTGTCTCTGTCTCTGTCTCTGTCTCTGTCTCTGTCTCTGTTTCTGTCTCTGTCTCTGTCTCTGTCTCTGTCTCTGTCTCTGTCTCTGTCTGTGACTCTGTCTCTGTCTCTGCCTCTGTCTCTGTCTGTGGCTCTGTCTTTGTCTCATGCGCCTCTGTCTTTGTCTCTGTCTGTGTCTCTGTCTGTGCCTCTGTCTCTGTCTCTGTTTCTGTCTCTGTCGCTGCCTCTGTCTCTGTCTCTGTCTCTGTCTCTTTTCCTGTCTCTGTCTATGTCTCTGTCTCTGTCCTTATCTCTGTCTCTGCCTCTGTTCCCTTCTCTGTCTCCGCCTCTGCCTCTGTCTTCGTCTTTGTCTCCATCTTTGTCTCCGTCTTTGTCTCCGTCTTTGTCTCCGTCTTTGTCACCGTCTTTGTCTCCGTCGTCGTCTTCCTCCTCGTCTCCGTCTTTGTGTCCGTCTTTGTCACCGTCGTTGTCTCCGTCTTTGTCTACGTCTTTGTCTACTTCTTTGTCTCCGTCTTTGTCTCCGTCTGTGTCTCCATATTTTTCTCCGTCTTTGTCACCGTCTTTGTCTCCGTCGTCGTCTTCCTCTTCGTCTTCGTCTTTGTGTCCGTCTTTTTCTCCGTCCTTGTCTCCGTCTATGTCTCCGTCCGTGTCTCCTGCCCCTCTGTCTCGGTCGTTGTCTCATGCGCGTCTGTATCTGTCTCTGTCTCTGCCTCTGCCTCTGTCTCTGTCTCTGTCTCTGTCTCTTTTCCTGTCTCTGTCTCTGTCTCTGTCTCTGTCTCTGTCCCTTTCTCTGTCTCTGTCTCTGTTCCCTTCTCTGTCTCCGCCTCTGCCTCTGTCTCCGTCTTTGTCTCCATCTTTGTCTCCGTCTTTGTCTCCGTCTTTGTCACCGTCTTTGTCTCCGTCGTCGTCTTCCTCTTCGTCTCCGTCTTTGTCTCCGTCTTTGTCACCGTCGTTGTCTCCGTCTTTCTCTCCGTCTCTGTCTCCGTCTTTGTCTCCGTCTTTCTACCTGTCTTTGTCTCCGTATTTGTGTCCACCTTTGCCTCCGTCATTGTCTCCGTCCACGTCTCCTGCCCCTCTGTCTCTGTCTCTGTCTCAGTCTCTGCCTCTGTCTCTGTCTGTGGCTCTATCTTTGTCTCATGCGCCTCTGTCTTTGTCTCTGTCTGTGACTCTGTCTGTGCCTCTGTCTCTGTCTCTGTCTCTGTCTCTGTCTCTGCCTCTGTCTCTGTCCTTGTCTCCATCTTTGTCTCCGTCTTTGTCTCCGTCTTTGTCTCCGTCCTCGTCTTCCTCTTCGTCTCCGTCTTTGTCTCCGTCTATGTCACCGTCTTTGTCTCCGTCTTTGTCTCCGTCTTTGTCACCGTCTTTGTCTCCGTCTCTGTCTCCGTCCACGTCTCCTGCCCCTCTGTCTCTGTCTCTGTCTCAGTCTCTGCCTCTGTCTCTGTCTGTGGCTCTGCCTTTGTCTCATGCGCCTCTGTCTTTGTCTCTGTCTGTGTCTCTGTCTGTGCCTCTGTCTCTGTCTCTGTCTCTGTCTCTGTCTCTGCCTCTGTCTCTGTCCTTGTCTCCATCTTTGTCTCCGTCTTTGTCTCCGTCCTCGTCTTCCTCTTCGTCTCCGTCTTTGTCTCCGTCTCTGTCTCCGTCTTTGTCTCCGTCTTTCTACCTGTCTTTGTCTCCGTATTTGTGTCCACCTTTGCCTCCGTCTTTGTCTCCATCTTTGTCTCCGTCTTTGTCTCCGTCTTTGTCACCGTCTTTGTCTCCGTCGTCGTCTTCCTCTTCGTCTCCGTCTTTGTCTCCGTCTTTGTCACCGTCGTTGTATCCGTCTTTGTCTCCGTCCTTGTCTCCGTCTCTGCCTCTGTCTCTGTCTCTGTTTCTGTCTCTGTCGCTGCCTCTGTCTCTGTCTCTGTCTCTGTCTCTTTTCCTGTCTCTGTCTCTGTCTCTGTCTCTGTCCCTTTCTCTGTCTCTGCCTCTGTTCCCTTCTCTGTCTCCGCCTCTGCCTCTGTCTCCGTCTTTGTCTCCGTCCACGTCTCCTGCCCCTCTGTCTCTGTCTCAGTCTCTGTCTCTGTCTCTGTCTCCGTTTCTGTCTCTGCCTCTGTCTCCGTCTTTGTCTCCATCTTTGTCTGCGTCTTTGTCTCCGTCTTTGTCACCGTCTTTGTCTCCGTTGTCGCCTTCCTCTTCGTCTCCGTCTTTGTGTCCGTCTTTGTCTACGTCTTTGTCTCCGTCTTTGTCTCCGTCTTTGTCTCTGTCTCTGTCTCTGTCTCTGTCTCTGTCTCTGTCTCTGTCTCTGTCTCTGTCTCTGTCTCTGTCTCTGTCTCTGTCCCTGTCCCTGTCTGTGTCTCTGTCTCTGTCTCTGTCTCTGCCTCTGTCTCTTTCCCTGTCTCTGTCTTCGTCTCCGTCTCTGTCTCTGTCTCTGTCTCCGTCTTTGTACGTGTCTTTGTCTCCGTATTTGTGTCCGTCTGTGTCCCCATATTTGTCTCCGTCTTTGTCTACGTCTTTGTCTCTGTCGTCGTCCTCCTCTTCGTCTCCGTCTTTGTGTCCGTCTTTGTCACCGTCTTTGTCTCCGTCTTTGTCTCCGTCCACGTCTCCTGCCCCTGTGTCTCTGTCTCATTCTCTGTCTCTGTCTCTGTCTCTGTTTCTGTCTCTGCCTCTGTCTCCGTCTTTGTCTCCGTCTTTGTCTACGTCTTTGTCTCCGTCCTTGTCACCGTCTTTGTCTCCGTCGTAGTCTTCCTCTTCCTCTCCGTCTTTGTGTCCGTCTTTGTCTCCGTCCTTGTCTCCGTCTTTGTCTCCGTCCACGTCTCCTGCCCCTCTGTCTCTGTCTCAGTCTCTGTCTCTGTCTCTGTCTCCGTTTCTGTCTCTGCCTCTGTCTCCGTCTTTGTCTCCATCTTTGTCTGCGTCTTTGTCTCCGTCTTTGTCACCGTCTTTGTCTCCGTTGTCGCCTTCCTCTTCGTCTCCGTCTTTGTGTCCGTCTTTGTCTACTTCTTTGTCTCCGTCTTTGTCTCCGTCTTTGTCTCTGTCTCTGTCTCTGTCTCTGTCTCTGTCTCTGTCTCTGTCTCTGTCTCTGTCTCTGTCTCTGTCCCTGTCCCTGTCTGTGTCTCTGTCTCTGTCTCTGTCTCTGCCTCTGTCTCTTTCCCTGTCTCTGTCTTCGTCTCCGTCTCTGTCTCTGTCTCTGTCTCCGTCTTTGTACGTGTCTTTGTCTCCGTATTTGTGTCCGTCTGTGTCCCCATATTTGTCTCCGTCTTTGTCTACGTCTTTGTCTCCGTCGTCGTCTTCCTCTTCGTCTCCGTCTTCGTGTCCGTCTTTGTCACCGTCTTTGTCTCCGTCTTTGTCTCCGTCCACGTCTCCTGCCCCTCTGTCTCTGTCTCTGTCTCAGTCTCTGTCTCTGTCTCTGTCTCTGTCTCTGTCTCTGTCTCTGTCTCGGTTTCTGTCTCTGCCACTGTCTCTGTCTCTGTCTCTGTCTCTGTCTCTGTCTCTATCTCGGTTTCTGTCTCTGCCTCTGTCTCTGTCTCTGCCTCTGTCTCTGTCTCTGTCTCTGTCTCTGTCTCTGCCTCTGTCTCTGTCTGTGGCTCTGTCTTTGTGTCATGCGCCTCTGCCTTTGTCTCTGTCTGTGTCTCTGTCTGTGCCCCTGCCTCTGTCTCTGTTTCTGTCTTCGTCCGTGTCGCTTTCTCTCTCTCTGTCTCTGTCTCTGTCACTGTCTCTGTCTCTGCCTCTGTCTCTGTCTCTGTCTCTGTCTCTGTCTCTGTCTCTGTCTCTGACGCTGTCTCTGTCTCTGTCTCTGTCTCTGTCTCTGTCTCTGTCTCTGTCTCTGTCTCTGTCTCTCTCTCTGTCTCTGTCGCTGTGTCTGTCTCTGTCTCTGTCTCCGTCTCTGTCTCTGCCTCTGTCTCTGTCTCTGTCTCTGTCTTTGTATCCGTCTTTGTCTCCGCCTTTGTCTCCGTCTTTGTCTCCGTCGTCGTCTTCCTCCTCGTCTCCCTCTTTGTCTCCGTCTTTGTCTCCGTCCACGTCTCCTGCCCCTCTGTCTCTGTCTCTGTCTCAGTCTCTGTCTCTGTCTCTGTCTCTGTCTCTGTCTCTGTCTCTGTCTCTGTCTCTGTCTCGGTTTCTGTCTCTGCCTCTGTCTCTGTCTCTGTCTCTGTCTCTGTCTCTGTCTCTGTCTCGGTTTCTGTCTCTGCCTCTGTCTCTGTCTCTGCCTCTGTCTCTGTCTCTGTCTCTGTCTCAGTCTCTGTTTCTGTCTCTGTCTCTGTCTCTGTCCCTGTCTCTGTTTCTGTCTCTGTCTCTGTATCAGTCTCTGTCTCTGTCTGTGTCTCCGCCTCTGTCTCCGCCTTTGCCTCTGCCTTTGTCTCCGTATTTGTCTCCGTCTGTGTCTCCATCTATGTCTCCGTCTCTGTCTCTGTCTCTGTCTCTGTCTCTGTCTCTGTCTCTGCCTCTGTCTTTGTCTCCGCCTTTGTCTCCGTCTCTGTCTCTCTCTCTGTCCCTATCTCTGTTTCTGTCTCTGTTTTCGTCTCTGTCTCCGCCTCTGCCTCTGTGTCTGTCTCTGTCTTTGTCTCCATCTTTGTCTCCGTCTTTGTCTCCGTCTTTGTCTCCGTCTTTGTCTCCGTCTTTGTACCTGTCTTTGTCTCCGTATTTGTGTCCGTCTTTGCCTCCGTCTTTGTCTCCGCCTTTGTCTCCGTCCACGTCTCCTGCCCCTCTGTCTCTGTCTCTGTCTCAGTCTCTGCCTCTGTCTCTGTCTGTGGCTCTGTCTTTGCCTCATGCGCCTCTGTCTTTGTCTCTGTCTATGTCTCTGTCTCTGTCTCTGCCTCTGTCTCTGTCCTTGCCTCCATCTTTGTCTCCGTCTTTGTCTCCGTCTTTGTCTCCGTCCTCGTCTTCCTCTTCGTCTCCGTCTTTGTCTCCGTCTATGTCACCGTCTTTGTCTCCGTCTTTGTCTCCGTCTATGTCACCGTCTTTGTCTCCGTCTTTGTCTCCGTCTTTGTCACCGTCTTTGTCTCCGTCTTTGTCTCCGTCTTTGTCTCCGTCTTTGTCTACGTCTTTGTCTCCGTCCTTGTCTCCGTCCACGTCTCCTGCCCCTCTGTCTCTGTCTTTGTCTCAGTCTCTGTCTCTGTCTCTGTCTCTGTCTCTGTCTCTGTCTCTGTCTCTGTCTCTGTCTCTGTCTCTGTCTCTGTCTCTGTTTCTGTCTCTGTCTCTGTCTCTGTCTCTGTCTCTGTCTCTGTCTGTGACTCTGTCTCTGTCTCTGCCTCTGTCTCTGTCTGTGGCTCTGTCTTTGTCTCATGCGCCTCTGTCCTTGTCTCTGTCTGTGTCTCTGTCTGTGCCTCTGTCTCTGTCTCTGTTTCTGTCTCTGTCGCTGCCTCTGCCTCTGTCTCTGTCTCTGTCTCTTTTCCTGTCTCTGTCTATGTCTCTGTCTCTGTCCTTATCTCTGTCTCTGCCTCTGTTCCCTTCTCTGTCTCCGCCTCTGCCTCTGTCTTCGTCTTTGTCTCCATCTTTGTCTCCGTCTTTGTCTCCGTCTTTGTCTCCGTCTTTGTCACCGTCTTTGTCTCCGTCGTCGTCTTCCTCCTCGTCTCCGTCTTTGTGTCCGTCTTTGTCACCGTCGTTGTCTCCGTCTTTGTCTACGTCTTTGTCTACTTCTTTGTCTCCGTCTTTGTCTCCGTCTGTGTCTCCATATTTTTCTCCGTCTTTGTCACCGTCTTTGTCTCCGTCGTCGTCTTCCTCTTCGTCTCCGTCTTTGTGTCCGTCTTTTTCTCCGTCCTTGTCTCCGTCTGTGTCTCCGTCCGTGTCTCCTGCCCCTCTGTCTCGGTCGTTGTCTCATGCGCGTCTGTATCTGTCTCTGTCTCTGTCTCTGTCTCTGTCTCTGTCTCTGTCTCTGCCTCTGTCTCTGTCTCTGTCTCTGTCTCTGTCTCTTTTCCTGTCTCTGTCTCTGTCTCTGTCTCTGTCTCTGTCCCTTTCTCTGTCTCTGTCTCTGTTCCCTTCTCTGTCTCCGCCTCTGCCTCTGTCTCCGTCTTTGTCTCCATCTTTGTCTCCGTCTTTGTCTCCGTCTTTGTCACCGTCTTTGTCTCCGTCGTCGTCTTCCTCTTCGTCTCCGTCTTTGTCTCCGTCTTTGTCACCGTCGTTGTCTCCGTCTTTCTCTCCGTCTCTGTCTCCGTCTTTGTCTCCGTCTTTCTACCTGTCTTTGTCTCCGTATTTGTGTCCACCTTTGCCTCCGTCATTGTCTCCGTCCACGTCTCCTGCCCCTCTGTCTCTGTCTCTGTCTCAGTCTCTGCCTCTGTCTCTGTCTGTGGCTCTATCTTTGTCTCATGCGCCTCTGTCTTTGTCTCTGTCTGTGACTCTGTCTGTGCCTCTGTCTCTGTCTCTGTCTCTGTCTCTGTCTCTGCCTCTGTCTCAGTCCTTGTCTCCATCTTTGTCTCCGTCTTTGTCTCCGTCTTTGTCTCCGTCCTCGTCTTCCTCTTCGTCTCCGTCTTTGTCTCCGTCTATGTCACCGTCTTTGTCTCCGTCTTTGTCTCCGTCTTTGTCACCGTCTTTGTCTCCGTCTCTGTCTCCGTCCACGTCTCCTGCCCCTCTGTCTCTGTCTCCGTCTCAGTCTCTGCCTCTGTCTCTGTCTGTGGCTCTGCCTTTGTCTCATGCGCCTCTGTCTTTGTCTCTGTCTGTGTCTCTGTCTGTGCCTCTGTCTCTGTCTCTGTCTCTGTCTCTGTCTCTGCCTCTGTCTCTGTCCTTGTCTCCATCTTTGTCTCCGTCTTTGTCTCCGTCCTCGTCTTCCTCTTCGTCTCCGTCTTTGTCTCCGTCTCTGTCTCCGTCTTTGTCTCCGTCTTTCTACCTGTCTTTGTCTCCGTATTTGTGTCCACCTTTGCCTCCGTCTTTGTCTCCATCTTTGTCTCCGTCTTTGTCTCCGTCTTTGTCACCGTCTTTGTCTCCGTCGTCGTCTTCCTCGTCGTCTCCGTCTTTGTCTCCGTCTTTGTCACCGTCGTTGTATCCGTCTTTGTCTCCGTCCTTGTCTCCGTCTCTGCCTCTGTCTCTGTCTCTGTTTCTGTCTCTGTCGCTGCCTCTGTCTCTGTCTCTGTCTCTGTCTCTTTTCCTGTCTCTGTCTCTGTCTCTGTCCCTTTCTCTGTCTCTGCCTCTGTTCCCTTCTCTGTCTCCGCCTCTGCCTCTGTCTCCGTCTTTGTCTCCATCTTTGTCTCCGTCTTTGTCTCCGTCTTTGTCACCGTCTTTGTCTCCGTCGTCGTCTTCCTCCTCGTCTCCGTCTTTGTCTCCGTCTTTGTCACCGTCGTTGTCTCCGTCTTTGTCTCCGTCTTTGTCTACGTCTTTGTCTACTTCCTTGTCTCCGTCTTTGTCTCCGTCTTTGTCTCTGTCTCTGTCTCTGTCTCTGTCTCTGTCTCTGTCTCTGTCTCTGTCTCTGTCTCTGTCTCTGTCTCTGTCTCTGTCTCTGTCTCTGTCTCTGTCCCTGTCCCTGTCTCTGTCTCTGCCTCTGTCTCTTTCCCTGTCTCTGTCTTCGTCTCCGTCTCTGTCTCTGTCTCTGTCTCCGTCTTTGTACCTGTCTTTGTCTCCGTATTTGTGTCCGTCTGTGTCGCCATATTTGTCTCCGTCTTTGTCTACGTCTTTGTCTCCGTCGTCGTCTTCCTCTTCGTCTCCGTCTTTGTGTCCGTCTTTGTCACCGTCTTTGTCTCCGTCTTTGTCTCCGTCCACGTCTCCTGCCCCTCTGTCTCTGTCTCAGTCTCTGTCTCTGTCTCTGTCTCTGTTTCTGTCTCTGCCTCTGTCTCCGTCTTTGTCTCCATCTTTGTCTGCGTCTTTGTCTCCGTCTTTGTCACCGTCTTTGTCTCCGTCGTCGTCTTCCTCTTCGTCTCCGTCTTTGTGTCCGTCTTTGTCTCCGTCCTTGTCTCCGTCTGTGTCTCCGTCCGTGTCTCCTGCCCCTCTGTCTCGGTCGTTGTCTCATGCGCGTCTGTCTCTGTCTCTGTCTCTGTCTCTGTCTCTGTCTGTGGCTCTGTCTTTGTCTCATGCGCCTCTGCCTTTGTCTCTGTCTGTGTCTCTGTCTGTGCCTCTGCCTCTGTCTCTGTTTCTGTCTTCGTTCGTGTCGCTTTCTCTCTCTCTGTCACTGTCTCTGTCACTGTCTCTGCTTCTGTCTCTGTCCCTGTCTCTGTCTCCGTCTCTGTCTCTGTCTCAGTCTCTGTCTCTGTCTCCGTCTCTGTCTCTGTCTCTGTCTCTGTCTCTGTCTCTGTCTCTGTCTCTGTCTCGGTTTCTGTCTCTGCCTCTGTCTCTGTCTCTGCCTCTGTCTCTGTCTCAGTCTCTGTCTCTGTCTCCGTCTCTGTCTCTGTTTCTGTCTGCCTCTGTCTCTCTCTGTGCCTCTGTCTCTGTCTCTGTTTCTGTCTCTGTCGCTGCCTCTGTCTCTGTCTCTGTCTCTGTCTCTTTTCCTGTCTCTGTCTCTGTCTCTGTCTCTGTCTCTGTCCCTTTCTCTGTCTCTGTCTCTGTTCCCTTCTCTGTCTCCGCCTCTGCCTCTGTCTCCGTCTTTGTCTCCATCTTTGTCTCCGTCTTTGTCTCCGTCCTTGTCTCCGTCTTTGTCTCCGTCCACGTCTCCTGCCCCTCTGTCTCTGTCTCAGTCTCTGTCTCTGTCTCTGTCTCTGTTTCTGTCTCTGCCTCTGTCTCCGTCTTTGTCTCCATCTTTGTCCGCGTCTTTGTCTCCGTCTTTGTCACCGTCTTTGTCTCCGTCGTCGTCTTCCTCTACGTCTCCGTCTTTGTGTCCGTCTTTGTCTCCGTCCTTGTCTCCGTCTGTGTCTCCGTCCGTGTCTCCTGCCCCTCTGTCTCGGTCGTTGTCTCATGCGCGTCTGTCTCTGTCTCTGTCTCTGTCTCTGTCTCTGTCTCTGTCTCTGTCTCTGCCTCTGTCTCTGTCTGTGGCTCTGTCTTTGTCTCATGCGCCTCTGCCTTTGTCTCTGTCTGTGTCTCTGTCTGTGCCTCTGTCTCTGTCTCTGTTTCTGTCTCTGTCGCTGCCTCTATCTCTGTCTCTGTCTCTGTCTCTTTTCCTGTCTCTGTCTCTGTCTCTGTCTCTGTCCCTTTCTCTGTCTCTGTCTCTGTTCCCTTCTCTGTCTCCGCCTCTGCCTCTGTCTCCGTCTTTGTCTCCATCTTTGTCTTCCTCCTCGTCTCCGTCTTTGTCTCCGTCTTTGTCACCGTCGTTGTCTCCGTCTTTGTCTCCGTCTTTGTCTACGTCTTTGTCTACTTCTTTGTCTCCGTCTTTGTCTCCGTCTTTGTCTCTGTCTCTGTCTCTGTCTCTGTCTCTGTCTCTGTCTCTGTCTCTGTTTCTGTCTCTGCCTCTGTCTCCGTCTTTGTCTCCATCTTTGTCCGCGTCTTTGTCTCCGTCTTTGTCACCGTCTTTGTCTCCGTCGTCGTCTTCCTCTACGTCTCCGTCTTTGTGTCCGTCTTTGTCTCCGTCCTTGTCTCCGTCTGTGTCTCCGTCCGTGTCTCCTGCCCCTCTGTCTCGGTCGTTGTCTCATGCGCGTCTGTCTCTGTCTCTGTCTCTGTCTCTGTCTCTGTCTCTGTCTCTGTCTCTGCCTCTGTCTCTGTCTGTGGCTCTGTCTTTGTCTCATGCGCCTCTGCCTTTGTCTCTGTCTGTGTCTCTGTCTGTGCCTCTGTCTCTGTCTCTGTTTCTGTCTCTGTCGCTGCCTCTGTCTCTGTCTCTGTCTCTGTCTCTTTTCCTGTCTCTGTCTCTGTCTCTGTCTCTGTCCCTTTCTCTGTCTCTGCCTCTGTTCCCTTCTCTGTCTCCGCCTCTGCCTCTGTCTCCGTCTTTGTCTCCGTCCACGTCTCCTGCCCCTCTGTCTCTGTCTCAGTCTCTGTCTCTGTCTCTGTCTCCGTTTCTGTCTCTGCCTCTGTCTCCGTCTTTGTCTCCATCTTTGTCTGCGTCTTTGTCTCCGTCTTTGTCACCGTCTTTGTCTCCGTTGTCGCCTTCCTCTTCGTCTCCGTCTTTGTGTCCGTCTTTGTCTACTTCTCTGTCTCTGTCTCTGTCTCTGTCTCTGTCTCTGTCCCTGTCCCTGTCTGTGTCTCTGTCTCTGTCTCTGTCTCTGCCTCTGTCTCTTTCCCTGTCTCTGTCTTCGTCTCCGTCTCTGTCTCTGTCTCTGTCTCCGTCTTTGTACGTGTCTTTGTCTCCGTATTTGTGTCCGTCTGTGTCCCCATATTTGTCTCCGTCTTTGTCTACGTCTTTGTCTCCGTCGTCGTCCTCCTCTTCGTCTCCGTCTTTGTGTCCGTCTTTGTCACCGTCTTTGTCTCCGTCTTTGTCTCCGTCCACGTCTCCTGCCCCTCTGTCTCTGTCTCATTCTCTGTCTCTGTCTCTGTCTCTGTTTCTGTCTCTGCCTCTGTCTCCGTCTTTGTCTCCGTCTTTGTCTACGTCTTTGTCTCCGTCCTTGTCACCGTCTTTGTCTCCGTCGTAGTCTTCCTCTTCCTCTCCGTCTTTGTGTCCGTCTTTGTCTCCGTCCTTGTCTCCGTCTTTGTCTCCGTCCACGTCTCCTGCCCCTCTGTCTCTGTCTCAGTCTCTGTCTCTGTCTCTGTCTCCGTTTCTGTCTCTGCCTCTGTCTCCGTCTTTGTCTCCATCTTTGTCTGCGTCTTTGTCTCCGTCTTTGTCACCGTCTTTGTCTCCGTTGTCACCTTCCTCTTCGTCTCCGTCTTTGTGTCCGTCTTTGTCTACTTCTTTGTCTCCGTCTTTGTCTCCGTCTTTGTCTCTGTCTCTGTCTCTGTCTCTGCCTCTGTCTCTGTCTCTGTCTCTGTCTCTGTCTCTGTCTCTGTCCCTGTCCCTGTCTGTGTCTCTGTCTCTGTCTCTGTCTCTGCCTCTGTCTCTTTCCCTGTCTCTGTCTTCGTCTCCGTCTCTGTCTCTGTCTCTGTCTCCGTCTTTGTACGTGTCTTTGTCTCCGTATTTGTGTCCGTCTGTGTCCCCATATTTGTCTCCGTCTTTGTCTACGTCTTTGTCTCCGTCGTCGTCTTCCTCTTCGTCTCCGTCTTTGTGTCCGTCTTTGTCACCGTCTTTGTCTCCGTCTTTGTCTCCGTCCACGTCTCCTGCCCCTCTGTCTCTGTCTCTGTCTCAGTCTCTGTCTCTGTCTCTGTCTCTGTCTCTGTCTCTGTCTCGGTTTCTATCTCTGCCACTGTCTCTGTCTCTGTCTCTGTCTCTGTCTCTGTCTCTGTCTCTGTCTCGGTTTCTGTCTCTGCCTCTGTCTCTGTCTCTGCCTCTGTCTCTGTCTCTGTCTCTGTCTCTGTCTCTGCCTCTGTCTCTGTCTGTGGCTCTGTCTTTGTGTCATGCGCCTCTGCCTTTGTCTCTGTCTGTGTCTCTGTCTGTGCCTCTGCCTCTGTCTCTGTTTCTGTCTTCGTCCGTGTCGCTTTCTCTCTCTCTGTCTCTGTCTCTGTCACTGTCTCTGTCTCTGCCTCTGTCTCTGTCTCTGTCTCTGTCTCTGTCTCTGTCTCTGTCTCTGTCTCTGACGCTGTCTCTGTCTCTGTCTCTGTCTCTGTCTCTGTCTCTGTCTCTGTCTCTGTCTCTGTCTCTGTCTCTGTCGCTGTGTCTGTCTCTGTCTCTGTCTCCGTCTCTGTCTCTGCCTCTGTCTCTGTCTCTGTCTCTGTCTTTGTATCCGTCTTTGTCTCCGCCTTTGTCTCCGTCTTTGTCTCCGTCGTCGTCTTCCTCTTCGTCTCCCTCTTTGTCTCCGTCTTTGTCTCCGTCCACGTCTCCTGCCCCTCTGTCTCTGTCTCTGTCTCAGTCTCTGTCTCTGTCTCTGTCTCTGTCTCTGTCTCTGTCTCTGTCTCTGTCTCTGTCTCTGTCTCTGTCTCGGTTTCTGTCTCTGCCTCTGTCTCTGTCTCTGTCTCTGTCTCTGTCTCTGTCTCTGTCTCGGTTTCTGTCTCTGCCTCTGTCTCTGTCTCTGCCTCTGTCTCTGTCTCTGTCTCTGTCTCTGTCTCAGTCTCTGTTTCTGTCTCTGTCTCTGTCTCTGTCCCTGTCTCTGTTTCTGTCTCTGTCTCTGTATCAGTCTCTGTCTCTGTCTGTGTCTCCGCCTCTGTCTCCGCCTTTGCCTCTGCCTTTGTCTCCGTATTTGTCTCCGTCTGTGTCTCCATCTATGTCTCCGTCTCTGTCTCTGTCTCTGTCTCTGTCTCTGTCTCTGTCTCTGCCTCTGTCTTTGTCTCCGCCTTTGTCTCCGTCTCTGTCTCTCTCTCTGTCCCTATCTCTGTTTCTGTCTCTGTTTTCGTCTCTGTCTCCGCCTCTGCCTCTGTGTCTGTCTCTGTCTTTGTCTCCATCTTTGTCTCCGTCTTTGTCTCCGTCTTTGTCTCCGTCTTTGTCTCCGTCTTTGTACCTGTCTTTGTCTCCGTATTTGTGTCCGTCTTTGCCTCCGTCTTTGTCTCCGCCTTTGTCTCCGTCCACGTCTCCTGCCCCTCTGTCTCTGTCTCTGTCTCAGTCTCTGCCTCTGTCTCTGTCTGTGGCTCTGTCTTTGCCTCATGCGCCTCTGTCTTTGTCTCTGTCTATGTCTCTGTCTCTGTCTCTGCCTCTGTCTCTGTCCTTGCCTCCATCTTTGTCTCCGTCTTTGTCTCCGTCTTTGTCTCCGTCTTTGTCTCCGTCCTCGTCTTCCTCTTCGTCTCCGTCTTTGTCTCCGTCTATGTCACCGTCTTTGTCTCCGTCTTTGTCTCCGTCTATGTCACCGTCTTTGTCTCCGTCTTTGTCTCCGTCTTTGTCACCGTCTTTGTCTCCGTCTTTGTCTCCGTCTTTGTCTCCGTCTTTGTCTACGTCTTTGTCTCCGTCCTTGTCTCCGTCCACGTCTCCTGCCCCTCTGTCTCTGTCTTTGTCTCAGTCTCTGTCTCTGTCTCTGTCTCTGTCTCTGTCTCTGTCTCTGTCTCTGTCTCTGTCTCTGTCTCTGTCTCTGTTTCTGTCTCTGTCTCTGTCTCTGTCTCTGTCTCTGTCTCTGTCTGTGACTCTGTCTCTGTCTCTGCCTCTGTCTCTGTCTGTGGCTCTGTCTTTGTCTCATGCGCCTCTGTCTTTGTCTCTGTCTGTGTCTCTGTCTGTGCCTCTGTCTCTGTCTCTGTTTCTGTCTCTGTCGCTGCCTCTGTCTCTGTCTCTGTCTCTGTCTCTTTTCCTGTCTCTGTCTATGTCTCTGTCTCTGTCCTTATCTCTGTCTCTGCCTCTGTTCCCTTCTCTGTCTCCGCCTCTGCCTCTGTCTTCGTCTTTGTCTCCATCTTTGTCTCCGTCTTTGTCTCCGTCTTTGTCTCCGTCTTTGTCACCGTCTTTGTCTCCGTCGTCGTCTTCCTCCTCGTCTCCGTCTTTGTGTCCGTCTTTGTCACCGTCGTTGTCTCCGTCTTTGTCTACGTCTTTGTCTACTTCTTTGTCTCCGTCTTTGTCTCCGTCTGTGTCTCCATATTTTTCTCCGTCTTTGTCACCGTCTTTGTCTCCGTCGTCGTCTTCCTCTTCGTCTCCGTCTTTGTGTCCGTCTTTTTCTCCGTCCTTGTCTCCGTCTGTGTCTCCGTCCGTGTCTCCTGCCCCTCTGTCTCGGTCGTTGTCTCATGCGCGTCTGTATCTGTCTCTGTCTCTGTCTCTGTCTCTGTCTCTGTCTCTGTCTCTGCCTCTGTCTCTGTCTCTGTCTCTGTCTCTGTCTCTTTTCCTGTCTCTGTCTCTGTCTCTGTCTCTGTCTCTGTCCCTTTCTCTGTCTCTGTCTCTGTTCCCTTCTCTGTCTCCGCCTCTGCCTCTGTCTCCGTCTTTGTCTCCATCTTTGTCTCCGTCTTTGTCTCCGTCTTTGTCACCGTCTTTGTCTCCGTCGTCGTCTTCCTCTTCGTCTCCGTCTTTGTCTCCGTCTTTGTCACCGTCGTTGTCTCCGTCTTTCTCTCCGTCTCTGTCTCCGTCTTTGTCTCCGTCTTTCTACCTGTCTTTGTCTCCGTATTTGTGTCCACCTTTGCCTCCGTCATTGTCTCCGTCCACGTCTCCTGCCCCTCTGTCTCTGTCTCTGTCTCAGTCTCTGCCTCTGTCTCTGTCTGTGGCTCTATCTTTGTCTCATGCGCCTCTGTCTTTGTCTCTGTCTGTGACTCTGTCTGTGCCTCTGTCTCTGTCTCTGTCTCTGTCTCTGTCTCTGCCTCTGTCTCAGTCCTTGTCTCCATCTTTGTCTCCGTCTTTGTCTCCGTCTTTGTCTCCGTCCTCGTCTTCCTCTTCGTCTCCGTCTTTGTCTCCGTCTATGTCACCGTCTTTGTCTCCGTCTTTGTCTCCGTCTTTGTCACCGTCTTTGTCTCCGTCTCTGTCTCCGTCCACGTCTCCTGCCCCTCTGTCTCTGTCTCCGTCTCAGTCTCTGCCTCTGTCTCTGTCTGTGGCTCTGCCTTTGTCTCATGCGCCTCTGTCTTTGTCTCTGTCTGTGTCTCTGTCTGTGCCTCTGTCTCTGTCTCTGTCTCTGTCTCTGTCTCTGCCTCTGTCTCTGTCCTTGTCTCCATCTTTGTCTCCGTCTTTGTCTCCGTCCTCGTCTTCCTCTTCGTCTCCGTCTTTGTCTCCGTCTCTGTCTCCGTCTTTGTCTCCGTCTTTCTACCTGTCTTTGTCTCCGTATTTGTGTCCACCTTTGCCTCCGTCTTTGTCTCCATCTTTGTCTCCGTCTTTGTCTCCGTCTTTGTCACCGTCTTTGTCTCCGTCGTCGTCTTCCTCGTCGTCTCCGTCTTTGTCTCCGTCTTTGTCACCGTCGTTGTATCCGTCTTTGTCTCCGTCCTTGTCTCCGTCTCTGCCTCTGTCTCTGTCTCTGTTTCTGTCTCTGTCGCTGCCTCTGTCTCTGTCTCTGTCTCTGTCTCTTTTCCTGTCTCTGTCTCTGTCTCTGTCTCTGTCCCTTTCTCTGTCTCTGCCTCTGTTCCCTTCTCTGTCTCCGCCTCTGCCTCTGTCTCCGTCTTTGTCTCCGTCCACGTCTGCTGCCCCTCTGTCTCTGTCTCAGTCTCTGTCTCTGTCTCTGTCTCCGTTTCTGTCTCTGCCTCTGTCTCCGTCTTTGTCTCCATCTTTGTCTGCGTCTTTGTCTCCGTCTTTGTCACCGTCTTTGTCTCCGTTGTCGCCTTCCTCTTCGTCTCCGTCTTTGTGTCCGTCTTTGTCTACTTCTTTGTCTCCGTCTTTGTCTCCGCCTTTGTCTCTGTCTCTGTCTCTGTCTCTGTCTCTGTCTCTGTCTCTGTCTCTGTCTCTGTCTCTGTCTCTGTCCCTGTCCCTGTCTGTGTCTCTGTCTCTGCCTCTGTCTCTGTCTCTGTCTCTGTCTCTGTCTCTGCCTCTGTCTCTGTCTGTGGCTCTGTCTTTGTGTCATGCGCCTCTGCCTTTGTCTCTGTCTGTGCCTCTGCCTCTGTCTCTGTTTCTGTCTTCGTCCGTGTCGCTTTCTCTCTCTCTGTCTCTGTCTCTGTCACTGTCTCTGTCTCTGCCTCTGTCTCTGTCTCTGTCTCTGTCTCTGTCTCTGTCTCTGTCTCTGTCTCTGTCTCTGTCTCTGTCCCTGTCCCTGTCTGTGTCTCTGTCTCTGTCTCTGTCTCTGCCTCTGTCTCTTTCCCTGTCTCTGTCTTCGTCTCCGTCTCTGTCTCTGTCTCTGTCTCCGTCTTTGTACGTGTCTTTGTCTCCGTATTTGTGTCCGTCTGTGTCCCCATATTTGTCTCCGTCTTTGTCTACGTCTTTGTCTCCGTCGTCGTCTTCCTCTTCGTCTCCGTCTTTGTGTCCGTCTTTGTCACCGTCTTTGTCTCCGTCTTTGTCTCCGTCCACGTCTCCTGCCCCTCTGTCTCTGTCTCTGTCTCAGTCTCTGTCTCTGTCTCTGTCTCTGTCTCTGTCTCTGTCTCTGTCTCGGTTTCTATCTCTGCCACTGTCTCTGTCTCTGTCTCTGTCTCTGTCTCTGTCTCTGTCTCGGTTTCTGTCTCTGCCTCTGTCTCTGTCTCTGCCTCTGTCTCTGTCTCTGTCTCTGTCTCTGTCTCTGCCTCTGTCTCTGTCTGTGGCTCTGTCTTTGTGTCATGCGCCTCTGCCTTTGTCTCTGTCTGTGTCTCTGTCTGTGCCTCTGCCTCTGTCTCTGTTTCTGTCTTCGTCCGTGTCGCTTTCTCTCTCTCTGTCTCTGTCTCTGTCACTGTCTCTGTCTCTGCCTCTGTCTCTGTCTCTGTCTCTGTCTCTGTCTCTGTCTCTGTCTCTGTCTCTGACGCTGTCTCTGTCTCTGTCTCTGTCTCTGTCTCTGTCTCTGTCTCTGTCTCTGTCTCTGTCTCTGTCTCTGTCGCTGTGTCTGTCTCTGTCTCTGTCTCCGTCTCTGTCTCTGCCTCTGTCTCTGTCTCTGTCTCTGTCTTTGTATCCGTCTTTGTCTCCGCCTTTGTCTCCGTCTTTGTCTCCGTCGTCGTCTTCCTCTTCGTCTCCCTCTTTGTCTCCGTCTTTGTCTCCGTCCACGTCTCCTGCCCCTCTGTCTCTGTCTCTGTCTCAGTCTCTGTCTCTGTCTCTGTCTCTGTCTCTGTCTCTGTCTCTGTCTCTGTCTCTGTCTCTGTCTCTGTCTCGGTTTCTGTCTCTGCCTCTGTCTCTGTCTCTGTCTCTGTCTCTGTCTCTGTCTCTGTCTCGGTTTCTGTCTCTGCCTCTGTCTCTGTCTCTGCCTCTGTCTCTGTCTCTGTCTCTGTCTCAGTCTCTGTTTCTGTCTCTGTCTCTGTCTCTGTCCCTGTCTCTGTTTCTGTCTCTGTCTCTGTATCAGTCTCTGTCTCTGTCTGTGTCTCCGCCTCTGTCTCCGCCTTTGCCTCTGCCTTTGTCTCCGTATTTGTCTCCGTCTGTGTCTCCATCTATGTCTCCGTCTCTGTCTCTGTCTCTGTCTCTGTCTCTGTCTCTGTCTCTGCCTCTGTCTTCGTCTCCGCCTTTGTCTCCGTCTCTGTCTCTCTCTCTGTCCCTATCTCTGTTTCTGTCTCTGTTTTCGTCTCTGTCTCCGCCTCTGCCTCTGTGTCTGTCTCTGTCTTTGTCTCCATCTTTGTCTCCGTCTTTGTCTCCGTCTTTGTCTCCGTCTTTGTCTCCGTCTTTGTACCTGTCTTTGTCTCCGTATTTGTGTCCGTCTTTGCCTCCGTCTTTGTCTCCGCCTTTGTCTCCGTCCACGTCTCCTGCCCCTCTGTCTCTGTCTCTGTCTCAGTCTCTGCCTCTGTCTCTGTCTGTGGCTCTGTCTTTGCCTCATGCGCCTCTGTCTTTGTCTCTGTCTATGTCTCTGTCTCTGTCTCTGCCTCTGTCTCTGTCCTTGCCTCCATCTTTGTCTCCGTCTTTGTCTCCGTCTTTGTCTCCGTCTATGTCACCGTCTTTGTCTCCGTCTTTGTCTCCGTCTTTGTCACCGTCTTTGTCTCCGTCTTTGTCTCCGTCTTTGTCTCCGTCTTTGTCTACGTCTTTGTCTCCGTCCTTGTCTCCGTCCACGTCTCCTGCCCCTCTGTCTCTGTCTTTGTCTCAGTCTCTGTCTCTGTCTCTGTCTCTGTCTCTGTCTCTGTCTCTGTCTCTGTCTCTGTCTCTGTCTCTGTCTCTGTCTCTGTTTCTGTCTCTGTCTCTGTCTCTGTCTCTGTCTCTGTCTCTGTCTGTGACTCTGTCTCTGTCTCTGCCTCTGTCTCTGTCTGTGGCTCTGTCTTTGTCTCATGCGCCTCTGTCTTTGTCTCTGTCTGTGTCTCTGTCTGTGCCTCTGTCTCTGTCTCTGTTTCTGTCTCTGTCGCTGCCTCTGTCTCTGTCTCTGTCTCTGTCTCTTCTCCTGTCTCTGTCTATGTCTCTGTCTCTGTCCTTATCTCTGTCTCTGCCTCTGTTCCCTTCTCTGTCTCCGCCTCTGCCTCTGTCTTCGTCTTTGTCTCCATCTTTGTCTCCGTCTATGTCTCCGTCTTTGTCTCCGTCTTTGTCACCGTCTTTGTCTCCGTCGTCGTCTTCCTCCTCGTCTCCGTCTTTGTGTCCGTCTTTGTCACCGTCGTTGTCTCCGTCTTTGTCTACGTCTTTGTCTACTTCTTTGTCTCCGTCTTTGTCTCCGTCTGTGTCTCCATATTTTTCTCCGTCTTTGTCACCGTCTTTGTCTCCGTCGTCGTCTTCCTCTTCGTCTCCGTCTTTGTGTCCGTCTTTTTCTCCGTCCTTGTCTCCGTCTGTGTCTCCGTCCGTGTCTCCTGCCCCTCTGTCTCGGTCGTTGTCTCATGCGCGTCTGTATCTGTCTCTGTCTCTGTCTCTGTCTCTGTCTCTGTCTCTGTCTCTGCCTCTGTCTCTGTCTCTGTCTCTGTCTCTGTCTCTTTTCCTGTCTCTGTCTCTGTCTCTGTCTCTGTCTCTGTCCCTTTCTCTGTCTCTGTCTCTGTTCCCTTCTCTGTCTCCGCCTCTGCCTCTGTCTCCGTCTTTGTCTCCATCTTTGTCTCCGTCTTTGTCTCCGTCTTTGTCACCGTCTTTGTCTCCGTCGTCGTCTTCCTCTTCGTCTCCGTCTTTGTCTCCGTCTTTGTCACCGTCGTTGTCTCCGTCTTTCTCTCCGTCTCTGTCTCCGTCTTTGTCTCCGTCTTTCTACCTGTCTTTGTCTCCGTATTTGTGTCCACCTTTGCCTCCGTCATTGTCTCCGTCCACGTCTCCTGCCCCTCTGTCTCTGTCTCTGTCTCAGTCTCTGCCTCTGTCTCTGTCTGTGGCTCTATCTTTGTCTCATGCGCCTCTGTCTTTGTCTCTGTCTGTGACTCTGTCTGTGCCTCTGTCTCTGTCTCTGTCTCTGTCTCTGTCTCTGCCTCTGTCTCAGTCCTTGTCTCCATCTTTGTCTCCGTCTTTGTCTCCGTCTTTGTCTCCGTCCTCGTCTTCCTCTTCGTCTCCGTCTTTGTCTCCGTCTATGTCACCGTCTTTGTCTCCGTCTTTGTCTCCGTCTTTGTCACCGTCTTTGTCTCCGTCTCTGTCTCCGTCCACGTCTCCTGCCCCTCTGTCTCTGTCTCCGTCTCAGTCTCTGCCTCTGTCTCTGTCTGTGGCTCTGCCTTTGTCTCATGCGCCTCTGTCTTTGTCTCTGTCTGTGTCTCTGTCTGTGCCTCTGTCTCTGTCTCTGTCTCTGTCTCTGTCTCTGCCTCTGTCTCTGTCCTTGTCTCCATCTTTGTCTCCGTCTTTGTCTCCGTCCTCGTCTTCCTCTTCGTCTCCGTCTTTGTCTCCGTCTCTGTCTCCGTCTTTGTCTCCGTCTTTCTACCTGTCTTTGTCTCCGTATTTGTGTCCACCTTTGCCTCCGTCTTTGTCTCCATCTTTGTCTCCGTCTTTGTCTCCGTCTTTGTCACCGTCTTTGTCTCCGTCGTCGTCTTCCTCGTCGTCTCCGTCTTTGTCTCCGTCTTTGTCACCGTCGTTGTATCCGTCTTTGTCTCCGTCCTTGTCTCCGTCTCTGCCTCTGTCTCTGTCTCTGTTTCTGTCTCTGTCGCTGCCTCTGTCTCTGTCTCTGTCTCTGTCTCTTTTCCTGTCTCTGTCTCTGTCTCTGTCTCTGTCCCTTTCTCTGTCTCTGCCTCTGTTCCCTTCTCTGTCTCCGCCTCTGCCTCTGTCTCCGTCTTTGTCTCCGTCCACGTCTGCTGCCCCTCTGTCTCTGTCTCTGTCTCTGTCTCCGTTTCTCTCTCTGCCTCTGTCTCCGTCTTTGTCTCCATCTTTGTCTGCGTCTTTGTCTCCGTCTTTGTCACCGTCTTTGTCTCCGTTGTCGCCTTCCTCTTCGTCTCCGTCTTTGTGTCCGTCTTTGTCTACTTCTTTGTCTCCGTCTTTGTCTCCGCCTTTGTCTCTGTCTCTGTCTCTGTCTCTGTCTCTGTCTCTGTCTCTGTCTCTGTCTCTGTCTCTGTCTCTGTCCCTGTCCCTGTCTGTGTCTCTGTCTCTGCCTCTGTCTCTGTCTCTGTCTCTGCCTCTGTCTCTGTCTGTGGCTCTGTCTTTGTGTCATGCGCCTCTGCCTTTGTCTCTGTCTGTGCCTCTGCCTCTGTCTCTGTTTCTGTCTTCGTCCGTGTCGCTTTCTCTCTCTCTGTCTCTGTCTCTGTCACTGTCTCTGTCTCTGCCTCTGTCTCTGTCTCTGTCTCTGTCTCTGTCTCTGTCTCTGTCTCTGTCTCTGTCTCTGTCTCTGACGCTGTCTCTGTCTCTGTCTCTGTCTCTGTCTCTGTCTCTGTCTCTGTCTCTGTCTCTGTCTCTGTCTCTGTCTCTGTCGCTGTGTCTGTCTCTGTCTCTGTCCCCGTCTCTGTCTCTGCCTCTGTCTCTGTCTCTGTCTCTGTCTTTGTATCAGTCTTTGTCTCCGCCTTTGTCTCCGTCTTTGTCTCCGTCGTCGTCTTCCTCTTCGTCTCCCTCTTTGTCTCCGTCTTTGTCTCCGTCCACGTCTCCTGCCCCTCTGTGTCTGTCTCTGTCTCAGTCTCTGTCTCTGTCTCTGTCTCTGTCTCTGTCTCTGTCTCTGTCTCTGTCTCTGTCTCGGTTTCTGTCTCTGCCTCTGTCTCTATCTCTGTCTCTGTCTCTGTCTCTGTCTCTGTCTCGGTTTCTGTCTCTGCCTCTGTCTCTGTCTCTGCCTCTGTCTCTGTCTCTGTCTCTGTCTCTGTCTCTGCCTCTGTCTCTGTCTGTGGCTCTGTCTTTGTGTCATGCGCCTCTGCCTTTGTCTCTGTCTGTGTCTCTGTCTGTGCCTCTGCCTCTGTCTCTGTTTCTGTCTTCGTCCGTGTCGCTTTCTCTCTCTCTGTCTCTGTCTCTGTCACTGTCTCTGTCTCTGCCTCTGTCTCTGTCTCTGTCTCTGTCTCTGTCTCTGTCTCTGTCTCTGTCTCTGACGCTGTCTCTGTCTCTGTCTCTGTCTCTGTCTCTGTCTCTGTCTCTGTCTCTGTCTCTGTCTCTGTCTCTGTCTCTGTCTCTGTCTCTGTCGCTGTGTCTGTCTCTGTCTCTGTCTCCGTCTCTGTCTCTGCCTCTGTCTCTGTCTCTGTCTCTGTCTTTGTATCCGTCTTTGTCTCCGCCTTTGTCTCCGTCTTTGTCTCCGTCGTCGTCTTCCTCTTCGTCTCCCTCTTTGTCTCCGTCTTTGTCACCGTTTTTGTCTCCGTCTTTGTCTCCGTCCACGTCTCCTGCCCCTCTGTCTCTGTCTCTGTCTCAGTCTCTGTCTCTGTCTCTGTCTCTGTCTCTGTCTCTGTCTCTGTCTCTGTCTCTGTCTCTGCCTCTGTCTTTGTCTCCGCCTTTGTCTCCGTCTCTGTCTCTCTCTCTGTCCCTATCTCTGTTTCTGTCTCTGTTTTCGTCTCTGTCTCCGCCTCTGCCTCTGTCTTCGTCTTTGTCTCCATCTTTGTCTCCGTCTTTGTCTCCGTCTTTGTCTCCGTCTTTGTCACCGTCTTTGTCTCCGTCGTCGTCTTCCTCTTCGTCTCCGTCTTTGCCTCCGTCTTTGTCACCGTCGTTGTCTCCGTCTTTGTCTCCGTCTTTGTCTACGTCTTTGTCTACTTCTTTGTCTCCGTCTTTGTCTCCGTCCACGTCTCCTGCCCCTCTGTCTCTGTCTCTGTCTCTGTCTCTGTCTCTGTCTCTGTCTCTGTCTCTGTCTCTGCCTCTGTCTCTGTCTCTGTCTCTGTCTCTGTCTCTGTCTCTGTCTCTGTCCCTGTCCCTGTCTCTGTCTCTGTTTCTGTCCCTCTCTCTGTCTCTGCCTCTGTCTCTGTCCCTGTCTCTGTCTCCGTCTCCGTCTCCGTCTCTGTCTCCGTCTCCGTCTCTGTCTCGGTCTCTGTCTCCGTCTTTGTGTCCGTCTTTGTCTCCGTCCTTGTCTCCGTCTGTGTCTCCGTCCGTGTCTCCTGCCCCTCTGTCTCGGTCGTTGTCTCATGCGCGTCTGCCTCTGCCTCTGTCTGTGTCTGTGTCTCTGCCTCTGTATCGGTCTCTGCCTTTGTCTCTGTCTCTGTCTCTGTCTCTGTCTCTGTCTCTGTCTCTGTCTCTGTCTCTGTCTCTGTCCCTGTCCCTGTCTCTGTCTCTGTCTCTGTCCCTCTCTCTGTCTCTGCCTCTGTCTCTGTCCCTGTCTCTGTCTCCGTCTCCGTCTCCGTCTCTGTCTCCGTCTCCGCCTCTGTCTCGGTCTCTGTCTCCGTCTTTGTGTCCGTCCTTGTCTCCGTCTTTGTCTCCGTCCACGTCTCCTGCCCCTCTGTCTCTGTCTCTGTCTCTGCCTCAGTCTCTGTCTCTGTCTCACTCTCTGTCTCTGTCTCTGTCTCTGTCCCTGTCTCGGTTTCTGTCTCTGCCTCTGTCTCTGTCTCTGTCTCTGTCTCTGTCTCTGTCTCTGTCTCTGTCCTGGCTCTGCCTCTGTCTCTGTCTCTGCCTCTGTCTTTGTCTCATGCGCCTCTGTCTTTGTCTCTGTCTCTGTCTCTGTCTCTGTCTCTGTCTCTGTCTCTGTCTCTGTCGCTGTCTCTGTCCCTGTCTCTGTCTCTGTCTCTGGCTCTGTCTCTGTCTTTGTCTCCGTCTTTGTCTCCGTCTTTGTCTCCGTCCTCGTCTTCCTCTTCGTCTCCGTCTTTGTCACCGTCTTTGTCTCCGTCTTTGTCTCCGTCTTTGTCTCCGTCTTTGTCTACGTCCTTGTCTCCGTCTTTGTCTCCGTTCACGTCTCCTGCCCCTCTGTCTCTGTCTCACTCTCCGTCTCTGTCTCTGTCTCTGTCTCCGTCTCTGTCTCTGTCTCGGTTTCTGTCTCTGTCTCTGTCTCTGTCTCTGTCTCTGTCTCCGTCTCTGTCTCTGTCTCTGCCTCTCTCTCTGTCTCTGTCTCTGTCTCTGTCTCTGCCTCTGTCTCTGTCTGTGGCTCTGTCTTTGTGTCATGCGCCTCTGCCTTTGTCTCTGTCTGTATCTCTGTCTGTGCCTCTGCCTCTGTCTCTGTTTCTGTCTTCGTCCGTGTCGCTTTCTCTCTCTCTGTCTCTGTCTCTGTCTCTGTCTCTGTCTCTGCCTCTGTCTCTGTCTCTGTCTCTGTCTCTGTCTCTGTCTCTGTCTCTGTCTCTGTCTCTGTCTCTGTCCCTCTCTCTGTCTCTGTCTCTGTCTCTGTCTCTGTCTCTGTCTCTGTCTCTGTCTCTGTCTCTGTCTCGGTTTCTGTCTCTGCCTCTGTCTCTGTCTCTGTCTCTGTCTCTGTCTCTGTCTCTGTCTCTGTCTCTGTCTCTGTCTCTGTCTCTGTCTCTGTCTCTGTCTCTGTCTCTGTCTCTGTCTTTGTCTCCGTCCTCGTCTTCCTCTACGTCTCCGTCTTTGTCACCGTCTTTGTCTCCGTCTTTGTCTCCGTCTTTGTCTCCGTCTTTGTCTACGTCCTTGTCTCCGTCTTTGTCTCCGTCCACGTCTCCTGCCCCTCTGTCTCTGTCTCTGTCTCTGTCTCAGTCTCTGTCTCTGTCTCACTCTCTGTCTCTGTCTCTGTCTCTGTCTCTGTTTCGGTTTCTGTCTCTGTCTCTGTCTCTGTCTCTTTCTCTGTCTCTGTCTCTGTCTCTGTCTCTGTCTCTGTCTCTGGCTCCATCTCTGTGTCTGTCTCTGCCTCTGTCTCTGTCTCTGTCTCTGACTCTGTCTCTGCCTCTGTCTCTGTCTGTGGCTCTGTCTTTGTGTCATGCGCCTCTGCCTTTGTCTCTGTCTGTGTCTCTGTCTGTGCCTCTGCCTCTGTCTCTGTTTCTGTCTTCGTCCGTGTCGCTTTCTCTCTCTCTGTCTCTGTCTCTGTCACTGTCTCTGTCTCTGCCTCTGTCTCTGTCTCTGTCTCTGTCTCTGTCTCTGTCTCTGTCTCTGTCTCTGACGCTGTCTCTGTCTCTGTCTCTGTCTCTGTCTCTGTCTCTGTCTCTGTCTCTGTCTCTGTCTCTGTCTCTGTCTCTGTCTCTGTCTCTGTCTCTGTCTCTGTCGCTGTGTCTGTCTCTGTCTCTGTCTCCGTCTCTGTCTCTGCCTCTGTCTCTGTCTCTGTCTCTGTCTTTGTATCCGTCTTTGTCTCCGCCTTTGTCTCCGTCTTTGTCTCCGTCGTCGTCTTCCTCTTCGTCTCCCTCTTTGTCTCCGTCTTTGTCACCGTTTTTGTCTCCGTCTTTGTCTCCGTCCACGTCTCCTGCCCCTCTGTCTCTGTCTCTGTCTCTGTCTCTGTCTCTGCCTCTGTCTCTGTCTGTGGCTCTGTCTTTGTGTCATGCGCCTCTGCCTTTGTCTCTGTCTGTGTCTCTGTCTGTGCCTCTGCCTCTGTCTCTGTTTCTGTCTTCGTTCGTGTCGCTTTCTCTCTCTCTGTCTCCGTCTCTGTCTCTGTCTCTGTCTGTGCCTCTGTCTCTGCCTCTGTCTCTGTCTGTGGCTCTGTCTTTGTCTCATGCGCCTCTGTCTTTGTCTCTGTCTGTGTCTCTGTCTGTGCCTCTGTCTCTGTCTCTGTTTCTGTCTATGTCGCTGCCTCTGTCTCTGACTCTGTCTAGGTCTCTGTCTCTTTTCCTGTCTCTGTCTCTGTCTCTGTCACTTGCTCTGTCTCTGTCTCTGTTCCCTTCTCTGTCTGCGCCTCTGCCTCTGTCTCCGTCTTTGTCTCCATCTTCGTCTCCGTCTTTGCCTCCGTCTTTGTCACCGTCTTTGTCTCCGTCTTTGTCTCCGTTCACGTCTCCTGCCCCTCCGTCTCTGTCTCTGTTTCTGTCTCTGTCTCTGCCTCTGTCTTTGTCCCTGTCTCTGTCCCTGTCTCTGTCCCCGTCTCTGTCTCTGTCTCTGTCTCTGTCTCTGTCTCTGTCTCCGTCTCCGTCTCTGTCTCTGTCTCTGTCATTGGCTCCATCTCTGTCTCTGTCTCAGTCTCTGTCTCTGTCTCTGTCGCTGTCTCTGTCTCTGTCTCTGTCTCTGTCTCTGTCTCTGTCTCTGTCTCAGTCTCTGTCTCTGTTTCTGTCTCTGCCTCTGTCTCTGTCTCTGTCTCTGTCTCTGTCTCTGTCTCTGTCTCTGTCTCTGTCTTTGTCTCTGTCTCTGTTTCTGTCTCTGTCTCTGTCTCTGTCTCTGTCTCTGTCTCTGTCTCTGTCTCTGTCTCCGTCTCCGTCTCTGTCTCTGTCTCTGTCTCTGTCTCTGTATCGGACTCTGTCTCCGTCTTTGTCTTCGTCGTCGTCTTCCTCTTTGTCTCCGTCTTTGTCTCTGTCTTTGTCTCCATCTTTGTCTCCGTCTTTGTCTCCGTCTTTGCCTCCGTCGTCGTCTCCGTCCACGTCTCCTGCCCCTCTGTCTCTGTCTCAGTCTCTGTCTCTGTTTCTGTCTCTGCCTCTGTCTCTGTCTCTATCTCTGTCTCTGTCTCTGTCTCTGTCTCTGTCTCTGCCTCTGTCTCTGTCTGTGGCTCTGTCTTTGTCTCATGCGCCTCTGTCTTTGTCTCTGTCTGTGTCTCTGTCTCTGTCTCTGTCTCTGTCTCTGTCTCTGTCCCTGTCTCGGTTTCTGTCTCTGTCCCCGTCTCTGTCTCCGTCTCCGTCTCTGTCTCTGTCTCTGTCTCTGTCTCTGTCTCTGTCTCTGTCTCTGTCTCTGTCTCTGTCTCTGTCTCTGTCTCTGTCCCTGTCTCTGGCTCCATCTCTGTGTCTGTCTCAGTTTCTGTCTCTGTCTCTGTCTCTGTCTCTGTCGCTGTCTCTGTCCCTGTCTCTGTCTCTGTCTCTGGCTCTGTCTCTGTCTTTGTCTCCGTCTTTGTCTCCGTCTTTGTCTCCGTCTTTGTCTCCGTCCTCGTCTTCCTCTTCGTCTCCGTCTTTGTCACCGTCTTTGTCTCCGTCTTTGTCTCCGTCTTTGTCTCCGTCTTTGTCTACGTCCTTGTCTCCGTCTTTGTCTCCGTCCACGTCTCCTGCCCCTCTATCTCTGTCTCTGTCTCTGTCTCTGTCTCTGTCTCTGTCTCTGTCTCTGTCTCTGTCTCTGTCTCTGTCTCTATCTCTGTCTCTTTTCCTGTCTCTCTCTCTGTCTCTGTCTCTGTCTCCGTCTCCGTCTCTGTCTCTGTCTCTGTCTCTGTCTCTGGCTCCATCTCTGTGTCTGTCTCTGCCTCTGTCTCTGTCTCTGTCTCTGTCTCTGTCTCTGCCTCTTTCTCTGTCTGTGGCTCTGTCTTTGTGTCATGCGCCTCTGCCTTTGTCTCTGTCTGTGTCTCTGTCTGTGCCTCTGCCTCTGTCTCTGTTTCTGTCTTAGTCCGTGTCGCTTTCTCTCTCTCTGTCTCTGTCTCTGTCTCTGTCTCTGTCTCTGCCTCTGTCTCTGTCTCTGTCTCTGTCTCTGTCTCTGCCTCTGTCTCTGTCTCCGTCTCTGTCTCTGTCTCTGTCTCTGTCTCTGTCTCTGTCGCTGTCTCTGTCTCTGTCTCTGTCTCTGTCTTTGTCACCGTCTTTGTCTCCGTCGTCGTCTTCCTCTTCGTCTCCGTCTTTGTGTCCGTCTTTGTCATCGTCTTTGTCTCCGTCTTTGTCTCCGTCCACGTCTCCTGCCCCTCTGTCTCTGTCTCAGTCTCTGTCGCTGCCTCTGTCTCTGTCTCCGTCTCTCTCTCTTTTGCTGCCTCTGTCTCTGTCTCTGTCTCTGTCCCTGTCTCTGTCTCCGTCTCCGTCTCTGTCTCTGTCTCTGTCATTGGTTCCACCTCTGTCTCTGTCTCAGTCTCTGTCTCTGTCCCTGTCTCTGTCTCTGTCTCTGCCTCTGTCTCTGTCCCCGTCTCTGTCTCCGTCTCCGTCTCCGTCTCTGCCTCTGTATCGGTCTCTGCCTTTGTCTCTGTCTCTGTCTCTGTCTCTGTCTCTGCCTCTGCCTCTGCCTCTGTCACTCTCAGTCTCTGTCTCTGTCTCTGTCTCTGCCTCTGTCTCTGTCCCTGTCTCTGTTTCCGTCTCTGTCTCTGTTTCTGACCCTGTCTCTGTCTCTGTTCCTGTCTCTGTCTCTGTCTCTGTCTCTGTCTCTGTCTCTCTCTGTGTCTCTGCCTCTGTATCGGTCTCTGCCTTTGTCTCTGTCTCCATCTCTGTCTCTGTCTCTGTCTCTGTCTCTGCCTCTGTCTTTGTCCCTGTCTCTGTCCCTGTCTCTGTCTCCGTCTCCGTCTCTGTCTCTGTCTCTGTCATTGGCTCCATCTCTTTCTCTGTCTCAGTCTCCATCTCTTTCTCTGTCTCAGTCTCTGTCTCTGCCTCTGTCTCTGTTTCTGTCTCTGTCTCTGTCTCTGTCTCTGTTTCTGTCTCTGTCTCTGTCTCTGTCTCTGTCTCTGTCTCTGTCTCTGTCTCTGTCTCTGTCTCTGTCTCTGTCTCTGTCTCTGTCTCTGTCTCTGTCTCTGTCTCTGTCTCTGTCTCTGTCTCTGTCTCTGTCTCTGTCTCTGTCTCTGTCTCTGTCTCTGTCTCTGTCTCTGTCTCTGTCTCTGTCTCTGTCTCTGTCTCTGTCTCTGTCTCTGTCCTTTCTCTGTCTCTGTCTCTGCCTCTGTCTCTGTCTGTGGCTCTGTCTTTGTCTCATGCGCCTCTGTCTTTGTCCCTGTCTGTGTCTCTGTCTGTGCCTCTGTCTCTGTCCCTGTTTCCGTCTCTGTCGCTGCCTCTGTCTCTGTCTCCATCTCCCTCTCTTTTCCTGTCTCTGTCTCTGTCTCTGTCCCTGTCTGCGTCTCCGTTTCTGTCTCTGTCTCTGTCATTGGCTCCATCTCTGTCTCTGTCTCAGTCTCTGTCTCTGTCTCTGTCTCTGTCTCTGTCTCTGTCTCTGTCTCTGTCTCTGTCTCTGTTTCTGTCCCTGTCCCTGTCTCTGTCTCTGTCTCGGTCTCTGTCTCCGTCTTTGTGTCCGTCTTTGTCTCTGTCCTTGTCTCCGGTCGTGTCTCCGTCCGTGTCTCCTGCCCGTCTGTCTCGGTCGTTGTCTCATGCGCGTCTGCCTCTGTCTCTGTCTCTGTATCGGTCTCTGCCTTTGTCTCTGTCTCTGTCTCTGTCTCTGTCTCTGCCTCTGCCTCTGCCTCTGTCTCTGTCCCCGTCTCTGTCTCCGTCTCCGTCTCTGTCTCTGTCTCTGTCTCTGTCTCTGTCTCTGTCTCTGTATCGGACTCTGTCTCCGTCTTTGTCTTCGTCGTCGTCTTCCTCTTTGTCTCCGTCTTTGTCTCTGTCTCCGTCTTTGCCTCCGTCGTCGTCTCCATCTTCGTCTCCGCCTTTGTCTCCGTCTTTGTCTCCGTCGTCGTCTTCCTCTTCGTCTCCGTCTTTGTCTTCGTCTTTGTCACCGTCTTTGTCTCCGTCTTTGTCTCCGTCCACGTCTCCTGCCCCTCTGTCTCTGTCTCAGTCTCTGTCTCTGTTTCTGTCTCTGCTTCTGTCTCTGTCTCTGTCTCTGTCTCTGTCTCTGTCTCTGTCTCTGTCTCTGTCTCTGTCTCTGTCTCTGTCTCTGTCTCTGTCTCTGTCTCTGTCTCTGTCTCTGCCTCTGTCTCTGTCTCTGTCTCTGTCTCTGTCTCTGTCTCTGTCTCTGTCTCTGTCTCTGTCTCTGTCTCTGTCTCTGTCTCTGTCTCTGTCTCTGTCTCTGCCTCTGTCTCTGTCTGTGACTCTGTCTTTGTCTCATGCGCCTCTGTCTTTGTCTCTGTCTGTGTCTCTGTCTGTGCCTCTGTCTCTGTCTCTGTTTCTGTCTCTGTCGCTGCCTCTGTCTCTGTCTCTATCTCTGTCTCCTTTCCTGTCTCTCTCTCTGTCTCTGTCTCTGTCTCTGTCCTTTTCTCTGTCTCTGTCTCTGTTCCCTTCTCTGTCTCCGCCTCTGCCTCTGTCTCCGTCTTTGTCTCCATCTTTGTCTGCGTCTTTGTCTCCGCCTTTGTCTCCGCCTTTGTCTCCGTCGTCGTCTTCCTCTTCGTCTCCGTCTTTGCCTCCGTCTTTGTCACCGTCTTTCTCTCCGTATTTGTCTCCGTCTGTGTCTCCATATTTGTCTCCGTCTTTGTCCCCGTCTTTGCCTCCGTCTTTGTCTCCGTATTTGTCTCCGTCTGTGTCTCCATCTTTGTCTCCGCCTTTGTCTCCGTCTTTGTCACCGTCTTTGTCTCCGCATTTGTCTCCGTCTGTGTGTCCATATTTGTCTCCGTCTTTGTCTCCGTCTTTGCCTCCGTCTTTGTCTCCGTATTTGTCTCCGTCTGTGTCTCCATCTTTGTCTCCGCATTTGTCTCCGTCTTTGTCTCCGTCGTCGTCTTCCTCTTCGTCTCCGTGTTTGTCTCCGTCTTTGTCACCGTCTTTGTCTCCGTCCTTGTCTCCGTCCACGTCTCCTGCCCCTCTGTCTCTGTCTCTGTCTCAGTCTCTGTCTTTGTCTCTGTCTCTGTCTCAGTCTCTGTCTCCGTTTCTGTCCCTGCCTCTGTCTCTGTCTCTGTCTCTGTCTCTGTCTCTGTCTCTGTCTCTGTCTCTGTCTCTGTCTCTGTCTCTGTCTCTGTCTCTGCCTCTGTCTCTGTCTCCGTCTCTGTCTCTGTCTCTGTCTCTGTCTCTGTCTCTGTCTCTGTCTCTGTCTCTATCTCTGTCTCTTTTCCTGTCTCTCTCTCTGTCTCTGTCTCTGTCTCCGTCTCTGTCTCTGTCTCTGTCTCTGTCTCTGTCTCTGGCTCCATCTCTGTGTCTGTCTCTGCCTCTGTCTCTGTCTCTGTCTCTGTCTCTGTCTCTGCCTCTTTCTCTGTCTGTGGCTCTGTCTTTGTGTCATGCGCCTCTGCCTTTGTCTCTGTCTGTGTCTCTGTCTGTGCCTCTGCCTCTGTCTCTGTTTCTGTCTTAGTCCGTGTCGCTTTCTCTCTCTCTGTCTCTGTCTCTGTCTCTGTCTCTGCCTCTGCCTCTGTCTCTGTCTCTGTCTCTGTCTCTGTCTCTGTCTCTGCCTCTGTCTCTGTCTCTGTCTCTGTCTCTGTCTCTGTCTCTGTCTCTGTCGCTGTCTCTGTCTCTGTCTCTGTCTCTGTCTTTGTCACCGTCTTTGTCTCCGTCGTCGTCTTCCTCTTCGTCTCCGTCTTTGTGTCCGTCTTTGTCATCGTCTTTGTCTCCGTCTTTGTCTCCGTCCACGTCTCCTGCCCCTCTGTCTCTGTCTCAGTCTCTGTCGCTGCCTCTGTCTCTGTCTCCGTCTCTCTCTCTTTTGCTGCCTCTGTCTCTGTCTCGGTCTCTGTCCCTGTCTCTGTCTCCGTCTCCGTCTCTGTCTCTGTCTCTGTCATTGGTTCCACCTCTGTCTCTGTCTCAGTCTCTGTCTCTGTCCCTGTCTCTGTCTCTGTCTCTGCCTCTGTCTCTGTCCCCGTCTTTGTCTCCGTCTCCGTCTCCGTCTCTGCCTCTGTATCGGTCTCTGCCTTTGTCTCTGTCTCTGTCTCTGTCTCTGTCTCTGCCTCTGCCTCTGCCTCTGTCACTCTCAGTCTCTGTCTCTGTCTCTGTCTCTGCCTCTGTCTCTGTCCCTGTCTCTGTTTCCGTCTCTGTCTCTGTTTCTGACCCTGTCTCTGTCTCTGTTCCTGTCTCTGTCTCTGTCTCTGTCTCTGTCTCTGTCTCTCTCTGTGTCTCTGCCTCTGTATCGGTCTCTGCCTTTGTCTCTGTCTCCATCTCTGTCTCTGTCTCTGTCTCTGTCTCTGCCTCTGTCTTTGTCCCTGTCTCTGTCCCTGTCTCTGTCTCCGTCTCCGTCTCTGTCTCTGTCTCTGTCATTGGCTCCATCTCTTTCTCTGTCTCAGTCTCCATCTCTTTCTCTGTCTCAGTCTCTGTCTCTGTCTCTGTCTCTGTTTCTGTCTCTGTCTCTGTCTCTGTCTCTGTTTCTGTCTCTGTCTCTGTCTCTGTCTCTGTCTCTGTCTCTGTCTCTGTCTCTGTCTCTGTCTCTGTCTCTGTCTCTGTCTCTGTCTCTGTCTCTGTCTCTGTCTCTGTCTCTGTCTCTGTCTCTGTCTCTGTCTCTGTCTCTGTCTCTGTCTCTGTCTCTGTCTCTGTCTCTGTCTCTGTCTCTGTCTCTGTCCCTGTCTCTGTCTCTGTCTCTGTCTCTGTCTCTGTCTCTGTCTCTGTCTCTGTCTCTGTCTCTGTCCTTTCTCTGTCTCTGTCTCTGCCTCTGTCTCTGTCTGTGGCTCTGTCTTTGTCTCATGCGCCTCTGTCTTTGTCCCTGTCTGTGTTTCTGTCTGTGCCTCTGTCTCTGTCCCTGTTTCCGTCTCTGTCGCTGCCTCTGTCTCTGTCTCCATCTCCCTCTCTTTTCCTGTCTCTGTCTCTGTCTCTGTCCCTGTCTGCGTCTCCGTTTCTGTCTCTGTCTCTGTCATTGGCTCCATCTCTGTCTCTGTCTCAGTCTCTGTCTCTGTCTCTGTCTCTGTCTCTGTCTCTGTCTCTGTCTCTGTCTCTGTCTCTGTCTCTGTTTCTGTCCCTGTCCCTGTCTCTGTCTCTGTCTCGGTCTCTGTCTCCGTCTTTGTGTCCGTCTTTGTCTCTGTCCTTGTCTCCGGTTGTGTCTCCGTCCGTGTCTCCTGCCCGTCTGTCTCGGTCGTTGTCTCATGCGCGTCTGCCTCTGTCTCTGTCTCTGTATCGGTCTCTGCCTTTGTCTCTGTCTCTGTCTCTGTCTCTGTCTCTGCCTCTGCCTCTGCCTCTGTCTCTGTCCCCGTCTCTGTCTCCGTCTCCGTCTCTGTCTCTGTCTCTGTCTCTGTCTCTGTCTCTGTCTCTGTCTCTGTATCGGACTCTGTCTCCGTCTTTGTCTTCGTCGTCGTCTTCCTCTTTGTCTCCGTCTTTGTCTCTGTCTCCGTCTTTGCCTCCGTCGTCGTCTCCATCTTCGTCTCCGCCTTTGTCTCCGTCTTTGTCTCCGTCGTCGTCTTCCTCTTCGTCTCCGTCTTTGTCTTCGTCTTTGTCACCGTCTTTGTCTCCGTCTTTGTCTCCGTCCACGTCTCCTGCCCCTCTGTCTCTGTCTCAGTCTCTGTCTCTGTTTCTGTCTCTGCTTCTGTCTCTGTCTCTGTCTCTGTCTCTGTCTCTGTCTCTGTCTCTGTCTCTGTCTCTGTCTCTGTCTCTGTCTCTGTCTCTGTCTCTGTCTCTGTCTCTGCCTCTGTCTCTGTCTCTGTCTCTGTCTCTGTCTCTGTCTCTGTCTCTGTCTCTGTCTCTGTCTCTGTCTCTGTCTCTGTCTCTGCCTCTGTCTCTGTCTGTGACTCTGTCTTTGTCTCATGCGCCTCTGTCTTTGTCTCTGTCTGTGTCTCTGTCTGTGCCTCTGTCTCTGTCTCTGTTTCTGTCTCTGTCGCTGCCTCTGTCTCTGTCTCTATCTCTGTCTCCTTTCCTGTCTCTCTCTCTGTCTCTGTCTCTGTCTCTGTCTCTGTCTCTGTCCTTTTCTCTGTCTCTGTCTCTGTTCCCTTCTCTGTCTCCGCCTCTGCCTCTGTCTCCGTCTTTGTCTCCATCTTTGTCTGCGTCTTTGTCTCCGCCTTTGTCTCCGCCTTTGTCTCCGTCGTCGTCTTCCTCTTCGTCTCCGTCTTTGTGTCCGTCTTTGTCATCGTCTTTGTCTCCGTCTTTGTCTCCGTCCACGTCTCCTGCCCCTCTGTCTCTGTCTCAGTCTCTGTCGCTGCCTCTGTCTCTGTCTCCGTCTCTCTCTCTTTTGCTGCCTCTGTCTCTGTCTCGGTCTCTGTCCCTGTCTCTGTCTCCGTCTCCGTCTCTGTCTCTGTCTCTGTCATTGGTTCCACCTCTGTCTCTGTCTCAGTCTCTGTCTCTGTCCCTGTCTCTGTCTCTGTCTCTGCCTCTGTCTCTGTCCCCGTCTTTGTCTCCGTCTCCGTCTCCGTCTCTGCCTCTGTATCGGTCTCTGCCTTTGTCTCTGTCTCTGTCTCTGTCTCTGTCTCTGCCTCTGCCTCTGCCTCTGTCACTCTCAGTCTCTGTCTCTGTCTCTGTCTCTGCCTCTGTCTCTGTCCCTGTCTCTGTTTCCGTCTCTGTCTCTGTTTCTGACCCTGTCTCTGTCTCTGTTCCTGTCTCTGTCTCTGTCTCTGTCTCTGTCTCTGTCTCTCTCTGTGTCTCTGCCTCTGTATCGGTCTCTGCCTTTGTCTCTGTCTCCATCTCTGTCTCTGTCTCTGTCTCTGTCTCTGCCTCTGTCTTTGTCCCTGTCTCTGTCCCTGTCTCTGTCTCCGTCTCCGTCTCTGTCTCTGTCTCTGTCATTGGCTCCATCTCTTTCTCTGTCTCAGTCTCCATCTCTTTCTCTGTCTCAGTCTCTGTCTCTGTCTCTGTCTCTGTTTCTGTCTCTGTCTCTGTCTCTGTCTCTGTTTCTGTCTCTGTCTCTGTCTCTGTCTCTGTCTCTGTCTCTGTCTCTGTCTCTGTCTCTGTCTCTGTCTCTGTCTCTGTCTCTGTCTCTGTCTCTGTCTCTGTCTCTGTCTCTGTCTCTGTCTCTGTCTCTGTCTCTGTCTCTGTCTCTGTCTCTGTCTCTGTCTCTGTCTCTGTCTCTGTCTCTGTCTCTGTCCCTGTCTCTGTCTCTGTCTCTGTCTCTGTCTCTGTCTCTGTCTCTGTCTCTGTCTCTGTCTCTGTCCTTTCTCTGTCTCTGTCTCTGCCTCTGTCTCTGTCTGTGGCTCTGTCTTTGTCTCATGCGCCTCTGTCTTTGTCCCTGTCTGTGTTTCTGTCTGTGCCTCTGTCTCTGTCCCTGTTTCCGTCTCTGTCGCTGCCTCTGTCTCTGTCTCCATCTCCCTCTCTTTTCCTGTCTCTGTCTCTGTCTCTGTCCCTGTCTGCGTCTCCGTTTCTGTCTCTGTCTCTGTCATTGGCTCCATCTCTGTCTCTGTCTCAGTCTCTGTCTCTGTCTCTGTCTCTGTCTCTGTCTCTGTCTCTGTCTCTGTCTCTGTCTCTGTCTCTGTTTCTGTCCCTGTCCCTGTCTCTGTCTCTGTCTCGGTCTCTGTCTCCGTCTTTGTGTCCGTCTTTGTCTCTGTCCTTGTCTCCGGTTGTGTCTCCGTCCGTGTCTCCTGCCCGTCTGTCTCGGTCGTTGTCTCATGCGCGTCTGCCTCTGTCTCTGTCTCTGTATCGGTCTCTGCCTTTGTCTCTGTCTCTGTCTCTGTCTCTGTCTCTGCCTCTGCCTCTGCCTCTGTCTCTGTCCCCGTCTCTGTCTCCGTCTCCGTCTCTGTCTCTGTCTCTGTCTCTGTCTCTGTCTCTGTCTCTGTCTCTGTATCGGACTCTGTCTCCGTCTTTGTCTTCGTCGTCGTCTTCCTCTTTGTCTCCGTCTTTGTCTCTGTCTCCGTCTTTGCCTCCGTCGTCGTCTCCATCTTCGTCTCCGCCTTTGTCTCCGTCTTTGTCTCCGTCGTCGTCTTCCTCTTCGTCTCCGTCTTTGTCTTCGTCTTTGTCACCGTCTTTGTCTCCGTCTTTGTCTCCGTCCACGTCTCCTGCCCCTCTGTCTCTGTCTCAGTCTCTGTCTCTGTTTCTGTCTCTGCTTCTGTCTCTGTCTCTGTCTCTGTCTCTGTCTCTGTCTCTGTCTCTGTCTCTGTCTCTGTCTCTGTCTCTGTCTCTGTCTCTGTCTCTGTCTCTGTCTCTGCCTCTGTCTCTGTCTCTGTCTCTGTCTCTGTCTCTGTCTCTGTCTCTGTCTCTGTCTCTGTCTCTGTCTCTGTCTCTGTCTCTGCCTCTGTCTCTGTCTGTGACTCTGTCTTTGTCTCATGCGCCTCTGTCTTTGTCTCTGTCTGTGTCTCTGTCTGTGCCTCTGTCTCTGTCTCTGTTTCTGTCTCTGTCGCTGCCTCTGTCTCTGTCTCTATCTCTGTCTCCTTTCCTGTCTCTCTCTCTGTCTCTGTCTCTGTCTCTGTCTCTGTCTCTGTCCTTTTCTCTGTCTCTGTCTCTGTTCCCTTCTCTGTCTCCGCCTCTGCCTCTGTCTCCGTCTTTGTCTCCATCTTTGTCTGCGTCTTTGTCTCCGCCTTTGTCTCCGCCTTTGTCTCCGTCGTCGTCTTCCTCTTCGTCTCCGTCTTTGCCTCCGTCTTTGTCACCGTCTTTCTCTCCGTATTTGTCTCCGTCTGTGTCTCCATATTTGTCTCCGTCTTTGTCCCCGTCTTTGCCTCCGTCTTTGTCTCCGTATTTGTCTCCGTCTGTGTCTCCATCTTTGTCTCCGCCTTTGTCTCCGTCTTTGTCACCGTCTTTGTCTCCGCATTTGTCTCCGTCTGTGTGTCCATATTTGTCTCCGTCTTTGTCTCCGTCTTTGCCTCCGTCTTTGTCTCCGTATTTGTCTCCGTCTGTGTCTCCATCTTTGTCTCCGCATTTGTCTCCGTCTTTGTCTCCGTCGTCGTCTTCCTCTTCGTCTCCGTGTTTGTCTCCGTCTTTGTCACCGTCTTTGTCTCCGTCCTTGTCTCCGTCCACGTCTCCTGCCCCTCTGTCTCTGTCTCTGTCTCAGTCTCTGTCTTTGTCTCTGTCTCTGTCTCAGTCTCTGTCTCCGTTTCTGTCCCTGCCTCTGTCTCTGTCTCTGTCTCTGTCTCTGTCTCTGTCTCTGTCTCTGTCTCTGTCTCTGTCTCTGTCTCTGTCTCTGTCTCTGTCTCTGCCTCTGTCTCTGTCTCTGTCTCTGTCTCTGTCTTTGCCTCTGTCTCTGTCTGTGGCTCTGTCTTTGTCTCATGCGCCTCTGTCATTGTCTCTGTCTGTGTCTCTGTCTGTGCCTCTGTCTCTGTCTCTGTCGCTGCCTCTGTTTCTGTCTCTGTCTCTGTCTCTGTCTCTGTCTCTGTCTCTGTCTCTGTCTCTGTCTCTGTCTCTGTCTCTGTCTCTGTCTCTGTCTCTGTCTCTGTCTCTGTCTCTGTCTCTGTCTCTGTCTCTGTCTCTGTCTCTGTCTCTGTCTCTGTCTCTGTCTCTGTCTCTGTCTCTGTCTCTGTCCCTGTCTCTGTCTCTGTCTCTGTCTCTGTCTCTGTCTCTGTCTCTGTCTCTGTCTCTGTCCTTTCTCTGTCTCTGTCTCTGCCTCTGTCTCTGTCTGTGGCTCTGTCTTTGTCTCATGCGCCTCTGTCTTTGTCCCTGTCTGTGTCTCTGTCTGTGCCTCTGTCTCTGTCCCTGTTTCCGTCTCTGTCGCTGCCTCTGTCTCTGTCTCCATCTCCCTCTCTTTTCCTGTCTCTGTCTCTGTCTCTGTCCCTGTCTGCGTCTCCGTTTCTGTCTCTGTCTCTGTCATTGGCTCCATCTCTGTCTCTGTCTCAGTCTCTGTCTCTGTCTCTGTCTCTGTCTCTGTCTCTGTCTCTGTCTCTGTCTCTGTCTCTGTCTCTGTTTCTGTCCCTGTCCCTGTCTCTGTCTCTGTCTCGGTCTCTGTCTCCGTCTTTGTGTCCGTCTTTGTCTCTGTCCTTGTCTCCGGTTGTGTCTCCGTCCGTGTCTCCTGCCCGTCTGTCTCGGTCGTTGTCTCATGCGCGTCTGCCTCTGTCTCTGTCTCTGTATCGGTCTCTGCCTTTGTCTCTGTCTCTGTCTCTGTCTCTGTCTCTGCCTCTGCCTCTGCCTCTGTCTCTGTCCCCGTCTCTGTCTCCGTCTCCGTCTCTGTCTCTGTCTCTGTCTCTGTCTCTGTCTCTGTCTCTGTCTCTGTATCGGACTCTGTCTCCGTCTTTGTCTTCGTCGTCGTCTTCCTCTTTGTCTCCGTCTTTGTCTCTGTCTCCGTCTTTGCCTCCGTCGTCGTCTCCATCTTCGTCTCCGCCTTTGTCTCCGTCTTTGTCTCCGTCGTCGTCTTCCTCTTCGTCTCCGTCTTTGTCTTCGTCTTTGTCACCGTCTTTGTCTCCGTCTTTGTCTCCGTCCACGTCTCCTGCCCCTCTGTCTCTGTCTCAGTCTCTGTCTCTGTTTCTGTCTCTGCTTCTGTCTCTGTCTCTGTCTCTGTCTCTGTCTCTGTCTCTGTCTCTGTCTCTGTCTCTGTCTCTGTCTCTGTCTCTGTCTCTGTCTCTGTCTCTGTCTCTGCCTCTGTCTCTGTCTCTGTCTCTGTCTCTGTCTCTGTCTCTGTCTCTGTCTCTGTCTCTGTCTCTGTCTCTGTCTCTGTCTCTGCCTCTGTCTCTGTCTGTGACTCTGTCTTTGTCTCATGCGCCTCTGTCTTTGTCTCTGTCTGTGTCTCTGTCTGTGCCTCTGTCTCTGTCTCTGTTTCTGTCTCTGTCGCTGCCTCTGTCTCTGTCTCTATCTCTGTCTCCTTTCCTGTCTCTCTCTCTGTCTCTGTCTCTGTCTCTGTCTCTGTCTCTGTCCTTTTCTCTGTCTCTGTCTCTGTTCCCTTCTCTGTCTCCGCCTCTGCCTCTGTCTCCGTCTTTGTCTCCATCTTTGTCTGCGTCTTTGTCTCCGCCTTTGTCTCCGCCTTTGTCTCCGTCGTCGTCTTCCTCTTCGTCTCCGTCTTTGCCTCCGTCTTTGTCACCGTCTTTCTCTCCGTATTTGTCTCCGTCTGTGTCTCCATATTTGTCTCCGTCTTTGTCCCCGTCTTTGCCTCCGTCTTTGTCTCCGTATTTGTCTCCGTCTGTGTCTCCATCTTTGTCTCCGCCTTTGTCTCCGTCTTTGTCACCGTCTTTGTCTCCGCATTTGTCTCCGTCTGTGTGTCCATATTTGTCTCCGTCTTTGTCTCCGTCTTTGCCTCCGTCTTTGTCTCCGTATTTGTCTCCGTCTGTGTCTCCATCTTTGTCTCCGCATTTGTCTCCGTCTTTGTCTCCGTCGTCGTCTTCCTCTTCGTCTCCGTGTTTGTCTCCGTCTTTGTCACCGTCTTTGTCTCCGTCCTTGTCTCCGTCCACGTCTCCTGCCCCTCTGTCTCTGTCTCTGTCTCAGTCTCTGTCTTTGTCTCTGTCTCTGTCTCAGTCTCTGTCTCCGTTTCTGTCCCTGCCTCTGTCTCTGTCTCTGTCTCTGTCTCTGTCTCTGTCTCTGTCTCTGTCTCTGTCTCTGTCTCTGTCTCTGTCTCTGTCTCTGTCTCTGCCTCTGTCTCTGTCTCTGTCTCTGTCTCTGTCTTTGCCTCTGTCTCTGTCTGTGGCTCTGTCTTTGTCTCATGCGCCTCTGTCATTGTCTCTGTCTGTGTCTCTGTCTGTGCCTCTGTCTCTGTCTCTGTCGCTGCCTCTGTCTCTGTCTCTGTCTCTGTCTCTGTCTCTGTCTCTGTCTCTGTCCCTTTCTCTGTCTCTGCTTCTGTTCACTTCTCTGTCTCCGCCTCTGCCTCTGTCTCCGTCTTTGCCTCCATCTTTGTCTCCGTCTTTGTCACCGTCTTTGTCTCCGTCGTCGTCTTCCTCTTCGTCTCCGTCTTTGCCTCCGTCTTTGTCACCGTCGTTGTCTCCGTCTTTGTCTCCGTCTTTGTCTACGTCTTTGTCTACTTCTTTGTCTCCGTCTTTGTCTCCGTCCACGTCTCCTGCCCCTCTGTCTCTGTCTCTGTCTCTGTCTCTGTCTCTGTCTCTGTCTCTGTCTCTGTCTCTGTCTCTGTCTCTGTCTCTGTCTCTGCCTCTGTCTCTGTCTCTGTCTCTGTCTCTGTCTCTGTCTCTGTCTCTGTCTCTGTCCCTGTCCCTGTCTCTGTCTCTGTCTCTGCCTCTCTCTCTGTCTCTGTCTCTGTCTCTGTCTCTGCCTCTGTCTCTGTCTGTGGCTCTGTCTTTGTGTCATGCGCCTCTGCCTTTGTCTCTGTCTGTATCTCTGTCTGTGCCTCTGCCTCTGTCTCTGTTTCTGTCTTCGTCCGTGTCGCTTTCTCTCTCTCTGTCTCTGTCTCTGTCTCTGTCTCTGTCTCTGCCTCTGTCTCTGTCTCTGTCTCTGTCTCTGTCTCTGTCTCTGTCTCTGTCTCTGTCTCTGTCTCTGTCTCTGTCCCTCTCTCTGTCTCTGTCTCTGTCTCTGTCTCTGTCTCTGTCTCTGTCTCTGTCTCGGTTTCTGTCTCTGCCTCTGTCTCTGTCTCTGTCTCTGTCTCTGTCTCTGTCTCTGTCTCTGTCTCTGTCTCTGTCTCTGTCTCTGTCTCTGTCTCTGTCTCTGTCTCTGTCTCTGTCTTTGTCTCCGTCCTCGTCTTCCTCTACGTCTCCGTCTTTGTCACCGTCTTTGTCTCCGTCTTTGTCTCCGTCTTTGTCTCCGTCTTTTTCTACGTCCTTGTCTCCGTCTTTGTCTCCGTCCACGTCTCCTGCCCCTCTGTCTCTGTCTCTGTCTCTGTCTCAGTCTCTGTCTCTGTCTCACTCTCTGTCTCTGTCTCTGTCTCTGTCTCTGTTTCGGTTTCTGTCTCTGTCTCTGTCTCTGTCTCTTTCTCTGTCTCTGTCTCTGTCTCTGTCTCTGGCTCCATCTCTGTGTCTGTCTCTGCCTCTGTCTCTGTCTCTGTCTCTGTCTCTGTCTCTGCCTCTGTCTCTGTCTGTGGCTCTGTCTTTGTGTCATGCGCCTCTGCCTTTGTCTCTGTCTGTGTCTCTGTCTGTGCCTCTGCCTCTGTCTCTGTTTCTGTCTTCGTCCGTGACGCTTTCTCTCTCTCTGTCTCTGTCTCTGTCTCTGTCTCTGTCTCTGTCTCTGCCTCTGTCTCTGTCTCTGTCTCTGTCTCTGTCTCTGCCTCTGTCTCTGTCTGTGGCTCTGTCTTTGTGTCATGCGCCTCTGCCTTTGTCTCTGTCTGTGTCTCTGTCTGTGCCTCTGCCTCTGTCTCTGTTTCTGTCTTCGTTCGTGTCGCTTTCTCTCTCTCTGTCTCCGTCTCTGTCTCTGTCTCTGTCTGTGCCTCTGTCTCTGCCTCTGTCTCTGTCTGTGGCTCTGTCTTTGTCTCATGCGCCTCTGTCTTTGTCTCTGTCTTTGTCTCTGTCTGTGCCTCTGTCTCTGTCTCTGTTTCTGTCTATGTCGCTGCCTCTGTCTCTGACTCTGTCTAGGTCTCTGTCTCTTTTCCTGTCTCTGTCTCTGTCTCTGTCACTTGCTCTGTCTCTGTCTCTGTCTCTGTCTCTGTCTCTGCCTCTGTCTCTGTCCCCGTCTCTGTCTCCGTCTCCGTCTCCGTCTCTGTCACTGTCTCTGTCTCTGCCCCTGTCTCTGTCTCTGTCTCTGCCTCTGTCTCTGTCCCCGTCTCTGTCTCCGTCTCCGTCCCTGTCTCTGTCTCTGTCTCTGTCTCTGGCTCTGTCTCTGTCTTTGTCTCCGTCTTTGCCTCCGTCTTTGTCACCGTCTTTGTCTCCGTCTTTGTCTCCGTCCACGTCTCCTGCCCCTCTGTCTCTGTCTCTGTCTCTGTCTCTGTCTCTGTCTCTGCCTCTGTCTCTGTCTGTGGCTCTGTCTTTGTGTCATGCGCCTCTGCCTTTGTCTCTGTCTGTGTCTCTGTCTGTGCCTCTGCCTCTGTCTCTGTTTCTGTCTTCGTTCGTGTCGCTTTCTCTCTCTCTGTCTCTGTCTCTGTCTCCGTCTCCGTCTCTGTCTCTGTCTCTGTCTCTGTCTCTGTCTCTGTCTCTGTCTCTGTCTCTGCCTCTGTCTCTGTCTCTGTCTCTGTCTCTGTCTCTGTCTCTGTCCCTTTCTCTGTCTCTGCCTCTGTTCACTTCTCTGTCTCCGCCTCTGCCTCTGTCTCCGTCTTTGCCTCCATCTTTGTCTCCGTCTTTGTCTCCGTCTTTGTCACCGTCTTTGTCTCCGTCGTCGTCTTCCTCTTCGTCTCCGTCTTTGCCTCCGTCTTTGTCACCGTCGTTGTCTCCGTCTTTGTCTCCGTCTTTGTCTACGTCTTTGTCTACTTCTTTGTCTCCGTCTTTGTCTCCGTCCACGTCTCCTGCCCCTCTGTCTCTGTCTCTGTCTCTGTCTCTGTCTCTGTCTCTGTCTCTGTCTCTGTCTCTGTCTCTGCCTCTGTCTCTGTCTCTGTCTCTGTCTCTGTCTCTGTCTCTGTCTCTGTCCCTGTCCCTGTCTCTGTCTTTGTTTCTGTCCCTCTCTCTGTCTCTGCCTCTGTCTCTGTCCCTGTCTCTGTCTCCGTCTCCGTCTCCGTCTCCGTCTCTGTCTCCGTCTCCGTCTCTGTCTCGGTCTCTGTCTCCGTCTTTGTGTCCGTCTTTGTCTCCGTCCTTGTCTCCGTCTGTGTCTCCGTCCGTGTCTCCTGCCCCTCTGTCTCGGTCGTTGTCTCATGCGCGTCTGCCTCTGCCTCTGTCTGTGTCTGTGTCTCTGCCTCTGTATCGGTCTCTGCCTTTGTCTCTGTCTCTGTCTCTGTCTCTGTCTCTGTCTCTGTCTCTGTCTCTGTCCCTGTCTCTGTCTCTGTCTCTGTCCCTCTCTCTGTCTCTGCCTCTGTCTCTGTCCCTGTCTCTGTCTCCGTCTCCGTCTCCGTCTCTGTCTCCGTCTCCGCCTCTGTCTCGGTCTCTGTCTCCGTCTTTGTGTCCGTCCTTGTCTCCGTCTTTGTCTCCGTCCACGTCTCCTGCCCCTCTGTCTCTGTCTCTGTCTCTGTCTCAGTCTCTGTCTCTGTCTCACTCTCTGTCTCTGTCTCTGTCTCTGTCCCTGTCTCGGTTTCTGTCTCTGCCTCTGTCTCTGTCTCTGTCTCTGTCTCTGTCTCTGTCCTGGCTCTGCCTCTGTCTCTGTCTCTGCCTCTGTCTTTGTCTCATGCGCCTCTGTCTTTGTCTCTGTCTCTGTCTCTGTCTCTGTCTCTGTCTCTGTCTCTGTCGCTGTCTCTGTCCCTGTCTCTGTCTCTGTCTCTGGCTCTGTCTCTGTCTTTGTCTCCGTCTTTGTCTCCGTCTTTGTCTCCGTCCTCGTCTTCCTCTTCGTCTCCGTCTTTGTCACCGTCTTTGTCTCCGTCTTTGTCTCCGTCTTTGTCTCCGTCTTTGTCTACGTCCTTGTCTCCGTCTTTGTCTCCGTTCACGTCTCCTGCCCCTCTGTCTCTGTCTCACTCTCCGTCTCTGTCTCTGTCTCTGTCTCCGTCTCTGTCTCTGTCTCGGTTTCTGTCTCTGTCTCTGTCTCTGTCTCTGTCTCTGTCTCCGTCTCTGTCTCTGTCTCTGCCTCTCTCTCTGTCTCTGTCTCTGTCTCTGTCTCTGCCTCTGTCTCTGTCTGTGGCTCTGTCTTTGTGTCATGCGCCTCTGCCTTTGTCTCTGTCTGTATCTCTGTCTGTGCCTCTGCCTCTGTCTCTGTTTCTGTCTTCGTCCGTGTCGCTTTCTCTCTCTCTGTCTCTGTCTCTGTCTCTGTCTCTGTCTCTGCTTCTGTCTCTGTCTCTGTCTCTGTCTCTGTCTCTGTCTCTGTCTCTGTCTCTGTCCCTCTCTCTGTCTCTGTCTCTGTCTCTGTCTCTGTCTCTGTCTCTGTCTCTGTCTCTGTCTCTGTCTCGGTTTCTGTCTCTGCCTCTGTCTCTGTCTCTGTCTCTGTCTCTGTCTCTGTCTCTGTCTCTGTCTCTGTCTCTGTCTCTGTCTCTGTCTCTGTCTCTGTCTCTGTCTCTGTCTCTGTCTCTGTCTCTGTCTTTGTCTCCGTCCTCGTCTTCCTCTACGTCTCCGTCTTTGCCTCCGTCTTTGTCACCGTCGTTGTCTCCGTCTTTGTCTCCGTCTTTGTCTACGTCTTTGTCTACTTCTTTGTCTCCGTCTTTGTCTCCGTCCACGTCTCCTGCCCCTCTGTCTCTGTCTCTGTCTCTGTCTCTGTCTCTGTCTCTGTCTCTGTCTCTGTCTCTGTCTCTGCCTCTGTCTCTGTCTCTGTCTCTGTCTCTGTCTCTGTCTCTGTCTCTGTCCCTGTCCCTGTCTCTGTCTTTGTTTCTGTCCCTCTCTCTGTCTCTGCCTCTGTCTCTGTCCCTGTCTCTGTCTCCGTCTCCGTCTCCGTCTCCGTCTCTGTCTCCGTCTCCGTCTCTGTCTCGGTCTCTGTCTCCGTCTTGGTGTCCGTCTTTGTCTCCGTCCTTGTCTCCGTCTGTGTCTCCGTCCGTGTCTCCTGCCCCTCTGTCTCGGTCGTTGTCTCATGCGCGTCTGCCTCTGCCTCTGTCTGTGTCTGTGTCTCTGCCTCTGTATCGGTCTCTGCCTTTGTCTCTGTCTCTGTCTCTGTCTCTGTCTCTGTCTCTGTCTCTGTCTCTGTCCCTGTCCCTGTCTCTGTCTCTGTCTCTGTCCCTCTCTCTGTCTCTGCCTCTGTCTCTGTCCCTGTCTCTGTCCCCGTCTCCGTCTCCGTCTCTGTCTCCGTCTCCGCCTCTGTCTCGGTCTCTGTCTCCGTCTTTGTGTCCGTCCTTGTCTCCGTCTTTGTCTCCGTCCACGTCTCCTGCCCCTCTGTCTCTGTCTCTGTCTCTGTCTCAGTCTCTGTCTCTGTCTCACTCTCTGTCTCTGTCTCTGTCTCTGTCCCTGTCTCGGTTTCTGTCTCTGCCTCTGTCTCTGTCTCTGTCTCTGTCTCTGTCTCTGTCCTGGCTCTGCCTCTGTCTCTGTCTCTGCCTCTGTCTTTGTCTCATGCGCCTCTGTCTTTGTCTCTGTCTCTGTCTCTGTCTCTGTCTCTGTCTCTGTCTCTGTCGCTGTCTCTGTCCCTGTCTCTGTCTCTGTCTCTGGCTCTGTCTCTGTCTTTGTCTCCGTCTTTGTCTCCGTCTTTGTCTCCGTCCTCGTCTTCCTCTTCGTCTCCGTCTTTGTCACCGTCTTTGTCTCCGTCTTTGTCTCCGTCTTTGTCTCCGTCTTTGTCTACGTCCTTGTCTCCGTCTTTGTCTCCGTTCACGTCTCCTGCCCCTCTGTCTCTGTCTCACTCTCCGTCTCTGTCTCTGTCTCTGTCTCCGTCTCTGTCTCTGTCTCGGTTTCTGTCTCTGTCTCTGTCTCTGTCTCTGTCTCTGTCTCCGTCTCTGTCTCTGTCTCTGCCTCTCTCTCTGTCTCTGTCTCTGTCTCTGTCTCTGCCTCTGTCTCTGTCTGTGGCTCTGTCTTTGTGTCATGCGCCTCTGCCTTTGTCTCTGTCTGTATCTCTGTCTGTGCCTCTGCCTCTGTCTCTGTTTCTGTCTTCGTCCGTGTCGCTTTCTCTCTCTCTGTCTCTGTCTCTGTCTCTGTCTCTGTCTCTGCCTCTGTCTCTGTCTCTGTCTCTGTCTCTGTCTCTGTCTCTGTCCCTCTCTCTGTCTCTGTCTCTGTCTCTGTCTCTGTCTCTGTCTCTGTCTCTGTCTCTGTCTCTGTCTCGGTTTCTGTCTCTGCCTCTGTCTCTGTCTCTGTCTCTGTCTCTGTCTCTGTCTCTGTCTCTGTCTCTGTCTCTGTCTCTGTCTCTGTCTCTGTCTCTGTCTCTGTCTCTGTCTCTGTCTCTGTCTCTGTCTCTGTCTCTGTCTTTGTCTCCGTCCTCGTCTTCCTCTACGTCTCCGTCTTTGTCACCGTCTTTGTCTCCGTCTTTGTCTCCGTCTTTGTCTCCGTCTTTTTCTACGTCCTTGTCTCCGTCTTTGTCTCCGTCCACGTCTCCTGCCCCTCTGTCTCTGTCTCTGTCTCTGTCTCAGTCTCTGTCTCTGTCTCACTCTCTGTCTCTGTCTCTGTCTCTGTCTCTGTTTCGGTTTCTGTCTCTGTCTCTGTCTCTGTCTCTTTCTCTGTCTCTGTCTCTGTCTCTGTCTCTGTCTCTGTCTCTGGCTCCATCTCTGTGTCTGTCTCTGCCTCTGTCTCTGTCTCTGTCTCTGTCTCTGTCTCTGCCTCTGTCTCTGTCTGTGGCTCTGTCTTTGTGTCATGCGCCTCTGCCTTTGTCTCTGTCTGTGTCTCTGTCTGTGCCTCTGCCTCTGTCTCTGTTTCTGTCTTCGTCCGTGACGCTTTCTCTCTCTCTGTCTCTGTCTCTGTCTCTGTCTCTGTCTCTGTCTCTGCCTCTGTCTCTGTCTCTGTCTCTGTCTCTGTCTCTGCCTCTGTCTCTGTCTGTGGCTCTGTCTTTGTGTCATGCGCCTCTGCCTTTGTCTCTGTCTGTGTCTCTGTCTGTGCCTCTGCCTCTGTCTCTGTTTCTGTTTTCGTTCGTGTCGCATTCTCTCTCTCTGTCTCCGTCTCTGTCTCTGTCTCTGTCTGTGCCTCTGTCTCTGCCTCTGTCTCTGTCTGTGGCTCTGTCTTTGTCTCATGCGCCTCTGTCTTTGTCTCTGTCTGTGTCTCTGTCTGTGCCTCTGTCTCTGTCTCTGTTTCTGTCTATGTCGCTGCCTGTGTCTCTGACTCTGTCTAGGTCTCTGTCTCTTTTCCTGTCTCTGTCTCTGTCTCTGTCACTTGCTCTGTCTCTGTCTCTGTTCCCTTCTCTGTCTGCGCCTCTGCCTCTGTCTCCGTCTTTGTCTCCATCTTCGTCTCCGTCTTTGCCTCCGTCTTTGTCACCGTCTTTGTCTCCGTCTTTTTCTCCGTTCACGTCTCCTGCCCCTCCGTCTCTGTCTCTGTTTCTGTCTCTGTCTCTGCCTCTGTCTTTGTCCCTGTCTCTGTCCCTGTCTCTGTCTCCGTCTCTGTCTCTGTCTCTGTCTCTGTCTCTGTCTCTGTCTCTGTCTCCGTCTCCGTCTCTGTCTCTGTCTCTGTCATTGGCTCCATCTCTGTCTCTGTCTCAGTCTCTGTCTCTGTCTCTGTCGCTGTCTCTGTCTCTGTCTCTGTCTCTGTCTCTGTCTCTGTCTCTGTCTCAGTCTCTGTCTCTGTTTCTGTCTCTGCCTCTGTCTCTGTCTCTGTCTCTGTCTCTGTCTCTGTCTCTGTCTCTGTCTCTGTCCCTGTCTCTGTCTCTGTTTCTGTCTCTGTCTCTGTCTCTGTCTCTGTCTCTGTCTCTGTCTCTGTCTCTGTCTCCGTCTCCGTCTCTGTCTCTGTCTCTGTCTCTGTCTCTGTATCGGACTCTGTCTCCGTCTTTGTCTTCGTCGTCGTCTTCCTCTTTGTCTCCGTCTTTGTCTCTGTCTTTGTCTCCATCTTTGTCTCTGTATCGGACTCTGTCTCCGTCTTTGTCTTCGTCGTCGTCTTCCTCTTTGTCTCCGTCTTTGTCTCTGTCTTTGTCTCCATCTTTGTCTCCGTCTTTGTCTCCGTCTTTGCCTCCGTCGTCGTCTCCGTCCACGTCTCCTGCCCCTCTGTCTCTGTCTCAGTCTCTGTCTCTGTTTCTGTCTCTGCCTCTGTCTCTGTCTCTATCTCTGTCTCTGTCTCTGTCTCTGTCTCTGTCTCTGCCTCTGTCTCTGTCTGTGGCTCTGTCTTTGTCTCATGCGCCTCTGTCTTTGTCTCTGTCTGTGTCTCTGTCTCTGTCTCTGTCTCCGTCTCTGTCTCTGTCTCTGACTCTGTCTCTGTCTCTGGCTCCATCTCTGTGTCTGTCTCTGCCTCTGTCTCTGTCTCTGTCTCTGTCTCTGTCTCTGCCTCTTTCTCTGTCTGTGGCTCTGTCTTTGTGTCATGCGCCTCTGCCTTTGTCTCTGTCTGTGTCTCTGTCTGTGCCTCTGCCTCTGTCTCTGTTTCTGTCTTCGTCCGTGTCGCTTTCTCTCTCTCTGTCTCTGTCTCTGTCTCTGTCTCTGTCTCTGTCTCTGCCTCTGTCTCTGTCTCTGTCTCTGTCTCTGTCTCTGCCTCTGTCTCTGTCTCTGTCTCTGTCTCTGTCTCTGTCTCTGTCTCTGTCTCTGTCTCTGTCTCTGTCGCTGTCTCTGTCTCTGTCTCTGTCTCTGTCTTTGTCACCGTCTTTGTCTCCGTCGTCGTCTTCCTCTTCGTCTCCGTCTTTGTGTCCGTCTTTGTCATCGTCTTTGTCTCCGTCTTTGTCTCCGTCCACGTCTCCTGCCCCTCTGTCTCTGTCTCAGTCTCTGTCGCTGCCTCTGTCTCTGTCTCCGTCTCTCTCTCTTTTGCTGCCTCTGTCTCTGTCTCTGTCTCTGTCCCTGTCTCTGTCTCCGTCTCCGTCTCTGTCTCTGTCTCTGTCATTGGCTCCACCTCTGTCTCTGTCTCAGTCTCTGTCTCTGTCCCTGTCTCTGTCTCTGTCTCTGCCTCTGTCTCTGTCCCCGTCTCTGTCTCCGTCTCCGTCTCCGTCTCTGTCTCTGTCTCTGTCTCTGCCCCTGTCTCTGTCTCTGTCTCTGCCTCTGTCTCTGTCCCCGTCTCTGTCTCCGTCTCCGTCCCTGTCTCTGTCTCTGTCTCTGTCTCTGGCTCTGTCTCTGTCTTTGTCTCCGTCTTTGCCTCCGTCTTTGTCACCGTCTTTGTCTCCGTCTTTGTCTCCGTCCACGTCTCCTGCCCCTCTGTCTCTGTCTCTGTCTCTGTCTCTGTCTCTGTCTCTGTCTCTGCCTCTGTCTCTGTCTCTGTCTCTGTCTCTGTCTCTGTCGCTGTCTCTGTCTCTGTCTCTGTCTCCGTCTCTGTCTATGTCTCTGTCTCTGTCTCTGTCTCTGTCTCTGTCTCTGTCTCTGTCTCTGTCTCTGTCTCGGTTTCTGTCTCTGCCTCTGTCTCTGTCTCTGCCTCTGTCTCTGTCTCTGTCTCTGTCTCTGTCTCTGTCTCTGCCTCTGTCTCTGTCTGTGGCTCTGTCTTTGTGTCATGCGCCTCTGCCTTTGTCTCTGTCTGTGTCTCTGTCTGTGCCTCTGCCTCTGTCTCTGTTTCTGTCTTCGTTCGTGTCGCTTTCTCTCTCTCTGTCTCTGTCTCTGTCTCCGTCTCCGTCTCTGTCTCTGTCTCTGTCTCTGTCTCTGTCTCTGTCTCTGCCTCTGTCTCTGTCTCTGTCTCTGTCTCTGTCTCTGTCTCTGTCCCTTTCTCTGTCTCTGCCTCTGTTCACTTCTCTGTCTCCGCCTCCGCCTCTGTCTCCGTCTTTGCCTCCATCTTTGTCTCCGTCTTTGTCTCCGTCTTTGTCACCGTCTTTGTCTCCGTCGTCGTCTTCCTCTTCGTCTCCGTCTTTGCCTCCGTCTTTGTCACCGTCGTTGTCTCCGTCTTTGTCTCCGTCTTTGTCAACGTCTTTGTCTACTTCTTTGTCTCCGTCTTTGTCTCCGTCCACGTCTCCTGCCCCTCTGTCTCTGTCTCTGTCTCTGTCTCTGTGTCTGTCTCTGTCTCTGTCTCTGTCTCTGTCTCTGCCTCTGTCTCTGTCTCTGTCTCTGTCTCTGTCTCTGTCTCTGTCTCTGTCCCTGTCCCTGTCTCTGTCTCTGTTTCTGTCCCTCTCTCTGTCTCTGCCTCTGTCTCTGTCCCTGTCTCTGTCTCCGTCTCCGTCTCCGTCTCTGTCTCCGTCTCCGTCTCTGTCTCGGTCTCTGTCTCCGTCTTTGTGTCCGTCTTTGTCTCCGTCCTTGTCTCCGTCTGTGTCTCCGTCCGTGTCTCCTGCCCCTCTGTCTCGGTCGTTGTCTCATGCGCGTCTGCCTCTGCCTCTGTCTGTGTCTGTGTCTCTGCCTCTGTATCGGTCTCTGCCTTTGTCTCTGTCTCTGTCTCTGTCTCTGTCTCTGTCTCTGTCTCTGTCTCTGTCTCTGTCCCTGTCCCTGTCTCTGTCTCTGTCTCTGTCCCTCTCTCTGTCTCTGCCTCTGTCTCTGTCCCTGTCTCTGTCTCCGTCTCCGTCTCCGTCTCTGTCTCCGTCTCCGCCTCTGTCTCGGTCTCTGTCTCCGTCTTTGTGTCCGTCCTTGTCTCCGTCTTTGTCTCCGTCCACGTCTCCTGCCCCTCTGTCTCTGTCTCTGTCTCTGTCTCAGTCTCTGTCTCTGTCTCACTCTCTGTCTCTGTCTCTGTCTCTGTCCCTGTCTCGGTTTCTGTCTCTGCCTCTGTCTCTGTCTCTGTCTCTGTCTCTGTCTCTGTCTCTGTCCTGGCTCTGCCTCTGTCTCTGTCTCTGCCTCTGTCTTTGTCTCATGCGCCTCTGTCTTTGTCTCTGTCTCTGTCTCTGTCTCTGTCGCTGTCTCTGTCCCTGTCTCTGCCTCTGTCTCTGGCTCTGTCTCTGTCTTTGTCTCCGTCTTTGTCTCCGTCTTTGTCTCCGTCCTCGTCTTCCTCTTCGTCTCCGTCTTTGTCACCGTCTTTGTCTCCGTCTTTGTCTCCGTCTTTGTCTCCGTCTTTGTCTACGTCCTTGTCTCCGTCTTTGTCTCCGTTCACGTCTCCTGCCCCTCTGTCTCTGTCTCACTCTCCGTCTCTGTCTCTGTCTCTGTCTCCGTCTCTGTCTCTGTCTCGGTTTCTGTCTCTGTCTCTGTCTCTGTCTCTGTCTCTGTCTCCGTCTCTGTCTCTGTCTCTGCCTCTCTCTCTGTCTCTGTCTCTGTCTCTGTCTCTGCCTCTGTCTCTGTCTGTGGCTCTGTCTTTGTGTCATGCGCCTCTGCCTTTGTCTCTGTCTGTATCTCTGTCTGTGCCTCTGCCTCTGTCTCTGTTTCTGTCTTCGTCCGTGTCGCTTTCTCTCTCTCTGTCTCTGTCTCTGTCTCTGTCTCTGTCTCTGCCTCTGTCTCTGTCTCTGTCTCTGTCTCTGTCTCTGTCTCTGTCTCTGTCCCTCTCTCTGTCTCTGTCTCTGTCTCTGTCTCTGTCTCTGTCTCTGTCTCTGTCTCTGTCTCGGTTTCTGTCTCTGCCTCTGTCTCTGTCTCTGTCTCTGTCTCTGTCTCTGTCTCTGTCTCTGTCTCTGTCTCTGTCTCTGTCTCTGTCTCTGTCTCTGTCTCTGTCTCTGTCTCTGTCTCTGTCTCTGTCTCTGTCTTTGTCTCCGTCCTCGTCTTCCTCTACGTCTCCGTCTTTGTCACCGTCTTTGTCTCCGTCTTTGTCTCCGTCTTTGTCTCCGTCTTTTTCTACGTCCTTGTCTCCGTCTTTGTCTCCGTCCACGTCTCCTGCCCCTCTGTCTCTGTCTCTGTCTCTGTCTCAGTCTCTGTCTCTGTCTCACTCTCTGTCTCTGTCTCTGTCTCTGTCTCTGTTTCGGTTTCTGTCTCTGTCTCTGTCTCTGTCTCTTTCTCTGTCTCTGTCTCTGTCTCTGTCTCTGTCTCTGGCTCCATCTCTGTGTCTGTCTCTGCCTCTGTCTCTGTCTCTGTCTCTGTCTCTGTCTCTGCCTCTGTCTCTGTCTGTGGCTCTGTCTTTGTGTCATGCGCCTCTGCCTTTGTCTCTGTCTGTGTCTCTGTCTGTGCCTCTGCCTCTGTCTCTGTTTCTGTCTTCGTCCGTGACGCTTTCTCTCTCTCTGTCTCTGTCTCTGTCTCTGTCTCTGTTTCTGTCTCTGCCTCTGTCTCTGTCTCTGTCTCTGTCTCTGTCTCTGTCTCTGTCTCTGTCTCTGTCCCTGTCTCTGTCTCTGTTTCTGTCTCTGTCTCTGTCTCTGTCTCTGTCTCTGTCTCTGTCTCTGTCTCTGTCTCCGTCTCCGTCTCTGTCTCTGTCTCTGTCTCTGTCTCTGTATCGGACTCTGTCTCCGTCTTTGTCTTCGTCGTCGTCTTCCTCTTTGTCTCCGTCTTTGTCTCTGTCTTTGTCTCCATCTTTGTCTCCGTCTTTGTCTCCGTCTTTGCCTCCGTCGTCGTCTCCGTCCACGTCTCCTGCCCCTCTGTCTCTGTCTCAGTCTCTGTCTCTGTTTCTGTCTCTGCCTCTGTCTCTGTCTCTATCTCTGTCTCTGTCTCTGTCTCTGTCTCTGTCTCTGCCTCTGTCTCTGTCTGTGGCTCTGTCTTTGTCTCATGCGCCTCTGTCTTTGTCTCTGTCTGTGTCTCTGTCTCTGTCTCTGTCTCCGTCTCTGTCTCTGTCTCTGTCTCTGTCTCTGTCTCTGGCTCCATCTCTGTGTCTGTCTCTGCCTCTGTCTCTGTCTCTGTCTCTGTCTCTGCCTCTGCCTCTTTCTCTGTCTGTGGCTCTGTCTTTGTGTCATGCGCCTCTGCCTTTGTCTCTGTCTGTGTCTCTGTCTGTGCCTCTGCCTCTGTCTCTGTTTCTGTCTTCGTCCGTGTCCCTTTCTCTCTCTCTGTCTCTGTCTCTGTCTCTGTCTCTGTCTCTGTCTCTGCCTCTGTCTGTGTCTCTGTCTCTGTCTCTGTCTCTGCCTCTGTCTCTGTCTCTGTCTCTGTCTCTGTCTCTGTCTCTGTCTCTGTCTCTGTCTCTGTCGCTGTCTCTGTCTCTGTCTCTGTCTCTGTCTTTGTCACCGTCTTTGTCTCCGTCGTCGTCTTCCTCTTCGTCTCCGTCTTTGTGTCCGTCTTTGTCATCGTCTCTGTCTCCGTCTTTGTCTCCGTCCACGTCTCCTGCCCCTCTGTCTCTGTCTCAGCCTCTGTCGCTGCCTCTGTCTCTGTCTCCGTCTCTCTCTCTTTTGCTGCCTCTGTCTCTGTCTCTGTCTCTGTCCCTGTCTCTGTCTCCGTCTCCGTCTCTGTCTCTGTCTCTGTCATTGGCTCCACCTCTGTCTCTGTCTCAGTCTCTGTCTCTGTCCCTGTCTCTGTCTCTGCCTCTGTCTCTGTCCCCGTCTCTGTCTCCGTCTCCGTCTCCGTCTCTGTCTCTGTCTCTGTCTCTGCCCCTGTCTCTGTCTCTGTCTCTGCCTCTGTCTCTGTCCCCGTCTCTGTCTCCGTCTCCGTCCCTGTCTCTGTCTCTGTCTCTGTCTCTGTCTCTGGCTCTGTCTCTGTCTTTGTCTCCGTCTTTGCCTCCGTCTTTGTCACCGTCTTTGTCTCCGTCTTTGTCTCCGTCCACGTCTCCTGCCCCTCTGTCTCTGTCTCTGTCTCTGTCTCTGTCTCTGTCTCTGCCTCTGTCTCTGTCTCTGTCTCTGTCTCTGTCTCTGTCGCTGTCTCTGTCTCTGTCTCTGTCTCCGTCTCTGTCTATGTCTCTGTCTCTGTCTCTGTCTCTGTCTCTGTCTCTGTCTCTGTCTCTGTCTCTGTCTCGGTTTCTGTCTCTGCCTCTGTCTCTGTCTCTGCCTCTGTCTCTGTCTCTGTCTCTGTCTCTGTCTCTGTCTCTGCCTCTGTCTCTGTCTGTGGCTCTGTCTTTGTGTCATGCGCCTCTGCCTTTGTCTCTGTCTGTGTCTCTGTCTGTGCCTCTGCCTCTGTCTCTGTTTCTGTCTTCGTTCGTGTCGCTTTCTCTCTCTCTGTCTCTGTCTCTGTCTCCGTCTCCGTCTCTGTCTCTGTCTCTGTCTCTGTCTCTGTCTCTGTCTCTGTCTCTGTCTCTGTCTCTGTCTCTGTCCCTGTCTCTGTCTCTGTCTCTGTCTCTGTCTCTGTCTCTGTCTCTGTCTCTGTCTCTGTCTCTGTCTCTGTCTCTGTCTCTGTCTCTGTCTCTGTCTCTGTCTCTGGCTCCATCTCTGTGTCTGTCTCAGTTTCTGTCTCTGTCTCTGTCTCTGTCTCTGTCGCTGTCTCTGTCCCTGTCTCTGTCTCTGTCTCTGTCTTTGTCTCCGTCTTTGTCTCCGTCTTTGTCTCCGTCTTTGTCTCCGTCCTCGTCTTCCTCTTCGTCTCCGTCTTTGTCACCGTCTTTGTCTCCGTCTTTGTCTCCGTCTTTGTCTCCGTCTTTGTCTACGTCCTTGTCTCCGTCTTTGTCTCCGTCCACGTCTCCTGCCCCTCTGTCTCTGTCTCTGTCTCTGTCTCAGTCTCTGTCTCTGTCTCACTCTCTGTCTCTGTCTCTGTCTCTGTCTCTGTCTCTGTCTCTGTTTCGGTTTCTGTCTCTGTCTCTGTCTCTGTCTCTGTCTCTGTCTCTGTCTCTGTCTCTGTCTCTGTCTCTGTCTCTGTCTCTGTCTCTGTCTCTGTCTCTGGCTCCATCTCTGTGTCTGTCTCTGCCTCTGTCTCTGTCTCTGTCTCTATCTCTGTCTCTGCCTCTGTCTCTGTCTGTGGCTCTGTCTTTGTGTCATGCGCCTCTGCCTTTGTCTCTGTCTGTGTCTCTGTCTGTGCCTCTGCCTCTGTCTCTGTTTCTGTCTTCGTCCGTGTCGCTTTCTCTCTCTCTGTCTCTGTCTCTGTCTCTGTCTCTGTCTCTGCCTCTGTCTCTGTCTCTGTCTCTGTCTCTGTCTCTGCCTCTGTCTCTGTCTGTGGCTCTGTCTTTGTGTCATGCGCCTCTGCCTTTGTCTCTGTCTGTGTCTCTGTCTGTGCCTCTGCCTCTGTCTCTGTTTCTGTCTTCGTCCGTGTCGCTTTCTCTCTCTCTGTCTCTGTCTCTGTCACTGTCTCTGTCTCTGCCTCTGTCTCTGTCTCTGTCTCTGTCTCTGTCTCTGTCTCTGTCTCTGACTCTGTCTCTGTCTCTGCCTCTGTCTCTGTCCCCGTCTCTGTCTCCGTCTCCGTCCCTGTCTCTGTCTCTGTCTCTGTCTCTGGCTCTGTCTCTGTCTTTGTCTCCGTCTTTGCCTCCGTCTTTGTCACCGTCTTTGTCTCCGTCTTTGTCTCCGTCCACGTCTCCTGCCCGTCTGTCTCTGTCTCTGTCTCTGTCTCTGTCTCTGTCTCTGTCTCTGCCTCTGTCTCTGTCTCTGTCTCTGTCTCTGTCTCTGTCGCTGTCTCTGTCTCTGTCTCTGTCTCCGTCTCTGTCTATGTCTCTGTCTCTGTCTCTGTCTCTGTCTCTGTCTCTGTCTCTGTCTCTGTCTCTGTCTCGGTTTCTGTCTCTGCCTCTGTCTCTGTCTCTGCCTCTGTCTCTGTCTCTGTCTCTGTCTCTGTCTCTGTCTCTGCCTCTGTCTCTGTCTGTGGCTCTGTCTTTGTGTCATGCGCCTCTGCCTTTGTCTCTGTCTGTGTCTCTGTCTGTGCCTCTGCCTCTGTCTCTGTTTCTGTCTTCGTTCGTGTCGCTTTCTCTCTCTCTGTCTCTGTCTCTGTCTCCGTCTCCGTCTCTGTCTCTGTCTCTGTCTCTGTCTCTGTCTCTGTCTCTGTCTCTGTCTCTGTCTCTGTCTCTGTCTCTGTCTCTGTCTCTGTCTCTGTCTCTGTCTCTGTCTCTGTCTCTGTCTCTGTCTCTGTCTCTGTCTCTGTCTCTGGCTCCATCTCTGTGTCTGTCTCAGTTTCTGTCTCTGTCTCTGTCTCTGTCTCTGTCTCTGTCGCTGTCTCTGTCCCTGTCTCTGTCTCTGTCTCTGGCTCTGTCTCTGTCTTTGTCTCCGTCTTTGTCTCCGTCTTTGTCTCCGTCTTTGTCTCCGTCCTCGTCTTCCTCTTCGTCTCCGTCTTTGTCACCGTCTTTGTCTCTGTCTCTGTCTCTGTCTCGGTTTCTGTCTCTGCCTCTGTCTCTGTCTCTGTCTCTGTCTCTGTCTCTGTCTCTGTCTCTGTCTCTGTCTCTGTCTCTGTCTCTGTCTCTGTCTCTGTCTCTGTCTCTGTCTCTGTCTCTGTCTCTGTCTCTGTCTCTGTCTCTGTCTCTGTCTTTGTCTCCGTCCTCGTCTTCCTCTACGTCTCCGTCTTTGTCACCGTCTTTGTCTCCGTCTTTGTCTCCGTCTTTGTCTCCGTCTTTGTCTACGTCCTTCTCTCCGTCTTTGTCTCTGTCCACGTCTCCTGCCCCTCTGTCTCTGTCTCTGTCTCTGTCTCAGTCTCTGTCTCTGTCTCACTCTCTGTCTCTGTCTCTGTCTCTGTCTCTGTTTCGGTTTCTGTCTCTGTCTCTGTCTCTGTCTCCTTCTCTGTCTCTGTCTCTGTCTCTGTCTCTGTCTCTGGCTCCATCTCTGTGTCTGTCTCTGCCTCTGTCTCTGTCTCTGTCTCTGTCTCTGTCTCTGCCTCTGTCTCTGTCTGTGGCTCTGTCTTTGTGTCATGCGCCTCTGCCTTTGTCTCTGTCTGTGTCTCTGTCTGTGCCTCTGCCTCTGTCTCTGTTTCTGTCTTCGTCCGTGTCGCTTTCTCTCTCTCTGTCTCTGTCTCTGTCTCTGTCTCTGTCTCTGTCTCTGCCTCTGTCTCTGTCTCTGTCTCTGTCTCTGTCTCTGCCTCTGTCTCTGTCTGTGGCTCTGTCTTTGTGTCATGCGCCTCTGCCTTTGTCTCTGTCTGTGTCTCTGTCTGTGCCTCTGCCTCTGTCTCTGTTTCTGTCTTCGTTCGTGTCGCTTTCTCTCTCTCTGTCTCCGTCTCTGTCTCTGTCTCTGTCTGTGCCTCTGTCTCTGCCTCTGTCTCTGTCTGTGGCTCTGTCTTTGTCTCATGCGCCTCTGTCTTTGTCTCTGTCTGTGTCTCTGTCTGTGCCTCTGTCTCTGTCTCTGTTTCTGTCTATGTCGCTGCCTCTGTCTCTGACTCTGTCTAGGTCTCTGTCTCTTTTCCTGTCTCTGTCTCTGTCTCTGTCACTTGCTCTGTCTCTGTCTCTGTTCCCTTCTCTGTCTGCGCCTCTGCCTCTGTCTCCGTCTTTGTCTCCATCTTCGTCTCCGTCTTTGCCTCCGTCTTTGTCACCGTCTTTGTCTCCGTCTTTGTCTCCGTTCACGTCTCCTGCCCCTCCGTCTCTGTCTCTGTTTCTGTCTCTGTCTCTGCCTCTGTCTTTGTCCCTGTCTCTGTCCCTGTCTCTGTCTCCGTCTCTGTCTCTGTCTCTGTCTCTGTCTCTGTCTCTGTCTCCGTCTCCGTCTCTGTCTCTGTCTCTGTCATTGGCTCCATCTCTGTCTCTGTCTCAGTCTCTGTCTCTGTCTCTGTCGCTGTCTCTGTCTCTGTCTCTGTCTCTGTCTCTGTCTCTGTCTCAGTCTCTGTCTCTGTTTCTGTCTCTGCCTCTGTCTCTGTCTCTGTCTCTGTCTCTGTCTCTGTCTCTGTCTCTGTCTCTGTCTCTGTCTCTGTCTCTGTTTCTGTCTCTGTCTCTGTCTCTGTCTCTGTCTCTGTCTCTGTCTCTGTCTCTGTCTCTGTCTCTGTCTCCGTCTCCGTCTCTGTCTCTGTCTCTGTCTCTGTCTCTGTATCGGACTCTGTCTCCGTCTTTGTCTTCGTCGTCGTCTTCCTCTTTGTCTCCGTCTTTGTCTCTGTCTTTGTCTCCATCTTTGTCTCCGTCTTTGTCTCCGTCTTTGCCTCCGTCGTCGTCTCCGTCCACGTCTCCTGCCCCTCTGTCTCTGTCTCAGTCTCTGTCTCTGTTTCTGTCTCTGCCTCTGTCTCTGTCTCTATCTCTGTCTCTGTCTCTGTCTCTGTCTCTGTCTCTGCCTCTGTCTCTGTCTGTGGCTCTGTCTTTGTCTCATGCGCCTCTGTCTTTGTCTCTGTCTGTGTCTCTGTCTCTGTCTCTGTCTCTGTCTCTGTCTCTGTCTCTGTCTCTGTCTCTGTCCCTGTCTCGGTTTCTGTCTCTGTCCCCGTCTCTGTCTCCGTCTCCGTCTCTGTCTCTGTCTCTGTCTCTGTCTCCGTCTCTGTCTCTGTCTGTGTCTCTATCTCTGTCTCTGCCTCTGTCTCTGTCTGTGGCTCTGTCTTTGTGTCATGCGCCTCTGCCTTTGTCTCTGTCTGTGTCTCTGTCTGTGCCTCTGCCTCTGTCTCTGTTTCTGTCTTCGTCCGTGTCGCTTTCTCTCTCTCTGTCTCTGTCTCTGTCTCTGTCTCTGTCTCTGCCTCTGTCTCTGTCTCTGTCTCTGTCTCTGTCTCTGCCTCTGTCTCTGTCTGTGGCTCTGTCTTTGTGTCATGCGCCTCTGCCTTTGTCTCTGTCTGTGTCTCTGTCTGTGCCTCTGCCTCTGTCTCTGTTTCTGTCTTCGTCCGTGTCGCTTTCTCTCTCTCTGTCTCTGTCTCTGTCACTGTCTCTGTCTCTGCCTCTGTCTCTGTCTCTGTCTCTGTCTCTGTCTCTGTCTCTGTCTCTGTCTCTGTCTCTGACTCTGTCGCTGTCTCTGCCTCTGTCTCTGTCCCCGTCTCTGTCTCCGTCTCCGTCCCTGTCTCTGTCTCTGTCTCTGTCTCTGGCTCTGTCTCTGTCTTTGTCTCCGTCTTTGCCTCCGTCTTTGTCACCGTCTTTGTCTCCGTCTTTGTCTCCGTCCACGTCTCCTGCCCCTCTGTCTCTGTCTCTGTCTCTGTCTCTGTCTCCGTCTCTGCCTCTGTCTCTGTCTCTGTCTCTGTCTCTGTCTCTGTCGCTGTCTCTGTCTCTGTCTCTGTCTCCGTCTCTGTCTATGTCTCTGTCTCTGTCTCTGTCTCTGTCTCTGTCTCTGTCTCTGTCTCTGTCTCTGTCTCGGTTTCTGTCTCTGCCTCTGTCTCTGTCTCTGCCTCTGTCTCTGTCTCTGTCTCTGTCTCTGTCTCTGTCTCTGCCTCTGTCTCTGTCTGTGGCTCTGTCTTTGTGTCATGCGCCTCTGCCTTTGTCTCTGTCTGTGTCTCTGTCTGTGCCTCTGCCTCTGTCTCTGTTTCTGTCTTCGTTCGTGTCGCTTTCTCTCTCTCTGTCTCTGTCTCTGTCTCCGTCTCCGTCTCTGTCTCTGTCTCTGTCTCTGTCTCTGTCTCTGTCTCTGCCTCTGTCTCTGTCTGTGGCTCTGTCTTTGTGTCATGCGCCTCTGCCTTTGTCTCTGTCTGTGTCTCTGTCTGTGCCTCTGCCTCTGTCTCTGTTTCTCTCTTCGTCCGTGTCGCTTTCTCTCTCTCTGTCTCTGCCTCTGTCTCTGTCTCTGTCTCTGCCTCTGTCTCTGTCTCTGTCTCTGCCTCTGTCTCTGTCTCTGCCTCTGTCTCTGTCTCTGTCTCTGTCTCTGTCTCTGCCTCTGTCTCTGTCTGTGGCTCTGTCTTTGTGTCATGCGCCTCTGCCTTTGTCTCTGTCTGTGTCTCTGTCTGTGCCTCTGCCTCTGTCTCTGTTTCTGTCTTCGTTCGTGTCGCTTTCTCTCTCTCTGTCACTGTCTCCGTCTCTGTCTCTGTCTCTGCCTCTGTCTCTGTCTCTGTCTCCGTCTCTGTCTCTGTCTCTGTCTCTGTCTCTGTCTCTGTCTCTGTCTCCGTCTCCGTCTCTGTCTCTGTCTCTGTCATTGGCTCCATCTCTGTCTCTGTCTCAGTCTCTGTCTCTGTCTCTGTCGCTGTCTCTGTCTCTGTCTCTGTCTCTGTCTCTGTCTCTGTCTCTGTCTCTGTCTCTGTCTCTGTTTCTGTCTCTGTCTCTGTCTCTGTCTCTGTCTCTGTCTCTGTCTCTGTCTCTGTCTCTGTCTCTGTCTCCGTCTCCGTCTCTGTCTCTGTCTCTGTCTCTGTCTCTGTATCGGACTCTGTCTCCGTCTTTGTCTTCGTCGTCGTCTTCCTCTTTGTCTCCGTCTTTGTCTCTGTCTTTGTCTCCATCTTTGTCTCCGTCTTTGTCTCCGTCTTTGCCTCCGTCGTCGTCTCCGTCCACGTCTCCTGCCCCTCTGTCTCTGTCTCAGTCTCTGTCTCTGTTTCTGTCTCTGCCTCTGTCTCTGTCTCTATCTCTGTCTCTGTCTCTGTCTCTGTCTCTGTCTCTGCCTCTGTCTCTGTCTGTGGCTCTGTCTTTGTCTCATGCGCCTCTGTCTTTGTCTCTGTCTGTGTCTCTGTCTCTGTCTCTGTCTCTGTCTCTGTCTCTGTCTCTGTCTCTGTCTCTGTCTCTGTCCCTGTCTCGGTTTCTGTCTCTGTCCCCGTCTCTGTCTCCGTCTCCGTCTCTGTCTCTGTCTCTGTCTCTGTCTCTGTCTCTGTCTCTGTCTCTGTCTCTGTCTCTGTCTCCGTCTCTGTCTCTGTCTCTGTCTCTGTCTCTGTCTCTGTCTCTGTCTCTGTCTCTGTCTCTGTCTCTGTCTCTGTCTCTGTCTCTGTCTCTGTCTCTGTCTCTGTCTCTGTCTCTGTCTCTGTCTCTGGCTCCATCTCTGTGTCTGTCTCAGTTTCTGTCTCTGTCTCTGTCTCTGTCTCTGTCGCTGTCGCTGTCCCTGTCTCTGTCTCTGTCTCTGGCTCTGTCTCTGTCTTTGTCTCCGTCTTTGTCTCCGTCTTTGTCTCCGTCTTTGTCTCCGTCCTCGTCTTCCTCTTCGTCTCCGTCTTTGTCACCGTCTTTGTCTCCGTCTTTGTCTCCGTCTTTGTCTCCGTCTTTGTCTACGTCCTTGTCTCCGTCTTTGTCTCCGTCCACGTCTCCTGCCCCTCTGTCTCTGTCTCTGTCTCTGTCTCTGTCTCTGTCTCTGTCTCTGTCTCTGTCTCTGTCTCTGTCTCTGTCTCTGTCTCTATCTCTGTCTCTTTTCCTGTCTCTCTCTCTGTCTCTGTCTCTGTCTCCGTCTCTGTCTCTGTCTCTGTCTCTGTCTCTGTCTCTGGCTCCATCTCTGTGTCTGTCTCTGCCTCTGTCTCTGTCTCTGTCTCTGTCTCTGTCTCTGCCTCTTTCTCTGTCTGTGGCTCTGTCTTTGTGTCATGCGCCTCTGCCTTTGTCTCTGTCTGTGTCTCTGTCTGTGCCTCTGCCTCTGTCTCTGTTTCTGCCTTCGTCCGTGTCGCTTTCTCTCTCTCTGTCTCTGTCTCTGTCTCTGTCTCTGTCTCTGTCTCTGCCTCTGTCTCTGTCTCTGTCTCTGTCTCTGTCTCTGCCTCTGTCTCTGTCTCTGTCTCTGTCTCTGTCTCTGTCTCTGTCTCTGTCTCTGTCTCTGTCTCTGTCTCTGTCGCTGTCTCTGTCTCTGTCTCTGTCTCCGTCTTTGTCACCGTCTTTGTCTCCGTCGTCGTCTTCCTCTTCGTCTCCGTCTTTGTGTCCGTCTTTGTCACCGTCTTTGTCTCCGTCTTTGTCTCCGTCCACGTCTCCTGCCCCTCTGTCTCTGTCTCTGTCTCTGTCTCTGTCTCTGTCTCTGCCTCTGTCTCTGTCTCTGTCTCTGTCTCTGTCTCTGTCGCTGTCTCTGTCTCTGTCTCTGTCTCCGTCTCTGTCTATGTCTCTGTCTCTGTCTCTGTCTCTGTCTCTGTCTCTGTCTCTGTCTCTGTCTCGGTTTCTGTCTCTGCCTCTGTCTCTGTCTCTGCCTCTGTCTCTGTCTCTGTCTCTGTCTCTGTCTCTGTCTCTGCCTCTGTCTCTGTCTGTGGCTCTGTCTTTGTGTCATGCGCCTCTGCCTTTGTCTCTGTCTGTGTCTCTGTCTGTGCCTCTGCCTCTGTCTCTGTTTCTGTCTTCGTTCGTGTCGCTTTCTCTCTCTCTGTCTCCGTCTCTGTCTCTGTCTCTGTCTGTGCCTCTGTCTCTGCCTCTGTCTCTGTCTGTGGCTCTGTCTTTGTCTCATGCGCCTCTGTCTTTGTCTCTGTCTGTGTCTCTGTCTGTGCCTCTGTCTCTGTCTCTGTCTCTGTCACTTGCTCTGTCTCTGTCTCTGTTCCCTTCTCTGTCTGCGCCTCTGCCTCTGTCTCCGTCTTTGTCTCCATCTTCGTCTCCGTCTTTGCCTCCGTCTTTGTCACCGTCTTTGTCTCCGTCTTTGTCTCCGTTCACGTCTCCTGCCCCTCCGTCTCTGTCTCTGTTTCTGTCTCTGTCTCTGCCTCTGTCTTTGTCCCTGTCTCTGTCCCTGTCTCTGTCTCCGTCTCTGTCTCTGTCTCTGTCTCTGTCTCTGTCTCTGTCTCCGTCTCCGTCTCTGTCTCTGTCTCTGTCATTGGCTCCATCTCTGTCTCTGTCTCAGTCTCTGTCTCTGTCTCTGTCGCTGTCTCTGTCTCTGTCTCTGTCTCTGTCTCTGTCTCTGTCTCAGTCTCTGTCTCTGTTTCTGTCTCTGCCTCTGTCTCTGTCTCTGTCTCTGTCTCTGTCTCTGTCTCTGTCTCTGTCTCTGTCTCTGTCTCTGTCTCTGTTTCTGTCTCTGTCTCTGTCTCTGTCTCTGTCTCTGTCTCTGTCTCTGTCTCTGTCTCCGTCTCCGTCTCTGTCTCTGTCTCTGTCTCTGTCTCTGTATCGGACTCTGTCTCCGTCTTTGTCTTCGTCGTCGTCTTCCTCTTTGTCTCCGTCTTTGTCTCTGTCTTTGTCTCCATCTTTGTCTCCGTCTTTGTCTCCGTCTTTGCCTCCGTCGTCGTCTCCGTCCACGTCTCCTGCCCCTCTGTCTCTGTCTCAGTCTCTGTCTCTGTTTCTGTCTCTGCCTCTGTCTCTGTCTCTATCTCTGTCTCTGTCTCTGTCTCTGTCTCTGTCTCTGCCTCTGTCTCTGTCTGTGGCTCTGTCTTTGTCTCATGCGCCTCTGTCTTTGTCTCTGTCTGTGTCTCTGTCTCTGTCTCTGTCTCTGTCTCTGTCTCTGTCTCTGTCTCTGTCTCTGTCTCTGTCTCTGTCCCTGTCTCGGTTTCTGTCTCTGTCCCCGTCTCTGTCTCCGTCTCCGTCTCTGTCTCTGTCTCTGTCTCTCTCTCTGTCTCTGTCTCTGTCACTGTCTCTGTCTCTGCCTCTGTCTCTGTCTCTGTCTCTGTCTCTGTCTCTGTCTCTGTCTCTGTCTCTGTCTCTGACTCTGTCTCTGTCTCTGCCTCTGTCTCTGTCCCCGTCTCTGTCTCCGTCTCCGTCCCTGTCTCTGTCTCTGTCTCTGTCTCTGGCTCTGTCTCTGTCTTTGTCTCCGTCTTTGCCTCCGTCTTTGTCACCGTCTTTGTCTCCGTCTTTGTCTCCGTCCACGTCTCCTGCCCCTCTGTCTCTGTCTCTGTCTCTGTCTCTGTCTCTGTCTCTGCCTCTGTCTCTGTCTCTGTCTCTGTCTCTGTCTCTGTCGCTGTCTCTGTCTCTGTCTCTGTCTCCGTCTCTGTCTATGTCTCTGTCTCTGTCTCTGTCTCTGTCTCTGTCTCTGTCTCTGTCTCTGTCTCTGTCTCGGTTTCTGTCTCTGCCTCTGTCTCTGTCTCTGCCTCTGTCTCTGTCTCTGTCTCTGTCTCTGTCTCTGTCTCTGCCTCTGTCTCTGTCTGTGGCTCTGTCTTTGTGTCATGCGCCTCTGCCTTTGTCTCTGTCTGTGTCTCTGTCTGTGCCTCTGCCTCTGTCTCTGTTTCTGTCTTCGTTCGTGTCGCTTTCTCTCTCTCTGTCTCTGTCTCTGTCTCCGTCTCGGTCTCTGTCTCTGTCTCTGTCTCTGTCTCTGTCTCTGTCTCTGTCTCTGTCTCTGTCTCTGTCTCTGTCTCTGTCTCTGTCTCTGTCTCTGTCTCTGTCTCTGTCTCTGTCTCTGTCTCTGTCTCTGTCTCTGTCTCTGTCTCTGTCTCTGTCTCTGTCTCAGTCTCTGTCTCTGTCTCACTCTCTGTCTCTGTCTCTGTCTCTGTCTCTGTCTCTGTTTCGGTTTTGTCTCTGTCTCTGTCTCTGTCTCTGTCTCTGTCTCTGTCTCTGTCTCTGTCTCTGTCTCTGTCTCTGGCTCCATCTCTGTGTCTGTCTCTGCCTCTGTCTCTGTCTCTGTCTCTATCTCTGTCTCTGCCTCTGTCTCTGTCTGTGGCTCTGTCTTTGTGTCATGCGCCTCTGCCTTTGTCTCTGTCTGTGTCTCTGTCTGTGCCTCTGCCTCTGTCTCTGTTTCTGTCTTCGTCCGTGTCGCTTTCTCTCTCTCTGTCTCTGTCTCTGTCTCTGTCTCTGTCTCTGCCTCTGTCTCTGTCTCTGTCTCTGCCTCTGTCTCTGTCTCTGCCTCTGTCTCTGTCTCTGTCTCTGTCTCTGTCTCTGCCTCTGTCTCTGTCTGTGGCTCTGTCTTTGTGTCATGCGCCTCTGCCTTTGTCTCTGTCTGTGTCTCTGTCTGTGCCTCTGCCTCTGTCTCTGTTTCTGTCTTCGTTCGTGTCGCTTTCTCTCTCTCTGTCACTGTCTCCGTCTCTGTCTCTGTCTCTGCCTCTGTCTCTGTCTCTGTCTCCGTCTCTGTCTCTGTCTCTGTCTCTGTCTCTGTCTCTGTCTCCGTCTCCGTTTCTGTCTCTGTCTCTGTCATTGGCTCCATCTCTGTCTCTGTCTCAGTCTCTGTCTCTGTCTCTGTCGCTGTCTCTGCCTCTGTCTCTGTCTCTGTCTCTGTCTCTGTCTCTGTCTCTGTCTCTGTCTCTGTCTCTGTTTCTGTCTCTGTCTCTGTCTCTGTCTCTGTCATTGGCTCCATCTCTGTCTCTGTCTCAGTCTCTGTCTCTGTCTCTGTCGCTGTCTCTGTCTCTGTCTCTGTCTCTGTCTCTGTCTCTGTCTCTGTCTCTGTCTCTGTCTCTGTCTCTGTCTCTGTTTCTGTCTCTGTCTCTGTCTCTGTCTCTGTCTCTGTCTCTGTCTCTGTCTCTGTCTCTGTCTCTGTCTCCGTCTCCGTCTCTGTCTCTGTCTCTGTCTCTGTCTCTGTATCGGACTCTGTCTCCGTCTTTGTCTTCGTCGTCGTCTTCCTCTTTGTCTCCGTCTTTGTCTCTGTCTTTGTCTCCATCTTTGTCTCCGTCTTTGTCTCCGTCTTTGCCTCCGTCGTCGTCTCCGTCCACGTCTCCTGCCCCTCTGTCTCTGTCTCAGTCTCTGTCTCTGTTTCTGTCTCTGCCTCTGTCTCTGTCTCTATCTCTGTCTCTGTCTCTGTCTCTGTCTCTGTCTCTGCCTCTGTCTCTGTCTGTGGCTCTGTCTTTGTCTCATGCGCCTCTGTCTTTGTCTCTGTCTGTGTCTCTGTCTCTGTCTCTGTCTCTGTCTCTGTCTCTGTCTCTGTCTCTGTCCCTGTCTCGGTTTCTGTCTCTGTCCCCGTCTCTGTCTCCGTCTCCGTCTCTGTCTCTGTCTCTGTCTCTGTCTCTGTCTCTGTCTCTGTCTCTGTCTCTGTCTCCGTCTCTGTCTCTGTCTCTGTCTCTGTCTCTGTCTCTGTCTCTGTCTCTGTCTCTGTCTCTGTCTCTGTCTCTGTCTCTGTCTCTGTCTCTGTCTCTGTCTCTGTCTCTGGCTCCATCTCTGTGTCTGTCTCAGTTTCTGTCTCTGTCTCTGTCTCTGTCTCTGTCGCTGTCTCTGTCCCTGTCTCTGTCTCTGTCTCTGGCTCTGTCTCTGTCTTTGTCTCCGTCTTTGTCTCCGTCTTTGTCTCCGTCTTTGTCTCCGTCCTCGTCTTCCTCTTCGTCTCCGTCTTTGTCACCGTCTTTGTCTCCGTCTTTGTCTCCGTCTTTGTCTCCGTCTTTGTCTACGTCCTTGTCTCCGTCTTTGTCTCCGTCCACGTCTCCTGCCCCTCTGTCTCTGTCTCTGTCTCTGTCTCTGTCTCTGGCTCCATCTCTGTGTCTGTCTCTGCCTCTGTCTCTGTCTCTGTCTCTGTCTCTGTCTCTGCCTCTTTCTCTGTCTGTGGCTCTGTCTTTGTGTCATGCGCCTCTGCCTTTGTCTCTGTCTGTGTCTCTGTCTGTGCCTCTGCCTCTGTCTCTGTTTCTGCCTTCGTCCGTGTCGCTTTCTCTCTCTCTGTCTCTGTCTCTTTCTCTGTCTCTGTCTCTGTCTCTGCCTCTGTCTCTGTCTCTGTCTCTGTCTCTGTCTCTGCCTCTGTCTCTGTCTCTGTCTCTGTCTCTGTCTCTGTCTCTGTCTCTGTCTCTGTCTCTGTCTCTGTCTCTGTCGCTGTCTCTGTCTCTGTCTCTGTCTCCGTCTTTGTCACCGTCTTTGTCTCCGTCGTCGTCTTCCTCTTCGTCTCCGTCTTTGTGTCCGTCTTTGTCACCGTCTTTGTCTCCGTCTTTGTCTCCGTCCACGTCTCCTGCCCCTCTGTCTCTGTCTCTGTCTCTGTCTCTGTCTCTGTCTCTGCCTCTGTCTCTGTCTCTGTCTCTGTCTCTGTCTCTGTCGCTGTCTCTGTCTCTGTCTCTGTCTCCGTCTCTGTCTATGTCTCTGTCTCTGTCTCTGTCTCTGTCTCTGTCTCTGTCTCTGTCTCTGTCTCGGTTTCTGTCTCTGCCTCTGTCTCTGTCTCTGCCTCTGTCTCTGTCTCTGTCTCTGTCTCTGTCTCTGTCTCTGTCTCTGCCTCTGTCTCTGTCTGTGGCTCTGTCTTTGTGTCATGCGCCTCTGCCTTTGTCTCTGTCTGTGTCTCTGTCTGTGCCTCTGCCTCTGTCTCTGTTTCTGTCTTCGTTCGTGTCGCTTTTTCTCTCTCTGTCTCTGTCTCTGTCTCCGTCTCCGTCTCTGTCTCTGTCTCTGTCTCTGTCTCTGTCTCTGTCTCTGTCTCTGTCTCTGTCTCTGTCTCTGTCTCTGTCTCTGTCTCTGTCTCTGTCTCTGTCTCTGTCTCTGTCTCTGTCTCTGTCTCTGTCTCTGTCTCTGTCTCTGTCTCTGTCTCTGTCTCTGTCTCTGTCTCTGTCTCTGTCTCTGTCTCTGTCTCTGTCTCTGTCTCTGTCTCTGTCTCTGTCTCTGTCTCTGTCTCTGTCTCTGTCTCTGTCTCTGGCTCCATCTCTGTGTCTGTCTCAGTTTCTGTCTCTGTCTCTGTCTCTGTCTCTGTCGCTGTCTCTGTCCCTGTCTCTGTCTCTGTCTCTGGCTCTGTCTCTGTCTTTGTCTCCGTCTTTGTCTCCGTCTTTGTCTCCGTCTTTGTCTTCGTCCTCGTCTTCCTCTTCGTCTCCGTCTTTGTCACCGTCTTTGTCTCCGTCTTTGTCTCCGTCTTTGTCTCCGTCTTTGTATACGTCCTTGTCTCCGTCTTTGTCTCCGTCCACGTCTCCTGCCCCTCTGTCTCTGTCTCTGTCTCTGTCTCAGTCTCTGTCTCTGTCTCACTCTCTGTCTCTGTCTCTGTCTCTGTCTCTGTCTCTGTTTCGGTTTCTGTCTCTGTCTCTGTCTCTGTCTCTGTCTCTGTCTCTGTCTCTGTCTCTGTCTCTGTCTCTGTCTCTGTCTCTGCCTCTGTCTCTGTCTCTGTCTCTGTCTCTGTCTCTGCCTCTGTCTCTGTCTGTGGCTCTGTCTTTGTGTCATGCGCCTCTGCCTTTGTCTCTGTCTGTGTCTCTGTCTGTGCCTCTGCCTCTGTCTCTGTTTCTGTCTTCGTCCGTGTCGCTTTCTCTCTCTCTGTCTCTGTCTCTGTCACTGTCTCTGTCTCTGCCTCTGTCTCTGTCTCTGTCTCTGTCTCTGTCTCTGTCTCTGTCTCTGTCTCTGTCTCTGACTCTGTCTCTGTCTCTGCCTCTGTCTCTGTCCCCGTCTCTGTCTCCGTCTCCGTCCCTGTCTCTGTCTTTGTCTCTGTCTCTGGCTCTGTCTCTGTCTTTGTCTCCGTCTTTGCCTCCGTCTTTGTCACCGTCTTTGTCTCCGTCTTTGTCTCCGTCCACGTCTCCTGCCCCTCTGTCTCTGTCTCTGTCTCTGTCTCTGTCTCTGTCTCTGTCTCTGCCTCTGTCTCTGTCTCTGTCTCTGTCTCTGTCGCTGTCTCTGTCTCTGTCTCTGTCTCCGTCTCTGTCTATGTCTCTGTCTCTGTCTCTGTCTCTGTCTCTGTCTCTGTCTCTGTCTCTGTCTCGGTTTCTGTCTCTGCCGCTGTCTCTGTCTCTGCCTCTGTCTCTGTCTCTGTCTCTGTCTCTGTCTCTGTCTCTGCCTCTGTCTCTGTCTGTGGCTCTGTCTTTGTGTCATGCGCCTCTGCCTTTGTCTCTGTCTGTGTCTCTGTCTGTGCCTTTGCCTCTGTCTCTGTTTCTGTCTTCGTTCGTGTCGCTTTCTCTCTCTCTGTCTCTGTCTCTGTCTCCGTCTCCGTCTCTGTCTCTGTCTCTGTCTCTGTCTCTGTCTCTGTCTCTGTCTCTGTCTCTGTCTCTGTCTCTGTCTCTGTCTCTGTCTCTGTCTCTGTCTCTGTCTCTGTCTCTGTCTCTGTCTCTGTCTCTGTCTCTGTCTCTGTCTCTGTCTCTGTCTCTGTCTCTGTCTCTGGCTCCATCTCTGTGTCTGTCTCAGTTTCTGTCTCTGTCTCTGTCTCTGTCTCTGTCGCTGTCTCTGTCCCTGTCTCTGTCTCTGTCTCTGGCTCTGTCTCTGTCTTTGTCTCCGTCTTTGTCTCCGTCTTTGTCTCCGTCTTTGTCTCCGTCCTCGTCTTCCTCTTCGTCTCCGTCTTTGTCACCGTCTTTGTCTCCGTCTTTGTCTCCGTCTTTGTCTCCGTCTTTGTCTACGTCCTTGTCTCCGTCTTTGTCTCCGTCCACGTCTCCTGCCCCTCTGTCTCTGTCTCTGTCTCTGTCTCAGTCTCTGTCTCTGTCTCACTCTCTGTCTCTGTCTCTGTCTCTGTCTCTGTCTCTGTTTCGGTTTCTGTCTCTGTCTCTGTCTCTGTCTCTGTCTCTGTCTCTGTCTCTGTCTCTGTCTCTGGCTCCATCTCTGTGTCTGTCTCTGCCTCTGTCTCTGTCTCTGTCTCTATCTCTGTCTCTGCCTCTGTCTCTGTCTGTGGCTCTGTCTTTGTGTCATGCGCCTCTGCCTTTGTCTCTGTCTGTGTCTCTGTCTGTGCCTCTGCCTCTGTCTCTGTTTCTGTCTTCGTCCGTGTCGCTTTCTCTCTCTCTGTCTCTGTCTCTGTCTCTGTCTCTGTCTCTGCCTCTGTCTCTGTCTCTGTCTCTGTCTCTGTCTCTGTCTCTGCCTCTGTCTCTGTCTGTGGCTCTGTCTTTGTGTCATGCGCCTCTGCCTTTGTCTCTGTCTGTGTCTCTGTCTGTGCCTCTGCCTCTGTCTCTGTTTCTGTCTTCGTCCGTGTCGCTTTCTCTCTCTCTGTCTCTGTCTCTGTCACTGTCTCTGTCTCTGCCTCTGTCTCTGTCTCTGTCTCTGTCTCTGTCTCTGTCTCTGTCTCTGTCTCTGACTCTGTCTCTGTCTCTGTCTCTGTCTCTGTCTCTGTCTCTGTCTCTGTCTCTGTCTCTGTCTCTGTCTCTGTCTCTGTCTCTGTCTCTGTCTCGGTTTCTGTCTCTGCCTCTGTCTCTGTCTCTGCCTCTGTCTCTGTCTCTGTCTCTGTCTCTGTCTCTGCCTCTGTCTCTGTCTGTGGCTCTGTCTTTGTGTCATGCGCCTCTGCCTTTGTCTCTGTCTGTGTCTCTGTCTGTGCCTCTGCCTCTGTCTCTGTTTCTGTCTTCGTTCGTGTCGCTTTCTCTCTCTCTGTCACTGTCTCTGTCACTGTCTCTGTCTCTGCCTCTGTCTCTGTCTCTGTCTCTGTCTCTGTCTCTGTCTCTGTCTCTGTCTCTGCCTCTGTCTCTGTCTCTGTCTCTGTCTCTGTCTCTGTCTCTGTCTCTGTCTCTGTCTCTGTCTCGGTTTCTGTCTCTGTCCCCGTCTCTGTCTCCGTCTCCGTCTCTGTCTCTGCCTCTGTCTCTGTCTCTGTCTCTGTCGCTGTCTCTGTCTCTGTCTCTGTCTCTGTCTCTGTCTCTGTCTCTGTCTCTGTCTCTGTCTCTGTCTCTGTCTCTGTCTCTGTCTCTGTCTCTGTCTCTGTCTCTGTCTCTGTCTCTGTCTCTGTCTCTGTCTCTGTCTCTGGCTCCATCTCTGTGTCTGTCTCAGTTTCTGTCTCTGTCTCTGTCTCTGTCTCTGTCGCTGTCTCTGTCCCTGTCTCTGTCTCTGTCTCTGGCTCTGTCTCTGTCTTTGTCTCCGTCTTTGTCTCCGTCTTTGTCTCCGTCTTTGTCTCCGTCCTCGTCTTCCTCTTCGTCTCCGTCTTTGTCACCGTCTTTGTCTCCGTCTTTGTCTCCGTCTTTGTCTCCGTCTTTGTCTACGTCCTTGTCTCCGTCCTCGTCTTCCTCTTCGTCTCCGTCTTTGTCACCGTCTTTGTCTCCGTCTTTGTCTCCGTCTTTGTCTCCGTCTTTGTCTACGTCCTTGTCTCCGTCTTTGTCTCCGTCCACGTCTCCTGCCCCTCTGTCTCTGTCTCTGTCTCTGTCTCTGTCTCTGTCTCTGTCTCTGTCTCTGTCTCTGTCTCTGTCTCTGTCTCTGTCTCTGTCTCTGTCTCTGGCTCCATCTCTGTGTCTGTCTCTGTCTCTGTCTCTGTCTCTGTCTCTGTCTCTGTCTCTGTCTCTGTCTCTGTCTCTGTCTCTGTCTCTGTCTCTGTCTCTGTCTCTGTCTCTGTCTCTGTCTCTGTCTCTGTCTCTGTCTCTGGCTCCATCTCTGTGTCTGTCTCAGTTTCTGTCTCTGTCTCTGTCTCTGTCTCTGTCTCTGTCGCTGTCTCTGTCCCTGTCTCTGTCTCTGTCTCTGGCTCTGTCTCTGTCTTTGTCTCCGTCTTTGTCTCCGTCTTTGTCTCCGTCTTTGTCTCCGTCCTCGTCTTCCTCTTCGTCTCCGTCTTTGTCACCGTCTTTGTCTCCGTCTTTGTCTCCGTCTTTGTCTCCGTCTTTGTCTACGTCCTTGTCTCCGTCTTTGTCTCCGTCCACGTCTCCTGCCCCTCTGTCTCTGTCTCTGTCTCTGTCTCAGTCTCTGTCTCTGTCTCACTCTCTGTCTCTGTCTCTGTCTCTGTCTCTGTCTCTGTTTCGGTTTCTGTCTCTGTCTCTGTCTCTGTCTCTGTCTCTGTCTCTGTCTCTGTCTCTGTCTCTGTCTCTGTCTCTGTCTCTGCCTCTGTCTCTGTCTCTGTCTCTGTCTCTGTCTCTGCCTCTGTCTCTGTCTGTGGCTCTGTCTTTGTGTCATGCGCCTCTGCCTTTGTCTCTGTCTGTGTCTCTGTCTGTGCCTCTGCCTCTGTCTCTGTTTCTGTCTTCGTCCGTGTCGCTTTCTCTCTCTCTGTCTCTGTCTCTGTCACTGTCTCTGTCTCTGCCTCTGTCTCTGTCTCTGTCTCTGTCTCTGTCTCTGTCTCTGTCTCTGTCTCTGTCTCTGTCTCTGACTCTGTCTCTGTCTCTGCCTCTGTCTCTGTCCCCGTCTCTGTCTCCGTCTCCGTCCCTGTCTCTGTCTCTGTCTCTGTCTCTGGCTCTGTCTCTGTCTTTGTCTCCGTCTTTGCCTCCGTCTTTGTCACCGTCTTTGTCTCCGTCTTTGTCTCCGTCCACGTCTCCTGCCCCTCTGTCTCTGTCTCTGTCTCTGTCTCTGTCTCTGTCTCTGTCTCTGCCTCTGTCTCTGTCTCTGTCTCTGTCTCTGTCGCTGTCTCTGTCTCTGTCTCTGTCTCCGTCTCTGTCTATGGCTCTGTCTCTGTCTCTGTCTCTGTCTCTGTCTCTGTCTCTGTCTCTGTCTCGGTTTCTGTCTCTGCCTCTGTCTCTGCCTCTGCCTCTGTCTCTGTCTCTGTCTCTGTCTCTGTCTCTGTCTCTGCCTCTGTCTCTGTCTGTGGCTCTGTCTTTGTGTCATGCGCCTCTGCCTTTGTCTCTGTCTGTGTCTCTGTCTGTGCCTCTGCCTCTGTCTCTGTTTCTGTCTTCGTTCGTGTCGCTTTCTCTCTCTCTGTCTCTGTCTCTGTCTCCGTCTCCGTCTCTGTCTCTGTCTCTGTCTCTGTCTCTGTCTCTGTCTCTGTCTCTGTCTCTGTCTCTGTCTCTGTCTCTGTCTCTGTCTCTGTCTCTGTCTCTGTCTCTGTCTCTGTCTCTGTCTCTGTCTCTGTCTCTGTCTCTGTCTCTGTCTCTGTCTCTGTCTCTGTCTCTGTCTCTGTCTCTGTCTCTGTCTCTGTCTCTGGCTCCATCTCTGTGTCTGTCTCAGTTTCTGTCTCTGTCTCTGTCTCTGTCTCTGTCGCTGTCTCTGTCCCTGTCTCTGTCTCTGTCTCTGGCTCTGTCTCTGTCTTTGTCTCCGTCTTTGTCTCCGTCTTTGTCTCCGTCTTTGTCTCCGTCCTCGTCTTCCTCTTCGTCTCCGTCTTTGTCACCGTCTTTGTCTCCGTCTTTGTCTCCGTCTTTGTCTCCGTCTTTGTCTACGTCCTTGTCTCCGTCTTTGTCTCCGTCCACGTCTCCTGCCCCTCTGTCTCTATCTCTGTCTCTGTCTCAGTCTCTGTCTCTGTCTCACTCTCTGTCTCTGTCTCTGTCTCTGTCTCTGTCTCTGTTTCGGTTTCTGTCTCTGTCTCTGTCTCTGTCTCTGTCTCTGTCTCTGTCTCTGTCTCTGTCTCTGGCTCCATCTCTGTGTCTGTCTCTGCCTCTGTCTCTGTCTCTGTCTCTATCTCTGTCTCTGCCTCTGTCTCTGTCTGTGGCTCTGTCTTTGTGTCATGCGCCTCTGCCTTCGTCTCTGTCTGTGTCTCTGTCTGTGCCTCTGCCTCTGTCTCTGTTTCTGTCTTCGTCCGTGTCGCTTTCTCTCTCTCTGTCTCTGTCTCTGTCTCTGTCTCTGTCTCTGCCTCTGTCTCTGTCTCTGTCTCTGTCTCTGTCTCTGCCTCTGTCTCTGTCTGTGGCTCTGTCTTTGTGTCATGCGCCTCTGCCTTTGTCTCTGTCTGTGTCTCTGTCTGTGCCTCTGCCTCTGTCTCTGTTTCTGTCTTCGTCCGTGTCGCTTTCTCTCTCTCTGTCTCTGTCTCTGTCACTGTCTCTGTCTCTGTCTCTGTCTCTGTCTCTGTCTCTGTCTCTGTCTCTGTCTCTGTCTCTGACTCTGTCTCTGTCTCTGTCTCTGTCTCTGTCTCTGTCTCTGTCTCTGTCTCTGTCTCTGTCTCTGTCTCTGTCTCTGTCTCTGTCTCGGTTTCTGTCTCTGCCTCTGTCTCTGTCTCTGCCTCTGTCTCTGTCTCTGTCTCTGTCTCTGTCTCTGCCTCTGTCTCTGTCTGTGGCTCTGTCTTTGTGTCATGCGCCTCTGCCTTTGTCTCTGTCTGTGTCTCTGTCTGTGCCTCTGCCTCTGTCTCTGTTTCTGTCTTCGTTCGTGTCGCTTTCTCTCTCTCTGTCACTGTCTCTGTCACTGTCTCTGTCTCTGCCTCTGTCTCTGTCTCTGTCTCTGTCTCTGTCTCTGTCTCTGTCTCCGTCTCTGCCTCTGTCTCTGTCTCTGTCTCTGTCTCTGTCTCTGTCTCTGTCTCTGTCTCTGTCTCTGTCTCTGTCTCTGTCTCTGTCTCTGTCTCTGTCTCTATCTCTGTCTCTTTTCCTGTCTCTCTCTCTGTCTCTGTCTCTGTCTCCGTCTCTGTCTCTGTCTCTGTCTCTGTCTCTGTCTCTGGCTCCATCTCTGTGTCTGTCTCTGCCTCTGTCTCTGTCTCTGTCTCTGTCTCTGTCTCTGCCTCTTTCTCTGTCTGTGGCTCTGTCTTTGTGTCATGCGCCTCTGCCTTTGCTCTGTCTGTGTCTCTGTCTCTGTCTCTGCCTCTTTCTCTGTCTGTGGCTCTGTCTTTGTGTCATGCGCCTCTGCCTTTGCTCTGTCTGTGTCTCTGTCTGTGCCTCTGCCTCTGTCTCTGTTTCTGTCTTCGTCCGTGTCGCTTTCTCTCTCTCTGTCTCTGTCTCTGTCTCTGTCTCTGTCTCTGTCTCTGCCTCTGTCTCTGTCTCTGTCTCTGTCTCTGTCTCTGCCTCTGTCTCTGTCTCTGTCTCTGTCTCTGTCTCTGTCTCTGTCTCTGTCTCTGTCTCTGTCTCTGTCGCTGTCTCTGTCTCTGTCTCTGTCTCCGTCTCTGTCTCTGCCTCTGTCTCTGTCTCTGTCTCTGTCTTTGTATCCGTCTTTGTCTCCGCCTTTGTCTCCGTCTTTGTCTCCGTCGTCGTCTTCCTCTTCGTCTCCCTCTTTGCCTCCGTCCTTGTCACCGTCTTTGTCTCCGTATTTGTCTCCGTCTGTGTCTCCATATTTGTCTCCGTCTTTGTCTCCGTCTTTGCCTCCGTCTTTGTCTCCGTATTTGTCTCCGTCTGTGTCTCCATCTTTGTCTCCGTCTTTGTCTCCGTCGTCGTCTTCCTCTTCGTCTCCCTCTTTGTCTCCGCCTTTGTCACCGTCTTTGTCTCCGTCTTTGTCTCCGTCCACGTCTCCTGCCCCTCTGTCTCTGTCTTTGTCTCAGTCTCTGTCTCTGTCTCTGTCTCTGTCTCTGCCTCTGTCTCTGCGTCTGTCTCTGTCTCTGTCTCTGTCTCTGTCTCTGTCTCTGTCTCTGTCTCTGTCTCTGTCTCTGTCTCTGTCTCTGTCTCTGTCTCTGTCTCCGTCTCTGTCTTTGTCTCTGTCTGTGTCTCTGTCTGTGCCTCTGTCTCTGTCTCTGTTTCTGTCTATGTCGCTGCCTCTGTCTCTGACTCTGTCTAGGTCTCTGTCTCTTTTCCTGTCTCTGTCTCTGTCTCTGTCACTTGCTCTGTCTCTGTCTCTGTTCCCTTCTCTGTCTCCGCCTCTGCCTCTGTCTCCGTCTTTGTCTCCATCTTCGTCTCCGTCTTTGCCTCCGTCTTTGTCACCGTCTTTGTCTCCGTCTTTGTCTCCGTCCACGTCTCCTGCCCCTCCGTCTCTGTCTCTGTCTCAGTCTCTGTCTCTGTTTCTGTCTCTGTCTCTGCCTCTGTCTTTGTCCCTGTCTCTGTCCCTGTCTCTGTCTCCGTCTCTGTCTCTGTCTCTGTCTCTGTCTCCGTCTCCGTCTCTGTCTCTGTCTCTGTCATTGGCTCCATCTCTGTCTCTGTCTCAGTCTCTGTCTCTGTCTCTGTCGCTGTCTCTGTCTCTGTCTCTGTCTCTGTCTCTGTCTCTGTCTCTGTCTCTGTCTCTGTCTCTGTCTCTGTCTCTGTCTCTGTCCTGTCTCTGTCTCTGTCTCTGCCTCTGTCTCTGTATGTGGCTCTGTCTTTGTCTCATGCGCCTCTGTCTTTGTCTCTGTCTGTGTCTCTGTCTGTGCCTCTGTCTCTGTCTCTGTTTCCGTCTCTGTCGCTGCCACTGTCTCTGTCTCCGTCTCTCTCTCTTTTCCTGTCTCTGTCTCTGTCTCTGTCCCTGTCTGCGTCTCCGTTTCTGTCTCTGTCTCTGTCATTGGCTCCATCTCTGTCTCTGTCTCAGTCTCTGTCTCTGTCTCTGTCTCTGTCTCTGTCTCTGTCTCTGTCCCTGTCTCTGTCTCTGTCTCGGTCTCTGTCTCCGTCTTTGTGTCCGTCTTTGTCTCTGTCCTTGTCTCCGTTTGTGTCTCCGTCCGTGTCTCCTGCCCGTCTGTCTCGGTCGTTGTCTCATGCGCGTCTGCCTCTGTCACTGTCTCTGTATCGGTCTCTGCCTTTGTCTCTGTCTCTGTCTCTGTCTCTGTCTCTGCCTCTGCCTCTGCCTCTGCCTCTGTCTCTGTCCCTGTCTCTGTCTCCGTGTCCGTCTCTGTCTCTGTCTCTGTCTCTGTCTCTGTCTCTGTCTCTGTATCGGACTCTGTCTCCGTCTTTGTCTTCGTCGTCGTCTTCCTCTTTGTCTCCGTCTTTGTCTCTGTCTTTGTCTCTATCTTTGTCTCCGTCTTTGTCTCCGTCTTTGCCTCCGTCGTCGTCTCCGTCCACGTCTCCTGCCCCTCTGTCTCTGTCTCAGTCTCTGTCTCTGTTTCTGTCTCTGCCTCTGTCTCTGCCTCTGTCTCTGTCTCTGTCTCTGTCTCTGTCCTTTTCTCTGTCTCTGTCTCTGTTCCCTTCTCTGTCTCCGCCTCTGCCTCTGTCTCCGTCTATGTCACCGTCCTTGTCTCCGTCTTTGTCTCCGTCTTTGTCACCGTCTTTGTCTCCGTCTTTGTCTCCGTCTTTGTCACCGTCTTTGTCTACGTCCTTGTCTCCGTCCTTGTCTCCGTCCACGTCTCCTGCCCCTCTGTCTCTGTCTCAGTCTCTGTCTCTGTTTCTGTCTCTGCCTCTGTCTCTGTCTCTATCTCTGTCTCTGTCTCTGTCTCTGTCTCTGTCTCTGTCTCTGCCTCTGTCTCTGTCTGTGGCTCTGTCTTTGTCTCATGCGCCTCTGTCTTTGTCTCTGTCTGTGTCTCTGTCTGTGCCTCTGTCTCTGTCTCTGTTTCTGTCTCTGTCGCTGCCTCTGTCTCTGTCTCTATCTCTGTCTCTTTTCCTGTCTCTCTCTCTGTCTCTGTCTCTGTCTCTGTCTCTGTCTCTGTCTCTGTCCTTTTCTCTGTCTCTGTCTCTGTTCCCTTCTCTGTCTCCGCCTCTGCCTCTGTCTCCGTCTATGTCACCGTCCTTGTCTCCGTCTTTGTCTCCGTCTTTGTCACCGTCTTTGTCTCCGTCTTTGTCTCCGTCTTTGTCACCGTCTTTGTCTACGTCCTTGTCTCCGTCCTTGTCTCCGTCCACGTCTCCTGCCCCTCTGTCTCTGTCTCAGTCTCTGTCTCTGTTTCTGTCTCTGCCTCTGTCTCTGTCTCTATCTCTGTCTCTGTCTCTGTCTCTGTCTCTGTCTCTGTCTCTGCCTCTGTCTCTGTCTGTGGCTCTGTCTTTGTCTCATGCGCCTCTGTCTTTGTCTCTGTCTGTGTCTCTGTCTGTGCCTCTGTCTCTGTCTCTGTTTCTGTCTCTGTCGCTGCCTCTGTCTCTGTCTCTATCTCTGTCTCTTTTCCTGTCTCTCTCTCTGTCTCTGTCTCTGTCTCTGTCTCTGTCTCTGTCTCTGTCCTTTTCTCTGTCTCTGTCTCTGTTCCCTTCTCTGTCTCCGCCTCTGCCTCTGTCTCCGTCTTTGTCTCCATCTTTGTCTGCGTCTTTGTCTCCGCCTTTGTCTCCGTCTTTGTCTCCGTCGTCGTCTTCCTCTTCGTCTCCGTCTTTGCCTCCGTCTTTGTCACCGTCTTTGTCTCCGTATTTGTCTCCGTCTGTGTCTCCATATTTGTCTCAGTCTTTGTCTCCGTCTTTGCCTCCGTCTTTGTCTCCGTATTTGTCTCCGTCTGTGTCTCCATCTTTGTCTCCGCCTTTGTCTCCGTCTTTGTCACCGTCTTTGTCTCCGCATTTGTCTCCGTCTGTGTGTCGATATTTGTCTCCGTCTTTGCCTCCGTCTTTGTCTCCGTATTTGTCTCCGTCTGTGTCTCCATCTTTGTCTCCGCATTTGTCTCCCTCTTTGTCTCCGTCGTCGTCTTCCTCTTCGTCTCCGTGTTTGTCTCCGTCTTTGTCACCGTCTTTGTCTCCGTCCACGTCTCCTGCCCCTCTGTCTCTGTCTCTGTCTCAGTCTCTGTCTTTGTCTCTGTCTCTGTCTCTGTCTCTGTCTCTGTCTCCGTTTCTGTCCCTGCCTCTGTCTCTGTCTCTGTCTCTGTCTCTGTCTCTGTCTCTGTATGTGGCTCTGTCTTTGTCTCATGCGCCTCTGTCTTTTTCTCTGCCTGTGTCTCTGTCTCTGTCTCTGTCTCTGTCCTGTCTCTGTCTCTGTCTCTGCCTCTGTCTCTGTCTGTGGCTCTGTCTTTGTCTCATGCGCCTCTGTCTTTGTCTCTGTCTGTGTCTCTGCCTGTGCCTCTGTCTCTGTCTCTGTTTCCGTCTCTGTCGCTGCCTCTGTCTCTGTCTCCGTCTCTCTCTCTTTTCCTGTCTCTGTCTCTGTCTCTGTCCCTGTCTGCGTCCGCGTTTCTGTCTCTGTCTCTGTCATTGGCTCCATCTCTGTCTCTGTCTCAGTCTCTGTCTCTGTCTCTGTCTCTGTCTCTGTCTCTGTCTCTGTCCCTGTCTCTGTCTCTGTCTCGGTCTCTGTCTCCGTCTTTGTGTCCGTCTTTGTCTCTGTCCTTGTCTCCGTTTGTGTCTCCGTCCGTGTCTCCTGCCCGTCTGTCTCGGTCGTTGTCTCATGCGCGTCTGCCTCTGTCACTGTCTCTGTATCGGTCTCTGCCTTTGTCTCTGTCTCTGTCTCAGTCTCTGTCTCTGCCTCTGCCTCTGCCTCTGCCTCTGTCTCTGTCCCCGTCTCTGTCTCCGTGTCCGTCTCTGTCTCTGTCTCTGTCTCTGTCTCTGTCTCTGTCTCTGTATCGGACTCTGTCTCCGTCTTTGTCTTCGTCGTCGTCTTCCTCTTTGTCTCCGTCTTTGTCTCTGTCTTTGTCTCCATCTTTGTCTCCGTCTTTGTCTCCGTCTTTGCCTCCGTCGTCGTCTCCGTCCACGTCTCCTGCCCCTCTGTCTCTGTTTCAGACTCTGTCTCTGTTTCTGTCTCTGTATCGGACTCTGTCTCCGTCTTTGTCTTCGTCGTCGTCTTCCTCTTTGTCTCCGTCTTTGTCTCTGTCTTTGTCTCTATCTTTGTCTCCGTCTTTGTCTCCGTCTTTGCCTCCGTCGTCGTCTCCGTCCACGTCTCCTGCCCCTCTGTCTCTGTCTCAGTCTCTGTCTCTGTTTCTGTCTCTGCCTCTGTCTCTGTCTCTATCTCTGTCTCTGTCTTTGTCTCTGTCTCTATCTCTGCCTCTGTCTCTGTCTGTGGCTCTGTCTTTGTCTCATGCGCCTCTGTCTTTGTCTCTGTCTGTGTCTCTGTCTGTGCCTCTGCCTCTGTCTCTGTTTCTGTCTCTGTCGCTGCCTCTGTCTCTGTCTCTATCTCTGTCTCTTTCCCTGTCTCTCTCTCTGTCTCTGTCTCTGTCTCTGTCTCTGTCTCTGTCTCTGTCCTTTTCTCTGTCTCTGTCTCTGTTCCCTTCTCTGTCTCCGCCTCTGCCTCTGTCTCCGTCTTTGTCTCCATCTTTGTCTGCGTCTTTGTCTCCGCCTTTGTCTCCGTCTTTGTCTCCGTCGTCGTCTTCCTCTTCGTCTCCGTCTTTGCCTCCGTCTTTGTCACCGTCTTTGTCTCCGTATTTGTCTCCGTCTGTGTCTCCATATTTGTCTCAGTCTTTGTCTCCGTCTTTGCCTCCGTCTTTGTCTCGGTATTTGTCTCCGTCTGTGTCTCCATCTTTGTCTCCGCCTTTGTCTCCGTCCTTGTCACCGTCTTTGTCTCCGCCTTTGTCTCCGTATTTGTCTCCGTCTGTGTCTCCATCTTTGTCTCCGCCTTTGTCTCCGTCTTTGTCACCGTCTTTGTCTCCGCATTTGTCTCCGTCTGTGTGTCCATATTTGTCTCCGTCTTTGTCTCCGTCCTTGCCTCCGTCTTTGTCTCCGTATTTGTCTCCGTCTGTGTCTCCATCTTTGTCTCCGCATTTGTCTCCGTCTTTGTCTCCGTCGTCGTCTTCCTCTTCGTCTCCGTGTTTGTCTCCGTCTTTGTCACCGTCTTTGTCTCCGTCCTTGTCTCCGTCCACGTCTCCTGCCCCTCTGTCTCTGTCTCAGTCTCTGTCTTTGTCTCTGTCTCTGTCTCTGTCTCTGTCTCCGTTTCTGTCCCTGCCTCTGTCTCTCTCTCTCTGTCTCTGTCTCTGTCTCTGTCTCTGTCTCTGCCTCTGTCTCTGTCTCTGTCTCTGTCTCTGTCTCTGTCCTTTTCTCTGTCTCTGTCTCTGTTCCCTTCTCTGTCTCCGCCTCTGCCTCTGTCTGCGTCTATGTCACCGTCCTTGTCTCCGTCTTTGTCTCCGTCTTTGTCACCGTCTTTGTCTCCGTCTTTGTCTCCGTCTTTGTCACCGTCTTTGTCTACGTCTTTGTCTCCGTCCTTGTCTCCGTCCACGTCTCCTGCCCCCCTGTCTCTGTCTCTGTCTCAGTCTCTGTCTCTGTCTCTGTCTCTGTCTCTGTCTCTGTCTCTGTTTCTGTCTCTGTCTCTGTCTCTGTCTCTGTCTCTGTCTCTGTCTCTGTCTCTGTCTCTGTCTCTGTCTCTGCCTCTGTCTCTGTCTGTGGCTCTGTCTTTGTCTCATGCGCCTCTGTCTTTGTCTCTGTCTGTGTCTCTGTCTGTGACTCTGTCTCTGTCTCTGTTTCTGTCTCTGTCGCTGCCTCTGTCTCTGTCTCTGTCTCTGTCTCTTTTCCTGTCTCTGTCTATGTCTCTGTCTCTGTCCTTTTCTCTGTCTCTGCCTCTGTTCCCTTCTCTGTCTCCGCCTCTGCCTCTGTCTCCGTCTTTGTCTCCATCTTTGTCTCCGTCTTTGTCTCCGTCTTTGTCACCGTCTTTGTCTCCGTCGTCGTCTTCCTCTTCGTCTCCGTCTTTGTGTCCGTCTTTGTCACCGTCTTTGTCTCCGTCTTTGTCTCCGTCCACGTCTCCTGCCCCTCTGTCTCGGTCGTTGTCTCATGCTCGTCTGCCTCTGACTCTGTCTCCGTCTGTGTCTCTGCCTCTGTCTCTGTCTCTGTCCCTATCTCTGTCTCTGCCTCTGCCTCTGCCTCTGTCTCTGTCCCTATCTCTGTCTCTGCCTCTGTCTCTGTCTCTGTCTCCGTCTCCGTCTCTGTCTCTGTCTCTGTCTCTGCCCCTGTCTCTGTCTCTGTCTCTGCCTCTGTCTCTGTCCCCGTCTCTGTCTCCGTCTCCGTCCCTGTCTCAGTCTCTGTCTCTGTCTCTGTCGCTGTATCTGTCTCTGTCTCTGTCTCTGTCTCTGTCTCTGTCTCTGTCTCTGTCTCTGTCTCTGTCTCTGTTTCTGTCTCTGTCTCTGTCTCTGTCTCTGTCTCTGTCTCTGTCTCTGTCTCTGTCACTGTCTCTGTCTCTGTCCTGTCTCTGTCTCTGTCTCTGTCTCTGTCTGTGGCTCTGTCTTTGTCTCATGCGCCTCTGTCTTTGTCTCTGTCTGTTTCTCTGTCTGTGCCTCTGTCTCTGTCTCTGTTTCCGTCTCTGTCGCTGCCTCTGTCTCTGTCTCCGTCTCTCTCTCTTTTCCTGTCTCTGTCTCTGTCTCTGTCCCTGTCTGCGTCTCCGTTTCTGCCTCTGTCTCTGTCATTGGCTCCATCTCTGTCTCTGTCTCAGTCTCAGTCTCTGTCTCTGTCTCTGTCTCTGTCTGTGTCCCTGTCTCTGTCTCTGTCTCGGTCTCTGTCTCCGTCTTTGTGTCCGTCTTTGTCTCTGTCCTTGCCTCCGTTTGTGTCTCCGTCCGTGTCTCCTGCCCGTCTGTCTCGGTCTTTGTCTCATGCGCGTCTGCCTCTGTCACTGTCTCTGTATCGGTCTCTGCCTTTGTCTCTGTCTCTGTCTCAGTCTCTGTCTCTGCCTCTGCCTCTGCCTCTGCCTCTGTCTCTGTCCCCGTCTCTGTCTCCGTGTCCATCTCTGTCTCTGTCTCTGTCTCTGTCTCTGTCTCTGTCTCTGTATCGGACTCTGTCTCCGTCTTTGTCTTCGTCGTCGTCTTCCTCTTTGTCTCCGTCTTTGTCTCTGTCTTTGTCTCCGTCTTTGTCTCCGTCTTTGTCTCCGTCTTTGCCTCCGTCGACGTCTCCGTCCACGTCTCCTGCCCCTCTGTCTCTGTCTCAATCTCTATCTCTGTTTCTGTCTCTGCCTCTGTCTCTATCTCTGTCTCTGTCTCTGTCTCTATCTCTGTCTCTGTCTCTGTCTCTGTCTCTGTCAATGTCTCTGTCTCTGCCTCTGCCTCTGTCTCTGTCTGTGGCTCTGTCTTTGTCTCATGCGCCTCTGTCTTTGTCTCTGTCTGTGTCTCTGTCTGTGCCTCTGTCTCTGTCTCTGTTTCTGTCTCTGTCGCTGCCTCTGTCTCTGTCTCTATCTCTGTCTCTTTTCCTGTCTCTCTCTCTGTCTCTGTCTCTGTCTCTGTCTCTGTCTCTGTCTCTTTTCCTGTCTGTGTCTATGTCTCTGTCTCTGTCCTTTTCTCTGTCTCTGCCTCTGTTCCCTTCTCTGTCTCCGCCTCTGGGTCTGTCTCCGTCTTTGTCTCCATCTTTGTCTCCGTCTTTGTCTCCGTCTTTGTCACCGTCTTTGTCTCCGTCGTCGTCTTCCTCTTCGTCTCCGTCTTTGTCTCCGTCTTTGTCACCGTCGTTGTCTCCGTCTTTGTCTCCGTCTCTGTCTCCGTCTTTGTCTCCGTCTTTCTACCTGTCTTCGTCTCCGTATCTGTGTCCACCTTTGCCTCCGTCTTTGTCTCCGTCTTTGTCTCCGTCCACGTCTCCTGCCCCTCTGTCTCTGTCTCTGTCTCAGTTTCTGCCTCTGTCTCTGTCTGTGGCTCTGTCTTTGTCTCATGCTCCTCTGTCTTTGTCTCTGTCTGTGTCTCTGTCTGTGCCTCTGTCTCTGTCTCTGTCTCTGTCTCTGTCTCTGTCTCTGCCTCTGTCTCTGTTCTTGTCTCCATCTTTGTCTCCGTCTTTGTCCCCGTCTTTGTCTCCGTCCTCGTCTTCCTCTTCGTCTCCGTCTTTGTCTCCGTCTATGTCACCGTCTTTGTCTCCGTCTTTGTCTCCGTTTTTGTCACCGTCTTTGTCTCCGTCTTTGTCTCCGTCCACGTCTCCTGCCCCTCTGTCTCTGTCTCCGTTTCTGTCTCTGTCGCTGCCTCTGTCTCTGTCTCTGTCTCTGTCTCTTTTCCTGTCTCTGTCTCTGTCTCTGTCTCTGCCTCTGTCCCTTTCTCTGTCTCTGCATCTGTTCCCTTCTCTGTCTCCGCCTCTGCCTCTGTCTCCGTCTTTGTCTCCATCTTTGTCTCCGTCTTTGTCTCCGTCTTTGTCACCGTCTTTGTCTCCGTCGTCGTCTTCCTCCTCGTCTCCGTCGTCGTCTTCCTCCTCCTCTCCGTCTTTGTCTCCGTCTTTGTCTCCGTCTTTGTCTCCGTCTTTGTCTACGTCTTTGTCTACTTCTTTGTCTCCGTCTTTGTCTCCGTCTTTGTCTCTGTCTCTGTCTCTGTCTCTGTCTCTGACTCTGTCTCTGTCTCTGTCTCTGTCTCTGTCCCTGTCCCTGTCTCTGTCTCTGTCTCTGTCTCAGTCTCTGTCTCTGCCTCTGTCTCCTTCCCTGTCTCTGTCTTCGTCTCCGTCTCTGTCTCTGTCTCTGTCTCCGTCTTTGTACCTGTCTTTGTCTCCGTATTTGTGTCCGTCTGTGTCTCCATATTTATCTCCGTCTTTGTCTACGTCTTTGTCTCCGTCGTCGTCTTCCTCTTCGTCTCCGTCTTTGTGTCCGTCTTTGTCACCGTCTTTGTCTCCGTCTTTGTCTCCGTCCACGTCTCCTGCCCCTCTGTCTCTGTCTCTGTCTCTGTCTCTGTCTCTGTCTCTGTCTCTGTCTCTGTCTCTGTCTCTTTTCCTGTCACTGTCTCTGTCTCTGTCTCTGTCCTTTTCTCTGTCTCTGTCCCTGTTCCCTTCTCTGTCTCCGCCTCTGCCTCTGTCTCCGTCTTTGTCTCCGTCTTTGTCTGCATCTTTGTCTCCGTCTTTGTCACCGTCCTTGTCTCCGTCGTCGTCTTCCTCTTCGTCTCCGTCTTTGTCTCCGTCTTTGTCTCCGTCTTTGTCTCCGTCTTTGTCTACGTCTTTGTCTACTTCTTTGTCTCCGTCTTTGTCTACGTCTTTGTCTACGTCTTTGTCTCCGTCTTTGTCTCCGTCTTTGTCTCCGTCTATGTCTCTGTCACTGTCTTTGTCTCTGCCTCTGTTTCTGTCTCTGTCTCTGTCTCTGTCCCTGTCCCTGTCTCTGTCTCTGTCTCTGTCACTGTCTCTGTCTCTGCCTCTGTCTCTGTCCCTGTCTCTGTCTCCGTCCCCGCCGCTGTCTCTGTCTCTGTCTCTGTGTCCATCTCTGTCTCTGTCTCAGTCTCTGTCTCTGTCTCTGTCTCTGTCTGTGTCTCTGCCTCTGTCTCCGTGTCTGCCGCTGTCTGTGTCTCTGTCGCTGTCTCTGTCTCTGTCTCTGTCTATGTCTCTGTCTGCGTCTCTGTCTCCGTCTCCGTCTCTGTCTATGTCTCTGTCTCTGTCTCTGTCTCTGTCTCCATCTCTGTCTCTGTCTCTGTCTCTGTCTCTGTCTCTGTCTCTGTATCTGTCTCTGTCTCTGCCTCTGTCTCTGTCCCTGTCTCTGTCTCCGTCTCCGTCTCCGTCTCCGTCTCTGTCGCTGTCTCTGTCATTGGCTCCATCTCTGTCTCTGTCTCAGTCTCTGTCTCTGTCTCTGTCTCTGTCTCTGTCTCTGTCTCTGTCTCTGCCGGTGTCTCTGTCTCTGTCTCTGTCTCTGTCTCGGTCTCTGTCTCCGTCTTTGTGTCCGTCTTTGTCACCGTCCTTGTCTCCGTCTGTGTCTCCGTCCGTGTCTCCTGCCCCTCTGTCTCGGTCGTTGTCCCATGCGCGTCTGCCGCTGTCTGTGTCTCTGTCTCTGTCTCTGCCTCTGTATCGGTCTCTGCCTTTGTCTCTGTCTCTGTCTCTGTCTCTGCCTCTGTATCGGTCTCTGCCTTTGTCTCTGTCTCTGTCTATGTCTCTGTTTCTGTCTCTGTCTCTGTCTCTGTCTCTGCCTCTGCCTCTGCCTCTGCCTCTGTCTCTGTCCCCGTCTCTGTCTCCGTCTCCGTCTCTGTCTCTGTCTTTGTCTCTGCATCTGTCCCTGTCTCTGTCTCTGTCTCTGTCTCTGTCTCGGTCTCTGTCTCCGTCTTTGTGTCCGTCTTTGTCTCCGTACTTTTCCGTCTGTGTCTCCGTCCGTGTTTCCTGGCCCTCTGTCTCGGTCGTTGTCTCATGCGCGTCTGTCTCTGTCTCTGTCTCTGTCTGTGTCTCTGTCTCTGTCTCTGCCGCTGTATCGGTCTCTGTCTTTGGCTCTGTCTCTGTCTCTGTCTCTGTCGCTGTCTCTGTCAGTGTCCCTGTCTCTGTCTCTGTCTCTGTCTCTGTCTCTGCCTCTGTCTCTGTCCCTGTCTCCGTCTCCGTCTCCGTCTCAGTCTCTGTCTCTGTCTCCGTCTTTGTACCTGTCTTTGTCTCCGTATTTGTGTCCGTCTGTGTCTCCAGATTTGTCTCCGACTTTGTGTACGTCTTTGACTCCGTCGTCGTCTTCCTCTTCGTCTCCGTCTTTGCCTCCGTCTTTGTCACCGTCTTTGTCTCCGTATTTGCCTCCGTCTTTGTCACCGTCTTTGTCTCCGTATTTGCCTCCGTCTGTGTCTCCATCTTTGCCTCCGTCTTTGTCTCCGTCTGTGTCTCCATCTTCGTCTCCGCCTTTGTCTCCGTCTTTGTCTCCGTCGTCGTCTTCCTCTTCGTCTCCGTCTTTGCCTCCGTCTTTGTCACCGTCTTTGTCTCCGTATTTGTCTCCGTCTGTGTCTCCATATTTGTCTCCGTCTTTGTCTCCGTCTTTGTCTCCGCCTTTGTCACCGTCTTTGTCTCCGTCCACGTCTCCTGCCCCTCTGTCTCTGTCTCTGTCTCAGTCTCTGACTCTGTCTCTGTCTCTGTCTCTGTCTCTGTTTCTGTCTCTGCCTCTCTCTCTGTCTTTGTCTTTGTCTCTGTCTCTGTCTCTGTCTCTGCCTCTGTCTCTGTCGGTGGCTCTGTCTTTGTCTCATGCGCCTCCGTATTTGTCTCCGTCTGTGTCTCCATATTTGTCTCCGTCTTTGCCTCGGTCTTTGCCTCCGTCTTTGTCTCCGTATTTGTCTCCGTCTTTGTCTCCGCCTTTGTCACCGTCTTTGTCTCCGTCTTTGTCTCCGTCCACGTCTCCTGCCCCTCTGTCTCTGTCTCTGTCTCAGTCTCTGACTCTGTCTCTGTCTCTGTCTCTGTTTCTGTCTCTGCCTCTCTCTATGTCTCTGTCTATGTCTCTGTCTCTGTCCTTTTCTCTGTCTCTGCCTCTGTTCCCTTCTCTGTCTCCGCCTCTGCCTCTGTCTCCGTCTTTGTCTCCATCTTTGTCTCCGTCTTTGTCTCCGTCTTTGTCACCGTCTTTGTCTCCGTCGTCGTCTTCCTCTTCGTGTCCGTCTTTGTCTCCGTCTTTGTCACCGTCGTTGTCGCCGTCTTTGTCTCCGTCTCTGTCTCCGTCTTTGTCTCCGTCATTCTACCTGTCTTTGTCTCCGTATTTGTGTCCACCTTTGCCTCCGTCTTTGTCTCCGTCTTTGTCTCCGTCCACGTCTCCTGCCCCTCAGTCTCTGCCTCTGTCTCTGTCTGTGGCTCTGTCTTTGTCTCATGCGCCTCTGTCTTTGTCTCTGTCTGTGTCTCTGTCTGTGCCTCTGTCTCTGTCTCTGTCTCTGTCTCTGTCTCTGTCTCTGTCTCTGCCTCTGTCTCTGTCCTTGTCTCCATCTTTGTCTCCGTCTTTGTCTCCGTCTTTGTCTCCGTCGTCATCTTCCTCTTCGTCTCCGTCTTTGCCTCCGTCCTTGTCACCGTCTTTGTCTCCGTATTTGTCTCCGTCTGTGTCTCCATATTTGTCTCCGTCTTTGTCTCCGTCTTTGCCTCCGTCTTTGTCTCCGTATTTGTCTCCGTCTGTGTCTCCATCTTTGTCTCCGCCTTTGTCTCCGTCTTTGTCTCCGTCCTCGTCTTCCTCTTCGTCTCCGTCTTTGTCTCCGTCTATGTCACCGTCTTTGTCTCCGTCTTTGTCTCCGTCTTTGTCACCGTCTTTGTCTCCGTCTTTGTCTCCGTCTTTGTCTCCGTCTTTGTCTACGTCTTTGTCTCCGTCCTTGTCTCCGTCCACGTCTCCTGCCCCTCTGTCTCTGTCTCTGTCTCAGTCTCAGTCTCTGTCTCTGTCTCTGTCTCTGTCTCTGTCTCTGTCTCTGTTTCTTTCTCTGTCTCTTTTCCTGTCTCTGTCTCTGTCCTTTTCTCTGTCTCTGCCTCTGTTCCCTTCTCTGTCTCCGCCTCTGGGTCTGTCTTCCTCTTCGTCTCCGTCTTTGTCACGGTCTTTGTCTCCGTCTTTGTCTCCGTCTTTGTCTCCGTCTTTGTCTACGTCCTTGTCTCCGTCTTTGTCTCCGTCCTCGTCTCCTGCCCCTCTGTCTCTGTCTCTGTCTCTGTCTCAGTCTCTGTCTCTGTCTCACTCTCTGTCTCTGTCTCTGTCTCAGTCTCTGTCTCGGTTCCTGTCTCTGCCTCTGTCTCTGTCTCTGTCTCTGTCTCTGCCTCTGTCTCTGTCTCTGCCTCTGTCTCTGTCTCTGTCTCTGTCTCTGTCTCTGTCTCTGCCTCTGTCTCTGTCTGTGGCTCTGTCTTTGTGTCATGCGCCTCTGCCTTTGTCTCTGTCTGTGTCTCTGTCTGTGCCTCTGCCTCTGTCTCTGTTTCTGTCTTCGTCCTTGTCGCTTTCTCTCTCTCTGTCTCTGTCTCTGTCTCTGTCTCCGTCTCTGTCTCGGCCTTTGTCTCTGTCTCTGTCTCTGTCTTTGTATCCGTCTTTGTCTCCGCCTTTGTCTCCGTCTTTGTCTCCGTCGTCGTCTTCCTCTTCGTCTCCATCTTTGCCTCCGTCTTTGTCACCGTCTTTGTCTCCGTATTTGTCTCCGTCTGTGTCTCCATATTTGTCTCCGTCTTTGTCTCCGTCTTTGCCTCCGTCTTTGTCTCCGTTTTGTCTCCGTCTGTGTCTCTATCTTTGTCTCCGCCTTTGTCTCCGTCTTTGTCTCCGTCGTCGTCTTCCTCTTCGTCTCCATCTTTGTCTCCGTCTTTGTCACCGTCTTTGTCTGCGTCTTTGTCTCCGTCCACGTCTCCTGCCCCTCTGTCTCTGTCTCTGTCTCAATCTCTGTCTCTGTCTCTGTCTCTGTCTCTGTTTCTGTCTCTGTCTCTGTCTCTGTCTCTGTCTCTGTCTCTGTCTCTGTCTCTGCCTCTGTCTCTGTCTGTGGCTCTGTCTTTGTCTCATGCGCCTCTGTCTTTGTCTCTGTCTGTGTCTCTGTCTGTGCCTCTGTCCCTGTCACTGTTTCTGTCTCTGTCGCTGCCTCTGTCTCTGTCTCTGTCTCTGTCTCTTTTCCTGTCTCTGTCTATGTCTCTGTCTCTGTCCTTTTCTCTGTCTCTGCCTCTGTTCCCTTCTCTGTCTCCGCCTCTGCCTCTGTCTCCGTCCTTGTCTCCATCTTTGTCTCCGTCTTTGTCTCCGCCTTTGTCACCGTCTTTGTCTCCGTCGTCGTCTTCCTCTTCGTGTCCGTCTTTGTCTCCGTCTTTGTCACCGTCGTTGTCTCCGTCTTTGTCTCCGTCTTTGTCTCCGTCTTTGTCTACGTCCTTGTCTCCGTCTTTGTCTCCGTCCTCGTCTTCCTCTTCGTCTCCGTCTTTGTCACCGTCTTTGTCTCCGTCTTTGTCTCCGTCTTTGTCTCCGTCTTTGTCTACGTCCTTGTCTCCGTCTTTGTCTCCGTCCACGTCTCCTGCCCCTCTGTCTCTGTCTCTGTCTCAGTTTCTGCCTCTGTCTCTGTCTGTGGCTCTGTCTTTGTCTCATGCTCCTCTGTCTTTGTCTCTGTCTGTGTCTCTGTCTGTGCCTCTGTCTCTGTCTCTGTCTCTGTCTCTGTCTCTGTCTCTGCCTCTGTCTCTGTTCTTGTCTCCATCTTTGTCTCCGTCTTTGTCTCCGTCTTTGTCTCCGTCCTCGTCTTCCTCTTCGTCTCCGTCTTTGTCTCCGTCTATGTCACCGTCTTTGTCTCCGTCTTTGTCTCCGTTTTTGTCACCGTCTTTGTCTCCGTCTTTGTCTCCGTCCACGTCTCCTGCCCCTCTGTCTCTGTCTCTGTTTCTGTCTCTGTCGCTGCCTCTGTCTCTGTCTCTGTCTCTGTCTCTTTTCCTGTCTCTGTCTCTGTCTCTGTCTCTGCCTCTGTCCCTTTCTCTGTCTCTGCATCTGTTCCCTTCTCTGTCTCCGCCTCTGCCTCTGTCTCCGTCTTTGTCTCCATCTTTGTCTCCGTCTTTGTCTCCGTCTTTGTCACCGTCTTTGTCTCCGTCGTCGTCTTCCTCCTCGTCTACGTCGTCGTCTTCCTCCTCGTCTCCGTCTTTGTCTCCGTCTTTGTCTCCGTCTTTGTCTACGTCTTTGTCTACTTCTTTGTCTCCGTCTTTGTCTCCGTCTTTGTCTCTGTCTCTGTCTCTGTCTCTGTCTCTGACTCTGTCTCTGTCTCTGTCTCTGTCTCTGTCTCTGTCCCTGTCCCTGTCTCTGTCTCTGTCTCTGTCTCTGTCTCTGTCTCTGCCTCTGTCTCCTTCCCTGTCTCTGTCTTCGTCTCCGTCTCTGTCTCTGTCTCTGTCTCCGTCTTTGTACCTGTCTTTGTCTCCGTATTTGTGTCCGTCTGTGTCTCCATATTTGTCTCCGTCTTTGTCTACGTCTTTGTCTCCGTCGTCGTCTTCCTCTTCGTCTCCGTCTTTGTGTCCGTCTTTGTCACCGTCTTTGTCTCCGTCTTTGTCTCCGTCCACGTCTCCTGCCCCTCTGTCTCTGTCTCTGTCTCTGTCTCTGTCTCTGTCTCTGTCTCTGTCTCTGTCTCTTTTCCTGTCACTGTCTCTGTCTCTGTCTCTGTCCTTTTCTCTGTCTCTGTCCCGGTTCCCTTCTCTGTCTCCGCCTCTGCCTCTGTCTCCGTCTTTGTCTCCGTCTTTGTCTGCACCTTTGTCTCCGTCTTTGTCACCGTCCTTGTCTCCGTCGTCGTCTTCCTCTTCGTCTCCGTCTTTGTCTCCGTCTTTGTCACCATCGTTTTCTCCGTCTTTGTCTACGTCTTTGTCTACGTCTTTGTCTCCGTCTTTGTCTCCGTCTATGTCTCTGTCACTGTCTTTGTCTCTGTCTCTGTTTCTGTCTCTGTCTCTGTCTCTGTCCCTGTCCCTGTCTCTGTCTCTGTCTCTGTCACTGTCTCTGTCTCTGCCTCTGTCTCTGTCCCTGTCTCTGTCTCCGTCCCCGCCGCTGTCTCTGTCTCTGTCTCTGTGTCCATCTCTGTCTCTGTCTCAGTCTCTGTCTCTGTCTCTGTCTCTGTCTGTGTCTCTGCCTCTGTCTCCGTGTCTGCCGCTGTCTGTGTCTCTGTCGCTGTCTCTGTCTCTGTCTCTGTCTATGTCTCTGTCTGCGTCTCTGTCTCCGTCTCCGTCTCTGTCTATGTCTCTGTCTCTGTCTCTGTCTCTGTCTCCATCTCTGTCTCTGTCTCTGTCTCTGTCTCTGTCTCTGTCTCTCTATCTGTCTCTGTCTCTGCCTCTGTCTCTGTCCCTGTCTCTGTCTCCGTCTCCGTCTCCGTCTCCGTCTCCGTCTCTGTCTCTGTCTCTGTCATTGGCTCCATCTCTGTCTCTGTCTCAGTCTCTGTCTCTGTCTCTGTCTCTGCCGGTGTCTCTGTCTCTGTCTCTGTCTCTGTCTCGGTCTCTGTCTCCGTCTTTGTGTCCGTCTTTGTCACCGTCCTTGTCTCCGTCTGTGTCTCCGTCCGTGTCTCCTGCCCCTCTGTCTCGGTCGTTGTCTCATGCGCGTCTGCCTCTGTCTGTGTCTCTGTCTCTGTCTCTGCCTCTGTATCGGTCTCTGCCTTTGTCTCTGTCTCCGTCTCCGTCTCTGTCTCTGTCTTTGTCTCTGCATCTGTCCCTGTCTCTGTCTCTGTCTCTGTCTCTGTCTCGGTCTCTGTCTCCGTCTTTGTGTCCGTCATTGTCTCCGTCCTTTTCTCCGTCTGTGTCTCCGTCCGTGTTTCCTGGCCCTCTGTCTCGGTCGTTGTCTCATGCGCGTCTGTCTCTGTCTCTGTCTCTGCCGCTGTATCGGTCTCTGTCCTTGGCTCTGTCTCTGTCTCTGTCTCTGTCTCTGTCTCTGTCTCTGTCTCTGTCGCTGTCTCTGTCAGTGTCCCTGTCTCTGTCTCTGTCTCTGTCTCTGTCTCTGCCTCTGTCTCTGTCCCTGTCTCCGTCTCCGTCTCAGTCTCTGTCTCTGTCTCTGTCTCCGTCTTTGTACCTGTCTTTGTCTCCGTATTTGTGTCCGTCTGTGTCTCCAGATTTGTCTCCGACTTTGTGTACGTCTTTGTCTCCGTCGTCGTCTTCCTCTTCGTCTCCGTCTTTGCCTCCGTCTTTGTCACCGTCTTTGTCTCCGTATTTGCCTCCGTCTTTGTCACCGTCTTTGTCTCCGTATTTGCCTCTGTCTGTGTCTCCATCTTTGTCACCGTCTTTGTCTCCGTCCACGTCTCCTGCCCCTCTGTCTCTGTCTCTGTCTCAGTCTCTGACTCTGTCTCTGTCTCTGTCTCTGTCTCTGTTTCTGTCTCTGCCTCTCTCTCTGTCTCTGTCTTTGTCTCTGTCTCTGTCTCTGTCTCTGCCTCTGTCTCTGTCTGTGGCTCTGTCTTTGTCTCATGCGCCTCCGTATTTGTCTCCGTCTGTGTCTCCATATTTGTCTCCGTCTTTGCCTCGGTCTTTGCCTCCGTCTTTGTCTCCGTATATGTCTCCGTCTGTATCTCCATCTCTGTCTCCGCCTTTGTCTCCGCCTTTGTCTCCGTCGTCGTCTTCCTATTCGTCTCCGTCTTTGTCTCCGCCTTTGTCACCGTCTTTGTCTCCGTCTTTGTCTCCGTCCACGTCTCCTGCCCCTCTGTCTCTGTCTCTGTCTCAGTCTCTGACTCTGTCTCTGTCTCTGTCTCTGTTTCTGTCTCTGCCTCTCTCTATGTCTCTGTCTATGTCTCTGTCTCTGTCCTTTTCTCTGTCTCTGCCTCTGTTCCCTTCTCTGTCTCCGCCTCTGCCTCTGTCTCCGTCTTTGTCTCCATCTTTGTCTCCGTCTTTGTCTCCGTCTTTGTCACCGTCTTTGTCTCCGTCGTCGTCTTCCTCTTCGTGTCCGTCTTTGTCTCCGTCTTTGTCACCGTCGTTGTCGCCGTCTTTGTCTCCGTCTCTGTCTCCGTCTTTGTCTCCGTCTTTCTACCTGTCTTTGTCTCCGTATTTGTGTCCACCTTTGCCTCCGTCTTTGTCTCCGTCTTTGTCTCCGTCCACGTCTCCTGCCCCTCTGTCTCTGTCTCTGTCTCAGTCTCTGCCTCTGTCTCTGTCTGTGGCTCTGTCTTTGTCTCATGCGCCTCTGTCTTTGTCTCTGTCTGTGACTCTGTCTGTGCCTCTGTCTCTGTCTCTGTCTCTGTCTCTGTCTCTGTCTCTGTCTCTGCCTCTGTCTCTGTCCTTGTCTCCATCTTTGTCTCCGTCTTTGTCTCCGTCTTTGTCTCCGTCGTCATCTTCCTCTTCGTCTCCGTCTTTGCCTCCGTCCTTGTCACCGTCTTTGTCTCCGTATTTGTCTCCGTCTGTGTCTCCATATTTGTCTCCGTCTTTGTCTCCGTCTTTGCCTCCGTCTTTGTCTCCGTATTTGTCTCCGTCTGTGTCTCCATCTTTGTCTCCGCCTTTGTCTCCGTCTTTGTCTCCGTCCTCGTCTTCCTCTTCGTCTCCGTCTTTGTCTCCGTCTATGTCACCGTCTTTGTCTCCGTCTTTGTCTCCGTCTTTGTCACCGTCTTGTCTCCGTCTTTGTCTCCGTCTTTGTCTCCGTCTTTGTCTACGTCTTTGTCTCCGTCCTTGTCTCCGTCCACGTCTCCTGCCCCTCTGTCTCTGTCTCTGTATCAGTCTCAGTCTCTGTCTCTGTCTCTGTCTCTGTCTCTGTCTCTGTCTCTGTCTCTGTCTCTGTCTCTGTTTCTGTCTCTGTCTCTTTTCCTGTCTCTGTCTCTGTCCTTTTCTCTGTCTCTGCCTCTGTTCCCTTCTCTGTCTCCGCCTCTGGGTCTGTCTTCCTCTTCGTCTCCGTCTTTGTCACCGTCTTTGTCTCCGTCTTTGTCTCCGTCTTTGTCTCCGTCTTTGTCTACGTCCTTGTCTCCGTCTTTGTCTCCGTCCACGTCTCCTGCCCCTCTGTCTCTGTCTCTGTCTCTGTCTCAGTCTCTGTCTCTGTCTCACTCTCTGTCTCTGTCTCTGTCTCTGTCTCTGTCTCGGTTCCTGTCTCTGCCTCTGTCTCTGTCTCTGTCTCTATCTCTGTCTCTGTCTCTGTCTCTGTCTCTGTCTCTGCCTCTGTCTCTGTCTCTGTCTCTGTCTCTGTCTCTGCCTCTGTCTCTGTCTGTGGCTCTGTCTTTGTGTCATGCGCCTCTGCCTTTGTCTCTGTCTGTGTCTCTGTCTGTGCCTCTGCCTCTGTCTCTGTTTCTGTCTTCGCCCGTGTCGCTTTCTCTCTCTCTGTCTCTGTCTCTGTCTCTGTCTCTGCCTCTGTCTCTGTCTGTGGCTCTGTCTTTGTCTCATGCGCCTCTGTCTTTGTCTCTGTCTGTGTCTCTGTCTGTGCCTCTGTCTCTGTCACTGTTTCTGTCTCTGTCGCTGCCTCTGTCTCTGTCTCTGTCTCTGTCTCTTTTCCTGTCTCTGTCTATGTCTCTGTCTCTGTCCTTTTCTCTGTCTCTGCCTCTGTTCCCTTCTCTGTCTCCGCCTCTGCCTCTGTCTCCGTCTTTGTCTCCATCTTTGTCTCCGTCTTTGTCTCCGTCTTTGTCACCGTCTTTGTCTCCGTTGTCGTCTTCCTCTTCGTGTCCGTCTTTGTCTCCGTCTTTGTCACCGTCGTTGTCTCCGTCTTTGTCTCCGTCTCTGTCTCCGTCTTTGTCTCCGTCTTTCTACCCGTCTTTGTCTCCGTATTTGTGTCCACCTTTGCCTCCGTCTTGGTCTCCGTCTTTGTCTCCGTCGTCGTCTTCCTCTTCGTCTCCCTCTTTGTCACCGTCTTTGTCTGCGTCTTTGTCTCCGTCCACGTCTCCTGCCCCTCTGTTTCTGTCCCTGTCTCAGTCTCTGTCTCTGTCTCTGTCTCTGTCTCTGTTTCTGTCTCTCTCTCTGTCTCTGTCTCTGTCTCTGTCTCTGTCTCTGCCTCTGTCTCTGTCTGTGGCTCTGTCTTTGTCTCATGCGCCTCTGTCTTTGTCTCTGTCTGTGTCTCTGTCTGTGCCTCTGTCTCTGTCTCTGTCTCTGTCTCTGTCTCTGTCTCTGTCTCTGTCTCTGCCTCTGTCTCTGTCCTTGTCTCCATCTTTGTCTCCGTCTTTGTCTCCGTCTTTGTCACCGTCTTTGTCTCCGTCTTTGTCTCCGTCTTTGTCTCCGTCTTTGTCTACGTCTTTGTCTCCGTCCTTGTCTCCGTCCACGTCTCCTGCCCCTCTGTCTCTGTCTCTGTCTCTGTCTCTGTCTCTGTCTCTGTCTCTGTCTCTGGCTCCGTCTCTGTGTCTGTCTCAGTTTCTGTCTCTGTCTCTGTCTCTGTCTCTGTCGCTATCTCTGTCCCAGTCTCTGTCTCTGTCTCTGGCTCTGTCTCTGTCTTTGTCTCCGTCTTGGTCTCCGTCTTTGTCTCCGTCTTTGTCTCCGTCTTTGTCTCCGTCTTTGTCTCCGTCTTTGTCTCCGTCCTCGTCTTCCTCTTCGTCTCCGTCTTTGTCACCGTCTTTGTCTCCGTCTTTGTCTCCGTCTTTGTCTCCGTCTTTGTCTACGTCATTGTCTCCGTCCACGTCTCCTGCCCCTCTGTCTCTGTCTCTGTCTCTGTCTCAGTCTCTGTCTCCGTCTCACTCTCTGTCTCTGTCTCTGTCTCTGTCTCTGTCTCGGTTTCTGTCTCTGCCTCTGTCTCTGTCTCTGTCTCCGTCTCTGTCTCTGTCTCTGCCTCTCTCTCTGTCTCTGTCTCTGTCTCTGTCCCTGCCTCTGTCTCTGTCTTTGCCTCCGTCTTTGTCTCCGTATTTGTCTCCGTCTGTGTCTCCATATTTGTCTGCATCTTTGTCTCCGTCTTTGTCTCCGTATTTGTCTCCGTCTCTGTCTCTGTCTCTGTCTCAGTCTCTGTCTCATGCGCCTCTGTCTCTGTCTCTGTTTCAGTCTCTGTCTCTGTCTCTGCCTCTGTCTCTGTCTCTGTCTCTGTCTCTGTCTTTGTCGCTGTGTCTGTCCCAGTCTCTGTCTCTGTCTCTGTCTCTGTCTCTGTCTCTGTCTCCGTCTCTGTCTCTGCCTCTGTCTCTGTCTCTGTCTCTCTCTTTGTATCCGTCTTTGTCTCCGCCTTTGTCTCCGTCTTTGTCTCCGTCGTCGTCTTCCTCTTCGTCTCCGTCTTTGCCTCCGTCCTTGTCACCGTCTTTGTCTCCGTATTTGTCTCCGTCTGTGTCTCCATATTTGTCTCCGTCTTTGTCTCCGTCTTTGCCTCCGTCTTTGTTTCCGTATTTGTCTCCGTCTGTGTCTCCATCTTTGTCTCCGCCTTTGTCTCCGTCTTTGTCCTCCGTCGTCGTCTTCCTCTTCGTCTCCGTCTTTGCCTCCGTCTTCGTCACCGTCTTTGTCTCCGTATTTGTCTCCGTCTGTGTCTCCATATTTGTCTGCGTCTTTGTCTCCGTCTTTGTCTCCGTATTTGTCTCCGTCTGTGTCTCTATCTTTGTCTCTGTCTCTGTCTCTGTTTCTGTCTCTGTCTCTGTCTCTGTCTCTGTCTCTGTCTCTGTCTCTGTCTCTGTCTCTGTCTCTGCCTCTGTCTCTGTCTGTGGCTCTTTTCCTGTCTCTGTCTATGTCTCTGTCTCTGCCTCTGTTCCCTTCTCTGTCTCCGCCTCTGCCTCTGTCTCCGTCTTTGTCTCCATCTTTGTCTCCGTCTTTGTCTCCGTCTTTGTCACCGTCTTTGTCTCCGTCGTCGTCTTCCTCTTCGTCTCCGTCTTTGTCTCCGTCTTTGTCTCCGTCCTTTGTCTCCGTCTTTGTCTCCGTCTTTGTACCTGTCTTTGTCTCCGTATTTGTGTCCGTCTTTGCCTCCGTCTTTGTCTCCGCCTTTGTCTCCGTCCACGTCTCCTGCCCCTCTGTCTGTGGCTCTGTCTTTGTCTCATGCTCCTCTGTCTTTGTCTCTGTCTGTGTCTCTGTCTGTGCCTCTGTCTCTGTCTCTGTCTCTGTCTCTGTCTCTGTCTCTGCCTCTGTCTCTGTTCTTGTCTCCATCTTTGTCTCCGTCTTTGTCTCCGTCTTTGTCTCCGTCCTCGTCTTCCTCTTCGTCTCCGTCTTTGTCTCCGTCTATGTCACCGTCTTTGTCTCCGTCTTTGTCTCCGTCTTTGTCACCGTCTTTGTCTCCGTCTTTGTCTCCGTCCACGTCTCCTGCCCCTCTGTCTCTGTCTCTGTTTCAGTCTCTGTCTCTGTCTCTGTCTCTGTCTCTGTCTCTGTTTCTGTCTCTGCCTCTGTCTCCGTCTTTGTCTCCATCTTTGTCTGCGTCTTTGTCTCCGTCTTTGTCACCGTCTTTGTCTCCGTCGTCGTCTTCCTCTTCGTCTCCGTCCTTTGTGTCCGTCTTTGTCTCCGTCCTTGTCTCCGTCTGTGTCTCCGTCCGTGTCTCCTGCCCCTCTGTCTCGGTCGTTGTCTCATGCGCGTCTGTCTCTGTCTCTGTCTCTGTCTCTGTCTCTGTCTCTGTCTCTGTCTCTGTCTCTGCCTTGTCCCTGTCCTGTGGCTCTGTCTTTGTCTCATGCGCCTCTGCCTTTGTCTCTGTCTGTGTCTCTGTCTGTGCCTCTGTCTCTGTCTCTGTTTCTGTCTCTGTCGCTGCCTCTGTCTCTGTCTCTGTCTCTGCCTCTGTCTCCTTCCCTGTCGCTGTCTTCGTCTCCGTCTCTGTCTCTGTGTCTTTGTACCTGTCTTTGTCTCCGTATTTGTGTCCGTCTGTGTCTCCATATTTGTCTCCGTCTTTGTCTACGTCTTTGTCTCCGTCGTCGTCTTCCTCTTCGTCTCCGTCTTTGTGTCCGTCTTTGTCACCGTCTTTGTCTCCGTCTTTGTCTCCGTCCACGTCTCCCGCCCCTCTGTCTCTGTCTCAGTCTCTGTCTCTGTGTCTGTCTCTGTCTCTGTCTCTGTCTCTGTCTCTTTTCCTGTCACTGTCTCTGTCCTTTTCTCTGTCTCTGTCTCTGTTCCCTTCTCTGTCTCCGCCTCTGCCTCTGTCTCCGTCTTTGTCTCCATCTTTGTCTGCGTCTTTGTCTCCGTCTTTGTCACCGTCCTTGTCTCCGTCGTCGTCTTCCTCTTCGCCTCCGTCTTTGTCTCCGTCTTTGTCACCATCGTTTTCTCCGTCTTTGACTCCGTCTTTGTCTACGTCTTTGTCTACGTCCTTGTCTCCGTCTTTGTCTCCGTCCACGTCTCCTGCCCCTCTGTCTCTGTCTCTGTTTCAGTCTCTGTCTCTGTCTCTGTCTCTGTCTCTGTCTCTGTTTCTGTCTCTGCCTCTGTCTCCGTCTTTGTCTCCATCTTTGTCTGCGTCTTTGTCTCCGTCTTTGTCACCGTCTTTGTCTCCGTCGTCGTCTTCCTCTTCGTCTCCGTCTTTGTGTCCGTCTTTGTCTCCGTCCTTGTCTCCGTCTGTGTCTCCGTCCGTGTCTCCTGCCCCTCTGTCTCGGTCGTTGTCTCATGCGCGTCTGTCTCTGTCTCTGTCTCTGTCTCTGTCTCTGTCTCTGTCTCTGCCTCTGTCTCTGTCTGTGGCTCTGTCTTTGTCTCATGCGCCTCTGCCTTTGTCTCTGTCTGTGTCTCTGTCTGTGCCTCTGTCTCTGTCTCTGTTTCTGTCTCTGCCTCTGTCTCCGTCTTTGTCTCCATCTTTGTCTGCGTCTTTGTCTCCGTCTTTGTCACCGTCTTTGTCTCCGTCGTCGTCTTCCTCTTCGTCTCCGTCTTTGTGTCCGTCTTTGTCTCCGTCCTTGTCTCCGTCTGTGTCTCCGTCCGTGTCTCCTGCCCCTCTGTCTCGGTCGTTGTCTCATGCGCGTCTGTCTCTGTCTCTGTCTCTGTCTCTGTCGCTATCTCTGTCCCAGTCTCTGTCTCTGTCTCTGGCTCTGTCTCTGTCTTTGTCTCCGTCTTTGTCTTTGTCTCCGTCTTTGTCTCCGTCTTTGTCTCCGTCTTTGTCTCCGTCCTCGTCTTCCTCTTCGTCTCCGTCTTTGTCACCGTCTTTGTCTCCGTCTTTGTCTCCGTCTTTGTCTCCGTCTTTGTCTACGTCCTTGTCTCCGTCATTGTCTCCGTCCACGTCTCCTGCCCCTCTGTCTCTGTCTCTGTCTCTGTCTCAGTCTCTGTCTCCGTCTCACTCTCTGTCTCTGTCTCTGTCTCTGTCTCTGTCTCGGATTCTGTCTCTGCCTCTGTCTCTGTCTCTGTCTCTGTCTCCGTCTCTGTCTCTGTCTCTGCCTCTCTCTCTGTCTCTGTCTCTGTCTCTGTCTCTGCCTCTGTCTCTGTCTGTGGCTCTGTCTTTGTGTCATGCGCCTCTGCCTTTGTCTCTGTCTGTATCTCTGTCTGTGCCTCTGCCTCTGTCTCTGTTTCTGTCTTCGTCCGGGTCGCTTTCTCTCTCTCTGTCTCTGTCTCTGTCTCTGTCTCTGTCTCTGCCTCTGTCTCTGTCTCTGTCTCTGTCTCTGTCTCTGTCTCTGTCTCTGTCTCTGTCTCTGTCTCTGTCTCCGTCTCTGTCTCTGCCTCTGTCTCTGTCTCTGTCTCTCTCTTTGTATCCGTCTTTGTCTCCGCCTTTGTCTCCGTCTTTGTCTCCGTCGTCGTCTTCCTCTTCGTCTCCGTCTTTGCCTCCGTCCTTGTCACCGTCTTTGTCTCCGTATTTGTCTCCGTCTGTGTCTCCATATTTGTCTCCGTCTTTGTCTCCGTCTTTGCCTCCGTCTTTGTTTCCGTATTTGTCTCCGTCTGTGTCTCCATCTTTGTCTCCGCCTTTGTCTCCGTCTTTGTCTCCGTCGTCGTCTTCCTCTTCGTCTCCGTCTTTGCCTCCGTCTTCGTCACCGTCTTTGTCTCCGTATTTGTCTCCGTCTGTGTCTCCATATTTGTCTGCGTCTTTGTCTCCGTCTTTGTCTCCGTATTTGTCTCCGTCTGTGTCTCTATCTTTGTCTCTGTCTCTGTTTCTGTCTCTGTCTCTGTCTCTGTCTCTGTCTCTGTCTCTGTCTCTGTCTCTGTCTCTGTCTCTGTCTCTGCCTCTGTCTCTGTCTGTGGCTCTTTTCCTGTCTCTGTCTATGTCTCTGTCTCTGCCTCTGTTCCCTTCTCTGTCTCCGCCTCTGCCTCTGTCTCCGTCTTTGTCTCCATCTTTGTCTCCGTCTTTGTCTCCGTCTTTGTCACCGTCTTTGTCTCCGTCGTCGTCTTCCTCTTCGTCTCCGTCTTTGTCTCCGTCTTTGTCTCCGTCTTTGTCTCCGTCTTTGTCTCCGTCTTTGTACCTGTCTTTGTCTCCGTATTTGTGTCCGTCTTTGCCTCCGTCTTTGTCTCCGCCTTTGTCTCCGTCCACGTCTCCTGCCCCTCTGTCTCTGTCTCTGTCTCGGTCTCTGCCTCTGTCTCTGTCTGTGGCTCTGTCTTTGTCTCATGCTCCTCTGTCTTTGTCTCTGTCTGTGTCTCTGTCTGTGCCTCTGTCTCTGTCTCTGTCTCTGTCTCTGTCGCTGCCTCTGTCTCTGTCTCTGTCTCTGCCTCTGTCTCCTTCCCTGTCTCTGTCTTCGTCTCCGTCTCTGTCTCTGTCTCTGTCTCCGTCTTTGTACCTGTCTTTGTCTCCGTATTTGTGTCCGTCTGTGTCTCCATATTTGTCTCCGTCTTTGTCTACGTCTTTGTCTCCGTCGTCGTCTTCCTCTTCGTCTCCGTCTTTGTGTCCGTCTTTGTCACCGTCTTTGTCTCCGTCTTTGTCTCCGTCCACGTCTCCTGCCCCTCTGTCTCTGTCTCAGTCTCTGTCTCTGTCTCTGTCTCTGTCTCTGTCTCTGTCTCTGTCTCTTTTCGTGTCACTGTCTCTGTCTCTGTCTCTGTTCCCTTCTCTGTCTCCGCCTCTGCCTCTGTCTCCGTCTTTGTCTCCATCTTTGTCTGCGTCTTTATCTCCGTCTTTGTCACCGTCCTTGTCTCCGTCGTCGCCTTCCTCTTCGCCTCCGTCTTTGTCTCCGTCTTTGTCACCATCGTTTTCTCCGTCTTTGTCTCCGTCTTTGTCTACGTCTTTGTCTACGCCTTTGTCTCCGTCTTTGTCTCCGTCTATGTCTCTGTCACTGTCTTTGTCTCTGTCTCTGTTTCTGTCTCTGTCTCTGTCTTTGTCCCTGTCCCTGTCTCTGTCTCTGTCTCTGTCTCTGTCACTGTCTCTGTCTCTGCCTCTGTCTCTGTCCCTGTCTCTGTCTCCGTCCCCGCCGCTGTCTCTGTCTCTGTCTCTGTGTCCATCTCTGTCTCTGTCTCAGTCTCTGTCTCATGCGCCTCTGTCTTTGTCTCTGTTTGTGTCTCTGTCTGTGCCTCTGTCTCTGTCTCTGTCTCTGTATCTGTCTCTGTCTCTGCCTCTGTCTCTGTCCTTGTCTCCATCTTTGTCTCCGTCTTTGTCTCCGTCTTTGTCTCCGTCTTTGTCTCCGTCTTTGTCTCCGTCTTTGTCTCCGTCTTTGTCTCCGTCTTTGTCTCCGTCTTTGTCTCCGTCTTTGTCTCCGTCTTTGTCTCCGTCTTTGTCTCCGTCTTTGTCTCCGTCCTCATCTTCCTCTTCGTCTCCGTCTTTGTCACCGTCTTTGTCTCCGTCTTTGTCTCCGTCTTTGTCTCCGTCTTTGTCTACGTCCTTGTCTCCGTCTTTGTCTCCGTCCACGTCTCCTGCCCCTCGGTCTCTGTTTCTGTCTCTCTCTCTGTCTCAGTCTCTGTCTCCGTCTCACTCTCTGTCTCTGTCTCTGTCTCTGTCTCTGTCTCGGTTTCTGTCTCTGCCTCTGTCTCTGTCTCTGTCTCTGTCTCCGTCTCTGTCTCTGTCTCTGCCTCTCTCTCTGTCTCTGTCTCTGTCTCTGTCTCTGCCTCTGTCCCTGTCTGTGGCTCTGTCTTTGTGTCATGCGCCTCTGCCTTTGTCTCTGTCTGTATCTCTGTCTGTGCCTCTGCCTCTGTCTCTGTTTCTGTCTTCGTCCGTGTCGCTTTCTCTCTCTCTGTCTCTGTCTCTGTCTCTGTCTCTGTCTCTGTCTCTGTCTCTGCCTCTGTCTCTGTCTCTGTCTCTGTCTCTGTCTCTGTCTCTGTCTCTGTCTCTGTCTCTGTCTCTGTCTCTGTCTCTGTCTCTCTCTCTCTGTCTCTGTCTCTGTCTCTGTCTCTGTCTCTGTCTCTGTCTCTGACTCTGTCTCTGTCGCTGTCTCTGTCTCCGTCTCTGTCTCTGCCTCTGTCTCTGTCTCTGTCTCTCTCTTTGTATCCGTCTTTGTCTCCGCCTTTGTCTCCGCCTTTGTCTCCGTCTTTGTCTCCGTCGTCGTCTTCCTCTTCGTCTCCGTCTTTGCCTCCGTCCTTGTCACCGTCTTTGTCTCCGTATTTGTCTCCGTCTGTGTCTCCATATTTGTCTCCGTCTTTGTCTCCGTCTTTGCCTCCGTCTTTGTCTCCGTATTTGTCTCCGTCTGTGTCTCCATATTTGTCTGCATCTTTGTCTCCGTCTTTGTCTCCGTATTTGTCTCCGTCTCTGTCTCTGTCTCTCTCTCTGTCTCTGTCTCTGTCTCTGTCTCTGTCTCTGTCTCTGTCTCTGTCTCTGTATCTGCCTCTGTCTCTGTCTATGTCTCTGTCTCTGTCCTTTTCTCTGTCTCTGCCTCTGTTCCCTTCTCTGTCTCCGCCTCTGCCTCTGTCTCCGTCTTTGTCTCCATCTTTGTCTCCGTCTTTGTCTCCGTCTTTGTCTCCGTCTTTGTCTCCGTCTTTGTCTCCGTCTTTGTCTCCGTCTTTGTACCTGTCTTTGTCTCCGTATTTGTGTCCGTCTTTGCCTCCGTCTTTGTCTCCGCCTTTGTCTCCGTCCACGTCTCCTGCCCCTCTGTGTCTGTCTCTGTCTCAGTCTCTGCCTCTGTCTCTGTCTGTGGCTCTGTCTTTGTCTCATGCGCCTCTGTCTTTGTCTCTATCTGTGTCTCTGTCAGTGCCTCTGTCTCTGTCTCTGTCTATGTCTCTATCTCTGTCTCTGCCTCTGTCTCTGTCCTTGCCTGCATCTATGTCTCCGTCTTTGTCTCCGTCTTTGTCTCCGTCCTCGTCTTCCTCTTCGTCTCCGTCTTTGTCTCCGTCTATGTCACCGTCTTTGTCTCCGTCTTTGTCTCCGTCTTTGTCACCGTCTTTGTCTGCGTCTTTGTCTCCGTCTTTGTCTCCGTCTTTGTCTCCGCCTATGTCTACGTCTTTGTCTCCGTCCTTGTCTCCGTCCACGTCTCCTGCCCCTCTGTCTCTGTCTCTGTCTCAGTCTCTGTCTCTGTCTCTGTCTCTGTCTCTGTCTCTGTTTCTGCCTCTGTCTCTGTCTCTGTCTCTGTCTCTGTCTCTGTCTCTGTCTCTGTCTCTGTCTCTGCCTCTGTCTCTGCCTCTGTCTCCGTCTGTGGCTCTGTCTTTGTCTCATGCGCCTCTGTCTTTGTCGCTGTCTGTGTCTCTGTCTGTGCCTCTGTCTCTGTCTCTGTTTCTGTCTCTGTCGCTGCCTCTGTCTCTGTCTCTGTCTCTGTCTCTGTCTCTTTTCCTGTCTCTGTCTATGTCTCTGTCTCTGTCCTTTTCTCTGTCTCTGCCTCTGTTCCCTTCTCTGTCTCCGCCTCTGCCTCTGTCTCCGTCTTTGTCTCCATCTTTGTCTCCGTCTTTGTCTCCGTCTTTGTCACCGTCTTTGTCTCCGTCGTCTTCTTCCTCTTCGTCGCCGCCTTTGTCTCCGTCTTTATCACCGTCGTTGTCTCCGTCTTTGTCTCCGTCTTTGTCTCCGTCTTTGTCTCCGTCTTTGTCTCCGTCTTTGTCTCCGTCTTTGTACCTGTCTTTGTCTCCGTATTTGTGTCCGTCTTTGCCTCCGTCTTTGTCTCCGCCTTTGTCTCCGTCCACGTCTCCTGCCCCTCTGTCTCTGTCTCTGTCTCAGTCTCTGCCTCTGTCTCTGTCTGTGGCTCTGTCTTTGTCTCATGCGCCTCTGTCTTTGTCTCTATCTGTGTCTCTGTCAGTGCCTCTGTCTCTGTCTCTGTCTATGTCTCTATCTCTGTCTCTGCCTCTGTCTCTGTCCTTGCCTGCATCTTTGTCTCCGTCTTTGTCTCCGTCTTTGTCTCCGTCCTCGTCTTCCTCTTCGTCTCCGTCTTTGTCTCCGTCTATGTCACCGTCTTTGTCTCCGTCTTTGTCTCCGTCTTTGTCACCGTCTTTGTCTCCGTCTTTGTCTCCGTCTTTGTCTCCGTCTTTGTCTACGTCTTTGTCTCCGTCCTTGTCTCCGTCCACGTCTCCTGCCCCTCTGTCTCTGTCTCTGTCTCAGTCTCTGTCTCTGTCTCTGTCTCTGCCTGTGTCTCTGCCTCTGTCTCCGTCTCTGCCGCTGTCTGTGTCTCTGTCTCTGTCTCTGTCTCTGTCTCTGTCTCTGTCTCTGTCTCTGTCTCTGTCTCTGTCTCTGCCTCTGTCTCCGTCTGTGGCTCTGTCTTTGTCTCATGCGCCTCTGTCTTTGTCGCTGTCTGTGTCTCTGTCTGTGCCTCTGTCTCTGTCTCTGTTTCTGTCTCTGTCGCTGCCTCTGTCTCTGTCTCTGTCTCTGTCTCTGTCTCTTTTCCTGTCTCTGTCTATGTCTCTGTCTCTGTCCTTTTCTCTGTCTCTGCCTCTGTTCCCTTCTCTGTCTCCGCCTCTGGGTCTGACTCCGTCTTTGTCTCCATCTTTGTCTCCGTCTTTGTCACCGTCGTTGTCTCCGTCTTTGTCTCCGTCTCTGTCTCCGTCTTTGTCTCCGTCTTTCTACCTGTCTTTGTCTCCGTATCTGTGTCCACCTTTGCCTCCGTCTTTGTCTCCGTCTTTGTCTCCGTCCACGTCTCCTGCCCCTCTGTCTCTGTCTCTGTGTCCATCTCTGTCTCCGTCTCAGTCTCTGTCTCTGTCTCTGTCTCTGCCTGTGTCTCTGCCTCTGTCTCCGTCTCTGCCGCTGTCTGTGTCTCTGTCTCTGCCTCTGTCTCTGTCTCTGTCTCTGTCTTTGTATCCGTCTTTGTCTCCGCCTTTGTCTCCGTATTTGTCTCCGTCTGTGTCTTCCTCTTCGTCTCCGTCTCTTCCTCCGTCTTTGTCACCGCCTTTGTCTCCGTATTTGTCTCCGTCTGTGTCTCCATCTTTGTCTCCGCATTTGTCTCCGTCTTTGTCTCCGTCGTCGTCTTGCTCTTCGTCTCCGTCTTTGTCTCCGTCTTTGTCACCGTCTTTGTCTCCGTCTTTGTCTCCGTCCACGTTTCCTGCCCCTCTGTCTCTGTCGCTGTTTCAGTCTCTGTCTCTGTCTCTGTCTCTGTCTCTGTCTCTGTCTCTGCCTCTGTCTCTGTCTGTGGCTCTGTCTTTGTCTCATGCGCCTCTGTCTTTGTCTCTGCCTGTGTCTCTGTCTGTGCCTCTGTCTCTGTCTCCGTCTCTGTCTCTGTTTCTGTCTCTGCCTCTGTCTCTGTCTCTGTCTCTGCCTCTGTCTCTGTCTCTGTTTCTGTCTCTGTCTCTGTCTCTGTCTCTGCCTCTGTCTGTGTCTCTGTCTCTGTCTCTGTCTCTGTCTCTGTCTCTATCTCTGTCCTGTCTCTGTCTCTGTCTCTGCCTCTGTCTCTGTCTGTGGCTCTGTCTTTGTATCATGCGCCTCTGTCTTTGTCTCTGTCTGTGTCTGCATCTTTGTCTCCGTCTTTGCCTCCGTCTTTGCCTCCGTCTTTGTCCCCGTATTTGTCTCCGTCTGTGTCTCAATCTTTGTCTCCGCCTTTGTCTCCGTCCTTGTCTCCATCTTTGTCTCCGTCTTTGTCACCGTCTTTGTCTCCGTCTTTGTCTCCGTCCGTGTTTCCTGCCCCTCTGTCTCTGTCTGTGTCTCTGTCTCTGTCTCTGCCTCTGTATCGGTCTCTGTCTTTGGCTCTGTCTCTGTCTCTGTCTCTGTCTCTGTCTCTGTCTCTGTTTCTGTCTCTGTCTCTGTCTCTGTCCCTGTCCCTGTCTCTGTCTCTGTCTCTGTCTCTGTCTCTGCCTCTGTCTCTGTCCCTGTCTCTGTCTCCGTCTCCGTCGCCGTCTCTGTCTCTGTCTCTGTCTCCGTCTTTGTACCTGTCTTTGTCTCCGTATTTGTGTCCGTCTGTGTCTCCAGATTTGTCTCCGACTTTGTCTACGTCTTTGTCTCCGTCGTCGTCTTCCTCTTCGGCTTCGTCTTTGTCGCCGTCTTTGTCACCGTCTTTGTCTCCGTCTTTGTCTCCGTCCACGTCTCCTGCCCCTCTGTCTCTGTCTCTGTCTCAGTCTCTGTCTCTGTTTCTGTCTCTGTCTCTGCCTCTGTCTTTGTCCCTGTCTCTGTCCCTGTCTCTGTCTCCGTCTCTGTCTCTGTCTCTGTCTCTGTCTCCGTCTCCGTCTCTGTCTCTGTCTCTGTCATTGGCTCCATCTCTGTCTCTGTCTCAGTCTCTATCTCTGTCTCTGTCGCTGTCTCTGTCTCTGTCTCTGTCTCTGTCTCTGTCTCTGTCTCTGTCTCTGTCTCTGTCTCTGTCTCTGTCTCTGTCTCTGTCTCTGTCTCTGTCTCTGTCTCTGTCTCTGTCTCTGTCTCTGTCTCTGTCTCTGTCTCTGTCTCTGTCTCTGTCTCTGTCCTGTCTCTGTCTCTGTCTCTGCCTCTGTCTCTGTCTGTGGCTCTGTCTTTGTCTCATGCGCCTCTGTCTTTGTCTCTGCCTCTGTCTCTGTCTGTGCCTCTGTCTCTGTCTCTGTTTCCGTCTCTGTCGCTGCCTCTGTCTCTGTCTCCGTCTCTCTCTCTTTTCCTGTCTCTGTCTCTGTCTCTGTCCCTGTCTGCGTCTCCGTTTCTGTCTCTGTCTCTGTCATTGGCTCCGTCTCTGTCTCTGTCTCAGTCTCTGTCTCTGTCTATGTCTCCGTCTCTGTCTCTGTCGCTGCCTCTGTCTCTGTCTCCGTCTCTCTCTCTTTTCCTGTCTCTGTCTCTCTCTCTGTCCCTGTCTGCGTCTCCGTTTCTGTCTCTGTCTCTGTCATTGGCTCCATCTCTGTCTCTGTCTCTGTCTCTGTCTCTGTCTGTGTCTCTGCCTCTGCCTCAGCCTCTGCCTCTGTCTCTGTCCCCGTCTCTGTCTCCGTGTCCGTCTCTGTCTCTGTGTCTGTCTCTGTCTCTGTCTCTGTATCGGACTCTGTCTCCGTCTTTGTCTTCGTCGTCGTCTTCATCTTTGTCTCCGTCTTTGTCTCTGTCTTTGTCTCCATCTTTGTCTCCGTCTTTGTCTCCGTCTTTGCCTCCGTCGTCGTCTCCGTCCACGTCTCCTGCCCCTCTGTCTCTGTCTCAGTCTCTGTCTCTGTTTCTGTCTCTGCCTCTGTCTCTGTCTCTGTCTCTGTCTCTGTCTCTGTCTCTGTCTGTGTCTCCGTCTCCGTCTCTGTCTCTGTCTCTGTCTCTGTCTCTGTCTCTGTCTCTGTATCGGACTCTGTCTCCGTCTTTGTCTTCGTCGTCGTCTTCCTCTTTGTCTCCGTCTTTGTCTCTGTCTTTGTCTCCATCTTTGTCTCCGTCTTTGTCTCCGTCTTTGCCTCCGTCGTCGTCTCCGTCCACGTCTCCTGCCCCTCTGTCTCTGTCTCAGTCTCTGTCTCTGTTTCTGTCTCTGCCTCTGTCTCTGTCTCTATCTCTGTCTCTGTCTCTGTCTCTGTCTCTGTCTCTGCCTCTGTCTCTGTCTGTGGCTCTGTCTTTGTCTCATGCGCCTCTGTCTTTGTCTCTGTCTGTGCCTCTGTCTCTGTCTCTGTTTCTGTCTCTGTCGCTGCCTCTGTCTCTGTCTCTATCTCTGTCTCTTTTCCTGTCTCTCTCTCTGTCTCTGTCTCTGCCTCTGTCTCTGTCTCTGTCTCTGTCCTTTTCTCTGTCGCTGTCTCTGTTCCCTTCTCTGTCTCCGGCTCTGCCTCTGTCTCCGTATTTGTCTCCGTCTGTGTCTCCATCTCTGTCTCCGTCTCTGTCTCTGTCTCTGTCTCTGCCTCTGTCTTTGTCCCCGCCTTTGTCTCCGTCTCTGTCTCTGTCTCTGTCCCTATCTCTGTCTCTGTCTCTGTTTTCGTCTCTGTCTCCGCCTCTGCCTCTGTCTCTGTCTCCGTCCTCGTCTTTCTCTTCGTCTCCGTCTTTGTCTCCGTCTATGTCATCGTCTTTGTCTCCGTCTTTGTCTCCGTCTTTGTCTCCGTCTTTGTCTACGTCTTTGTCTCCGTCTTTTTCTCCGTCCACGTCTCCGGCCCCTCTGTCTCTGTCTCTGTCTCTGTCTCTGTCTCTGTCTCTGCCTCTGTCTTTGTCTCATGCGCCTCTGTCTTTGTCTCTGTCTGTGTCTCTGTCTGTGACTCTGTCTCTGTCTCTGTTTCTGTCTCTGTCGCTGCCTCTGTCTCTGTCTCTGTCTCTCTCTCTTTTCCTGTCTCTGTCTCTGTCTCTGTCTCTGTCGCTGTCTCTGTCCCTGTCTCCCTCTCTGTCTCTGGCTCTGTCTCTGTCTTTGTCTCCGTCTTTGTCTCCTTCTTTGTCTCCGTCTTTGTCTCCGTCTTTGTCTCCGGCCTCGTCTTCCTCTTCGTCTCCGTCTTTGTCACCGTCTTTGTCTCCGTCTTTGCCTCCGTCTTTGTCTCCGTCTTTGTCTACGTCCTTGTCTCCGTCTTTGTCTCCGTCCACGTCTCCTGCCCCTCTGTCTCTGTCTCTGTCTCTGTCTCAGTCTCTGCCTCTGTCTCACTCTCTGTCTCTGTCTCTGTCTCTGTCTCTGTCTCGGTTCCTGTCTCTGCCTCTGTCTCAGTCTCTGTCTCTGTCTCTGTCTCTGTCTCTCTCTCTGTCTCTGTCTCTGTCTCTGCCTCTGTCTCTGTCTCTGCCTCTGTCTCTGTCTGTGGCTCTGTCTTTGTGTCATGCGCCTCTGCCTTTGTCTCTGTCTGTGTCTCTGTCTGTGCCTCTGCCTCTGTCTCTGTTTCTGTCTTCGTCCGTGTCGCTTTCTCTCTCTCTGTCTCTGTCTCTGTCTCTGTCTCCGTCTCTGTCTCGGCCTTTGTCTCTGTCTCTGTCTCTGTCTTTGTATCCGTCTTTGTCTCCGCCTTTGTCTCCGTCTTTGTCTCCGTCGTCGTCTTCCTCTTCGTCTCCGTCTTTGCCTCCGTCTTTGCCACCGTCTTTGTCTCCGTCGTCGTCCTCCTCTTCGTGTCCGTCCTTGTCTCCGTCTTTGTCACCGTCGTTGTCTCCGTCTTTGTCTCCGTCTCTGTCTCCGTCTTTGTCTCCGTCTTTCTACCCGTCTTTGTCTCCGTATTTGTGTCCACCTTTGCCTCCGTCTTTGTCTCCGTCTTTGTCTCCGTCCACGTCTCCTGCCCCTCTGTCTCTGTCTCTGTCTCAGTCTCTGCCTCTGTCTCTGTCTGTGGCTCTGTCTTTGTCTGATGCGCCTCTGTCTTTGTCTCTGTCTGTGTCTCTGTCTGTGCCTCTGTCTCTGTCTCTGTCTCTGTCTCTGTCTCTGTCTCTCCCTCTGTCTCTGTCGTTGTCTTCATCTTTGTCTCCGTCTTTGTCTCCGTCTTTGTACCTGTCTTTGTCTCCGTATTTGTGTCCGTCTTTGCCTCCGTCTTTGTCTCCGCCTTTGTCTCCGTCCACGTCTCCTGCCCCTCTGTCTCTGTCTCTGTCTCAGTCTCTGCCTCTGTCTCTGTCTGTGGCTCTGTCTTTGTCTCATGCGCCTCTGTCTTTGTCTCTATCTGTGTCTCTGTCAGTGCCTCTGTCTCTGTCTCTGTCTATGTCTCTATCTCTGTCTCTGCCTCTGTCTCTGTCCTTGCCTGCATCTTTGTCTCCGTCTTTGTCTCCGTCTTTGTCTGCGTCCTCGTCTTCCTCTTCGTCTCCGTCTTTGTCTCCGTCTTTGTCACCGTCTTTGTCTCCGTCTTTGTCTCCGTCTTTGTCTCCGTCTTTGTCTCCGTCTTTGTCTACGTCTTTGTCTCCGTCCTTGTCTCCGTCCACGTCTCCTGCCCCTCTGTCTATGTCTCTGTCTCAGTCTCTGTCTCTGTCTCTGTCTCTGCCTGTGTCTCTGCCTCTGTCTCCGTCTCTGCCGCTGTCTGTGTCTCTGTCTCTGTCTCTGTCTCTGTCTCTGTCTCTGTCTCTGTCTCTGTCTCTGTCTCTGCCTCTGTCTCCGTCTGTGGCTCTGTCTTTGTCTCATGCGCCTCTGTCTTTGTCGCTGTCTGTGTCTCTGTCTGTGCCTCTGTCTCTGTCTCTGTTTCTGTCTCTGTCGCTGCCTCTGTCTCTGTCTCTGTCTCTGTCTCTGTCTCTTTTCCTGTCTCTGTCTATGTCTCTGTCTCTGTCCTTTTATCTGTCTCTGCCTCTGTTCCCTTCTCTGTCTCCGCCTCTGGGTCTGACTCCGTCTTTGTCTCCATCTTTGTCTCCGTCTTTGTCACCGTCGTTGTCTCCGTCTTTGTCTCCGTCTCTGTCTGCGTCTTTGTCTCCGTCTTTCTACCTGTCTTTGTCTCCGTATCTGTGTCCACCTTTGCCTCCGTCTTTGTCACCGTCTTTGTCTCCATCGTCGTCTTCCTCTTCGTCTCCGTCTTTGTCTCCGTCTTTGTCACCGTCGTTGTCTCCGTCTTTGTCTCCGTCTCTGTCTCCGTCTTTGTCTCCGTCTTTCTACCTGTCTTTGTCTCCGTATCTGTGTCCACCTTTGCCTCCGTCTTTGTCTCCGTCTTTGTCTCCGTCCACGTCTCCTGCCCCTCTGTCTCTGTCTCTGTGTCCATCTCTGTCTCCGTCTCAGTCTCTGTCTCTGTCTCTGTCTCTACCTGTGTCTCTGCCTCTGTCTCCGTCTCTGCCGCTGTCTGTGTCTCTGTCTCTGCCTCGGTCTCTGTCTCTGTCTCTGTCTGTGGCTCTGTCTTTGTCTCATGCGCCTCTGTCTTTGTCTCTGCCTGTGTCTCTGTCTGTGCCTCTGTCTCTGTCTCCGTCTCTGTCTCTGTTTCTGTCTCTGCCTCTGTCTCTGTCTCTGTCTCTGTCTCTGTCTCTGTTTCTGTCTCTGTCTCTGTCTCTGTCTCTGCCTCTGTCTGTGTCTCTGTCTCTGTCTCTGTCTCTGTCTCTGTCTCTGTCTCTATCTCTGTCCTGTCTCTGTCTCTGTCTCTGCCTCTGTCTCTGTCTGTGGCTCTGTCTTTGTATCATGCGCCTCTGTCTTTGTCTCTGTCTGTGTCTGCATCTTTGTCTCCGTCTTTGCCTCCGTCTTTGCCTCCGTCTTTGTCCCCGTATTTGTCTCCGTCTGTGTCTCAATCTTTGTCTCCGCCTTTGTCTCCGTCCTTGTCTCCATCTTTGTCTCCGTCTTTGTCACCGTCTTTGTCTCCGTCTTTGTCTCCGTCCGTGTTTCCTGCCCCTCTGTCTCTGTCTGTGTCTCTGTCTCTGTCTCTGCCTCTGTATCGGTCTCTGTCTTTGGCTCTGTCTCTGTCTCTGTCTCTGTCTCTGTCTCTGTCTCTGTTTCTGTCTCTGTCTCTGTCTCTGTCCCTGTCCCTGTCTCTGTCTCTGTCTCTGTCTCTGTCTCTGCCTCTGTCTCTGTCCCTGTCTCTGTCTCCGTCTCCGTCGCCTTCTCTGTCTCTGTCTCTGTCTCCGTCTTTGTACCTGTCTTTGTCTCCGTATTTGTGTCCGTCTGTGTCTCCAGATTTGTCTCCGACTTTGTCTACGTCTTTGTCTCCGTCGTCGTCTACCTCTTCGGCTTCGTCTTTGTCGCCGTCTTTGTCACCGTCTTTGTCTCCGTCTTTGTCTCCGTCCACGTCTCCTGCCCCTCTGTCTCTGTCTCTGTCTCAGTCTCTGTCTCTGTTTCTGTCTCTGTCTCTGCCTCTGTCTTTGTCCCTGTCTCTGTCCCTGTCTCTGTCTCCGTCTCTGTCTCTGTCTCTGTCTCTGTCTCCGTCTCCGTCTCTGTCTCTGTCTCTGTCATTGGCTCCATCTCTGTCTCTGTCTCAGTCTCTGTCTCTGTCTCTGTCTCTGTCGCTGTCTCTGTCTCTGTCTCTGTCTCTGTCTCTGTCTCTGTCTCTGTCTCTGTCTCTGTCTCTGTCTCTGTCTCTGTCTCTGTCTCTGTCTCTGTCTCTGTCTCTGTCTCTGTCTCTGTCTCTGTCTCTGTCTCTGTCTCTGTCTCTGTCTCTGTCTCTGTCTCTGTCTCTGTCTCTGTCTCTGTCTCTGTCTCTGTCTCTGTCCTGTCTCTGTCTCTGTCTCTGCCTCTGTCTCTGTCTGTGGCTCTGTCTTTGTCTCATGCGCCTCTGTCTTTGTCTCTGCCTCTGTCTCTGTCTGTGGCTCTGTCTTTGTCTCATGCGCCTCTGTCTTTGTCTCTGCCTCTGTCTCTGTCTGTGCCTCTGTCTCTGTCTCTGTTTCCGTCTCTGTCGCTGCCTCTGTCTCTGTCTCCGTCTCTCTCTCTTTTCCTGTCTCTGTCTCTGTCTCTGTCCCTGTCTGCGTCTCCGTTTCTGTCTCTGTCTCTGTCATTGGCTCCATCTCTGTCTCTGTCTCAGTCTCTGTCTCTGTCTCTGTCTCCGTCTCTGTCTCTGTCGCTGCCTCTGTCTCTGTCTCCGTCTCTCTCTCTTTTCCTGTCTCTGTCTCTGTCTCTGTCCCTGTCTGCGTCTCCGTTTCTGTCTCTGTCTCTGTCATTGGCTCCATCTCTGTCTCTGTCTCTGTCTCTGTCTCTGTCTGTGTCTCTGCCTCTGCCTCTGCCTCTGCCTCTGTCTCTGTCCCCGTCTCTGTCTCCGTGTCCGTCTCTGTCTCTGTGTCTGTCTCTGTCTCTGTCTCTGTATCGGACTCTGTCTCCGTCTTTGTCTTCGTCGTCGTCTTCATCTTTGTCTCCGTCTTTGTCTCTGTCTTTGTCTCCATCTTTGTCTCCGTCTTTGTCTCCGTCTTTGCCTCCGTCGTCGTCTCCGTCCACGTCTCCTGCCCCTCTGTCTCTGTCTCAGTCTCTGTCTCTGTTTCTGTCTCTGCCTCTGTCTCTGTCTCTGTCTCTGTCTCTGTCTCTGTCTCTGTCTCTGTCTCTGTCTCTGTCTCTGTTTCTGTCTCTGTCTCTGTCTCTGTCTCTGTCTCTGTCTCTGTCTCTGTCTCTGTCTCTGTCTCTGTCTCTGTCTGTGTCTCCGTCTCCGTCTCTGTCTCTGTCTCTGTCTCTGTCTCTGTCTCTGTCTCTGTCTCTGTATCGGACTCTGTCTCCGTCTTTGTCTTCGTCGTCGTCTTCCTCTTTGTCTCCGTCTTTGTCTCTGTCTTTGTCTCCATCTTTGTCTCCGTCTTTGTCTCCGTCTTTGCCTCCGTCGTCGTCTCCGTCCACGTCTCCTGCCCCTCTGTCTCTGTCTCAGTCTCTGTCTCTGTTTCTGTCTCTGCCTCTGTCTCTGTCTCTATCTCTGTCTCTGTCTCTGTCTCTGTCTCTGTCTCTGTCTCTGTCTCTGCCTCTGTCTCTGTCTGTGGCTCTGTCTTTGTCTCATGCGCCTCTGTCTTTGTCTCTGTCTGTGTCTCTGTCTGTGCCTCTGTCTCTGTCTCTGTTTCTGTCTCTGTCGCTGCCTCTGTCTCTGTCTCTATCTCTGTCTCTTTTCCTGTCTCTCTCTCTGTCTCTGTCTCTGCCTCTGTCTCTGTCTCTGTCTCTGTCCTTTTCTCTGTCGCTGTCTCTGTTCCCTTCTCTGTCTCCGGCTCTGCCTCTGTCTCCGTATTTGTCTCCGTCTGTGTCTCCATCTCTGTCTCCGTCTCTGTCTCTGTCTCTGTCTCTGCCTCTGTCTTTGTCCCCGCCTTTGTCTCCGTCTCTGTCTCTGTCTCTGTCCCTATCTCTGTCTCTGTCTCTGTTTTCGTCTCTGTCTCCGCCTCTGCCTCTGTCTCTGTCTCCGTCCTCGTCTTTCTCTTCGTCTCCGTCTTTGTCTCCGTCTATGTCATCGTCTTTGTCTCCGTCTTTGTCTCCGTCTTTGTCTCCGTCTTTGTCTACGTCTTTGTCTCCGTCTTTTTCTCCGTCCACGTCTCCGGCCCCTCTGTCTCTGTCTCTGTCTCTGTCTCTGTCTCTGTCTCTGCCTCTGTCTTTGTCTCATGCGCCTCTGTCTTTGTCTCTGTCTGTGTCTCTGTCTGTGACTCTGTCTCTGTCTCTGTTTCTGTCTCTGTCGCTGCCTCTGTCTCTGTCTCTGTCTCTCTCTCTTTTCCTGTCTCTGTCTCTGTCTCTGTCGCTGTCTCTGTCCCTGTCTCCCTCTCTGTCTCTGGCTCTGTCTCTGTCTTTGTCTCCGTCTTTGTCTCCGTCTTTGTCTCCGTCTTTGTCTCCGTCTTTGTCTCCGGCCTCGTCTTCCTCTTCGTCTCCGTCTTTGTCACCGTCTTTGTCTCCGTCTTTGCCTCCGTCTGTGTCTCCATATTTGTCTCCGTCTTTGTCTCCGTCTTTGCCTCCGTCTTTGTCTCCGTATTTGTCTCCGTCTGTGTCTCCAACTTTGTCTCCGCCTTTGTCTCCGTCTTTGTCTCCGTCCTCGTCTTCCTCTTCGTCTCCGTCTTTGTCTCCGTCTATGTCACCGTCTTTGTCTCCGTCTTTGTCTCCGTCTTTGTCACCGTCTTCGTCTCCGTCTTTGTCTCCGTCTTTGTCTCCGTCTTTGTCTACGTCTTTGTCTCCGTCCTTGTCTCCGTCCACGTCTCCTGCTCCTCTGTCTGTGTCTCTGTCTCAGTCTCTGTCTCTGTCTCTGTCTCTGTCTCTGTCTCTGTTTCTGTCTCTGTCTCTTTTCCTGTCTCTGTCTCTGTCCTTTTCTCTGTCTCTGCCTCTGTTCCCTTCTCTGTCTCCGCCTCTGGGTCTGTCTTCCTCTTCGTCTCCGTCTTTGTCACCGTCTTTGTCTCCGTCTTTGTCTCCGTCTTTGTCTACGTCCTTGTCTCCGTCTTTGTCTCCGTCCACGTCTCCTGCCCCTCTGTCTCTGTCTCTGTCTCTGTCTCAGTCTCTGCCTCTGTCTCACTCTCTGTCTCTGTCTCTGTCTCTGTCTCTGTCTCGGTTCCTGTCTCTGCCTCTGTCTCAGTCTCTGTCTCTGTCTCTGTCTCTGCCTCTGTCTCTGTCTCTGCCTCTGTCTCTGTCTGTGGCTCTGTCTTTGTGTCATGCGCCTCTGCCTTTGTCTCTGTCTGTGTCTCTGTCTGTGCCTCTGCCTCTGTCTCTGTTTCTGTCTTCGTCCGTGTCGCTTTCTCTCTCTCTGTCTCTGTCTCTGTCTCTGTCTCCGTCTCTGTCTCGGCCTTTGTCTCTGTCTCTGTCTCTGTCTTTGTATCCGTCTTTGTCTCCGTCTCTGTCTCCGTCTTTGTCTCCGTCTTTCTACCTGTCTTTGTCTCCGTATTTGTGTCCACCTTTGCCTCCGTCTTTGTCTCCGTCTTTGTCTCCGTCCACGTCTCCTGCCCCTCTGTCTCTGTCTCAGTCTCTGCCTCTGTCTCTGTCTGTGGCTCTGTCTTTGTCTGATGCGCCTCTGTCTTTGTCTCTGTCTGTGTCTCTGTCTGTGCCTCTGTCTCTGTCTCTGTCTCTGTCTCTGTCTCTGTCTCTCCCTCTGTCTCTGTCGTTGTCTTCATCTTTGTCTCCGTCTTTGTCTCCGTCTTTGTCTCCGTCCTCGACTTCCTCTTCGTCTCCGTCCTTGTCTCCGTCTATATCACCGTCTTTGTCTCCGTCTTTGTCTCCGTCTTTGTCACCGTTATGTCTCCGTCTTTGTCTCCGTCCACGTCTACTGCCCTCTGTCTCTGTCTCTGTTTCAGTCTCTGTCTCTGTCTCTGTCTCTGTCTCTGTCTCTGTCTCTGTCTCTGTCTCTGTCTCTGTCTCTGTCTCTGTCTCTGTCTCTGTCTCTGGCTCCGTCTCTGTGTCTGTCTCAGTTTCTGTCTCTGTCTCTGTCTCTGTCTCTGTCGCTGTCTCTGTCCCAGTCTCTGTCTCTGTTTCTGGCTCTGTCTCTGTCTTTGTCTCCGTCTTTGTCTCCGTCTTTGTCTCCGTCTTTGTCTCCGTCTTTGTCTCCGTCCTCGTCTTCCTCTTCGTCTCCGTCTTTGTCACCGTCTTTGTCTCCGTCTTTGTCTCCGTCTTTGTCTCCGTCTTTGTCTACGTCCTTGTCTCCGTCTTTGTCTCCGTCCACGTCTCCTGCCCCTCTGTCTCTGTCTCTGTCTCTGTCTCAGTCTCTGTCTCCGTCTCACTCTCTGTCTCTGTCTCTGTTTCTGTCTCTGTCTCGGTTTCTGTCTCTGCCTCTGTCTCTGTCTCTGTCTCTGTCTCCGTCTCTGTCTCTGTCTCTGCCTCTCTCTCTGTCTCTGTCTCTGTCTCTGTCTCTGCCTCTGTCTCTGTCTGTGGCTCTGTCTTTGTGTCATGCGCCTCTGCCTTTGTCTCTGTCTGTATCTCTGTCTGTGCCTCTGCCTCTGTCTCTGTTTCTGTCTTCGTCCGTGTCGCTTTCTCTCTCTCTGTCTCTGTCTCTGTCTCTGTCTCTGCCTCTGTCTCTGTCTCTGTCTCTGTCTCTGTCTCTGTCTCTGTCTCTGTCTCTGTCTCTGTTTCTGCCTCTGTCTCTCTCTCTGTCTCTGTCTCTGTCTCTGTCTCTGTCTCTGTCTCTGTCTCTGTCTCTGTCGCTGTCTCTGTCTCTGTCTCTGTCCCCGTCTCCGTCTCTGTCTCTGCCTCTGTCTCTGTCTCTGTCTCTCTCTTTGTATCCGTCCTTGTCTCCGCCTTTGTCTCCGTCTTTGTCTCCGTCGTCGTCTTCCTCTTCGTCTCCGTCTTTGTCTCCGTCTATGTCACCGTCTTTGTCTCCGTCTTTGTCTCCGTCTTTGTCACCGTCTTCGTCTCCGTCTTTGTCTCCGTCTTTGTCTCCGTCTTTGTCTGCGTCTTTGTCTCCGTCCTTGTCTCCGTCCACGTCTCCTGCCCCTCTGTCTCTGTCTCTGTCTCAGTCTCTGTCTCTGTCTCTGTCTCTGTCTCTGTCTCTGTCTCTGTTTCTGTCTCTGTCTCTTTTCCTGTCTCTGTCTCTGTCCTTTTCTCTGTCTCTGCCTCTGTTCCCTTCTCTGTCTCCGCCTCTGGGTCTGTCTTCCTCTTCGTCTCCGTCTTTGTCACCGTCTTTGTCTCCGTCTTTGTCTCCGTCTTTGTCACCGTCTTCGTCTCCGTCTTTGTCTCCGTCTTTGTCTCCGTCTTTGTCACCGTCTTCGTCTCCGTCTTTGTCTCCGTCTTTGTCTCCGTCTTTGTCTGCGTCTTTGTCTCCGTCCTTGTCTCCGTCCACGTCTCCTGCCCCTCTGTCTCTGTCTCTGTCTCAGTCTCTGTCTCTGTCTCTGTCTCTGTCTCTGTCTCTGTCTCTGTTTCTGTCTCTGTCTCTTTTCCTGTCTCTGTCTCTGTCCTTTTCTCTGTCTCTGCCTCTGTTCCCTTCTCTGTCTCCGCCTCTGGGTCTGTCTTCCTCTTCGTCTCCGTCTTTGTCACCGTCTTTGTCTCCGTCTTTGTCTCCGTCTTTGTCTACGTCCTTGTCTCCGTCTTTGTCTCCGTCCACGTCTCCTGCCCCTCTGTCTCTGTCTCTGTCTCTGTCTCAGTCTCTGTCTCTGTCTCACTCTCTGTCTCTGTCTCTGTCTCTGTCTCGGTTCCTGTCTCTGCCTCTGTCTCTGTCTCTGTCTCTGTCTCTGTCTCTGTCTCTGTCTCTGTCTCTGCCTCTGTCTCTGTCTCTGTCTCTGTCTCTGTCTCTGCCTCTGTCTCTGTCTGTGGCTCTGTCTTTGTGTCATGCGCCTCTGCCTTTGTCTCTGTCTGTGTCTCTGTCTGTGCCTCTCCCTCTGTCTCTGTTTCTGTCTTCGTCCGTGTCGCTTTCTCTCTCTCTGTCTCTGTCTCTGTCTCTGTCTCCGTCTCTGTCTCGGCCTTTGTCTCTGTCTCTGTCTCTGTCTTTGTATCCGTCTTTGTCTCCGCCTTTGTCTCCGTCTTTGTCTCCGTCGTCGTCTTCCTCTTCGTCTCCGTCTTTGCCTCCGTCTTTGTCACCGTCTTTGTCTCCGTATTTGTCTCCGTCTGTGTCTCGATATTTGTCTCCGTCTTTGTCTCCGTCTTTGCCTCCGTCTTTGTCTCCGTATTTGTCTCCGTCTGTGTCTCTATCTTTGTCTCCGCCTTTGTCTCCGTCTTTGTCTCCGTCGTCGTCTTCCTCTTCGTCTCCCTCTTTGTCTCCGTCTTTGTCACCGTCTTTGTCTGCGTCTTTGTCTCCGTCCACGCCTCCTGCCCCTCTGTCTCTGTCTCTGTCTCAGTCTCTGTCTCTGTCTCTGTCTCTGTCTCTGTTTCTGTCTCTGTCTCTGTCTCTGTCTCTGTCTCTGTCTCTGCCTCTGTCTCTGTCTGTGGCTCTGTCTTTGTCTCATGCGCCTCTGTCTTTGTCTCTGTCTGTGTCTCAGTCTGTGCCTCTGTCTCTGTCTCTGTTTCTGTCTCTGTCGCTGCCTCTGTCTCTGTCTCTGTCTCTGTCTCTTTTCCTGTCTCTGTCTATGTCTCTGTCTCTGTCCTTTTCTCTGTCTCTGCCTCTGTTCCCTTCTCTGTCTCCGCCTCTGCCTCTGTCTCCGTCTTTGTCTCCATCTTTGTCTCCGTCTTTGTCTCCGTCTTTGTCACCGTCTTTCTCTCCGTCGTCGTCTTCCTCTTCGTGTCCGTCTTTGTCTCCGTCTTTGTCACCGTCGTTGTCTCCGTTTTTGTCTCCGTCTCTGTCTCCGTCTTTGTCTCCGTCTTTCTACCTGTCTTTGTCTCCGTATTTGTGTCCACCTTTGCCTCCGTCTTTGTCTCCGTCTTTGTCTCCGTCCACGTCTCCTGCCCCTCTGTCTCTGTCTCTGTCTCAGTCTCTGCCTCTGTCTCTGTCTGTGGCTCTGTCTTTGTCTCATGCGCCTCTGTCTTTGTCTCTGTCTGTGTCTCTGTCTGTGCCTCTGCCTCTGTCTCTGTCTCTGTCTCTGTCTCTGTCTCTGTCTCTGTCTCTGTTTCTGTCTCTGCCTCTGTCTCCGTCTTTGTCTCCATCTTTGTCTGCGTCTTTGTCTCCGTCTTTGTCTCCGTCCACGTCTCCTGCCCCTCTGTCTATGTCTCTGTCTCAGTTTCTGCCTCTGTCTCTGTCTGTGGCTCTGTCTTTGTCTCATGCTCCTCTGTCTTTGTCTCTGTCTGTGTCTCTGTCTGTGCCTCTGTCTCCGTCTCTGTCTCTGTCTCTGTCTCTGTCTGTGCCTCTGTCTCTGTTCTTGTCTCCATCTTTGTCTCCGTCTTTGTCTCCGTCCTCGTCTTCCTCTTCGTCTCCGTCTTTGTCTCCGTCTATGTCACCGTCTTTGTCTCCGTCTTTGTCTGCGTCTTGGTCTCCGTCTTTGTCTCCGTCCTTGTCTCCGTGTGTGTCTCCGTCCGTGTCTCCTGCCCCTCTGTCTCAGTCGTTGTCTCATGCGCGTCTGTCTCTGTCTCTGTCTCTGTCTCTGTCTCTGTCTCTGCCTCTGTCTCTGTCTGTGGCTCTGTCTTTGTCTCATGCGCCTCTGCCTTTGTCTCTGTTTCTGTCTCTGTCGCTGCCTCTGTCTCTGTCTCTGTCTCTGCCTCTGTCTCCTTCCCTGTCTCTGTCTTCGTCTCCGTCTCTGTCTCTGTCTCTGTCTCCGTCTTTGTACCTGTCTTTGTCTCCGTATTTGTGTCCGTCTGTGTCTCCATATTTGTCTCCGTCTTTGTCTACGTCTTTGTCTCCGTCGTCGTCTTCCTCTTCGTCTCCGTCTTTGTGTCCGTCTTTGTCACCGTCTTTGTCTCCGTCTTTGTCTCCGTCCACGGCTCCTGCCTCTCTGTCTCTGTCTCAGTCTCTGCCTCTGTCTCTGTCTCTGTCTCTGTCTCTGTCTCTGTCTCTGTCTCTTTTCCTGTCACTGTCTCTGTCTCTGTCTCTGTCCTTCTCTCTGTCTCTGTCTCTGTTCCCTTCTCTGTCTCCGCCTCTGCCTCTGTCTCCGTTTTTGTCTCCATCTTTGTCTGCGTCTTTGTCTCCGTCTTTGTCACCGTCCTTGTCTCCGTCGACGTCTTCCTCTTCGCCTCCGTCTTTGTCTCCGTCTTTGTCACCATCGTTTTCTCCGTCTTTGTCTCCGTCTTTGTCTACGTCTTTGTCTACGTCTTTGTCTCCGTCTTTGTCTCCGTCTATGTCTCTGTCACTGTCTTTGTCTCTGTCTCTGTTTCTGTCTCTGTCTCTGTCTCTGTCCCTGTCCCTGTCTCTGTCTCTGTCTCTGTCACTGTCTCTGTCTCTGTTTCTGTCTCTGCCTCTGTCTCCGTCTTTGTCTCCATCTTTGTCTCCGTCTTTCTACCTGTCTTTGTCTCCGTATCTGTGTCCACCTTTGCCTCCGTCTTTGTCTCCGTCTTTGTCTCCGTCCACGTCTCCTGCCCCTCTGTCTCTGTCTCTGTCTCAGTTTCTGCCTCTGTCTCTGTCTGTGGCTCTGTCTTTGTCTCATGCTCCTCTGCCTTTGTCTCTGTTTCTGTCTCTGTCGCTGCCTCTGTCTCTGTCTCTGTCTCTGCCTCTGTCTCCTTCCCTGTCTCTGTCTTCGTCTCCGTCTCTGTCTCTGTCTCTGTCTCCGTCTTTGTACCTGTCTTTGTCTCCGTATTTGTGTCCGTCTGTGTCTCCATATTTGTCTCCGTCTTTGTCTACGTCTTTGTCTCCGTCGTCGTCTTCCTCTTCGTCTCCGTCTTTGTGTCCGTCTTTGTCACCGTCTTTGTCTCCGTCTTTGTCTCCGTCCACGGCTCCTGCCTCTCTGTCTCTGTCTCAGTCTCTGCCTCTGTCTCTGTCTCTGTCTCTGTCTCTGTCTCTGTCTCTGTCTCTTTTCCTGTCACTGTCTCTGTCTCTGTCTCTGTCCTTCTCTCTGTCTCTGTCTCTGTTCCCTTCTCTGTCTCCGCCTCTGCCTCTGTCTCCGTTTTTGTCTCCATCTTTGTCTGCGTCTTTGTCTCCGTCTTTGTCACCGTCCTTGTCTCCGTCGACGTCTTCCTCTTCGCCTCCGTCTTTGTCTCCGTCTTTGTCACCATCGTTTTCTCCGTCTTTGTCTCCGTCTTTGTCTACGTCTTTGTCTACGTCTTTGTCTCCGTCTTTGTCTCCGTCTATGTCTCTGTCACTGTCTTTGTCTCTGTCTCTGTTTCTGTCTCTGTCTCTGTCTCTGTCCCTGTCCCTGTCTCTGTCTCTGTCTCTGTCACTGTCTCTGTCTCTGTTTCTGTCTCTGCCTCTGTCTCCGTCTTTGTCTCCATCTTTGTCTCCGTCTTTCTACCTGTCTTTGTCTCCGTATCTGTGTCCACCTTTGCCTCCGTCTTTGTCTCCGTCTTTGTCTCCGTCCACGTCTCCTGCCCCTCTGTCTCTGTCTCTGTCTCAGTTTCTGCCTCTGTCTCTGTCTGTGGCTCTGTCTTTGTCTCATGCTCCTCTGTCTTTGTCTCTGTCTGTGTCTCCGTCTTTGTCTACGTCTTTGTCTACTTCTTTGTCTCCGTCTTTGTCTCCGTCTTTGTCTCTGTCTCTGTCTCTGTCTCTGTCTCTGACTCTGTCTCTGTCTCTGTCTCTGTCTCTGCCTCTGTCTCTGTCTGTGGCTCTGTCTTTGTCTCATGCGCCTCTGCCTTTGTCTCTGTCTGTGTCTCTGTCTGTGCCTCTGTCTCTGTCTCTGTTTCTGTCTCTGTCGCTGCCTCTGTCTCTGTCTCTGTCTCTGTCTCTTTTCCTGTCTCTGTCTCTGTCTCTGTCTCTGCCTCTGTCCCTTTCTCTGTCTCTGCCTCTGTTCCCTTCTCTGTCTCCGCCTCTGCCTCTGTCTCCGTCTTTGTCTCCATCTTTGTCTCCGTCTTTGTCTCCGTCTTTGTCACCGTCTTTGTCTCCGTCGTCGTCTTCCTCCTCGTCTCCGTCGTCGTCTTCCTCCTCGTCTCCGTCTTTGTCTCCGTCTTTGTCGCCGTCTTTGTCTACGTCTTTGTCTACTTCTTTGTCTCCGTCTTTGTCTCCGTCTTTGTCTCCGTCTTTGTCTCTGTCTCTGTCTCTGTCCCTGTCTCCCTCTCTGTCTCTGGCTCTGTCTCTGTCTTTGTCTCCGTCTTTGTCTCCGTCTTTGTCTCCGTCTTTGTCTCCGTCTTTGCCTCCGTCTGTGTCTCCATATTTGTCTCCGTCTTTGTCTCCGTCTTTGCCTCCGTCTTTGTCTCCGTATTTGTCTCCGTCTGTGTCTCCAACTTTGTCTCCGCCTTTGTCTCCGTCTTTGTCTCCGTCCTCGTCTTCCTCTTCGTCTCCGTCTTTGTCTCCGTCTATGTCACCGTCTTTGTCTCCGTCTTTGTCTCCGTCTTTGTCACCGTCTTCGTCTCCGTCTTTGTCTCCGTCTTTGTCTCCGTCTTTGTCTACGTCTTTGTCTCCGTCCTTGTCTCCGTCCACGTCTCCTGCTCCTCTGTCTGTGTCTCTGTCTCAGTCTCTGTCTCTGTCTCTGTCTCTGTCTCTGTCTCTGTTTCTGTCTCTGTCTCTTTTCCTGTCTCTGTCTCTGTCCTTTTCTCTGTCTCTGCCTCTGTTCCCTTCTCTGTCTCCGCCTCTGGGTCTGTCTTCCTCTTCGTCTCCGTCTTTGTCACCGTCTTTGTCTCCGTCTTTGTCTCCGTCTTTGTCTACGTCCTTGTCTCCGTCTTTGTCTCCGTCCACGTCTCCTGCCCCTCTGTCTCTGTCTCTGTCTCTGTCTCAGTCTCTGCCTCTGTCTCACTCTCTGTCTCTGTCTCTGTCTCTGTCTCTGTCTCGGTTCCTGTCTCTGCCTCTGTCTCAGTCTCTGTCTCTGTCTCTGTCTCTGCCTCTGTCTCTGTCTCTGCCTCTGTCTCTGTCTGTGGCTCTGTCTTTGTGTCATGCGCCTCTGCCTTTGTCTCTGTCTGTGTCTCTGTCTGTGCCTCTGCCTCTGTCTCTGTTTCTGTCTTCGTCCGTGTCGCTTTCTCTCTCTCTGTCTCTGTCTCTGTCTCTGTCTCCGTCTCTGTCTCGGCCTTTGTCTCTGTCTCTGTCTCTGTCTTTGTATCCGTCTTTGTCTCCGCCTTTGTCTCCGTCTTTGTCTCCGTCGTCGTCTTCCTCTTCGTCTCCGTCTTTGCCTCCGTCTTTGTCACCGTCTTTGTCTGCGTCTTTGTCTCCGTCCACGTCTCCTGCCCCTCTGTCTCTGTCTCTGTCTCAGTGGCTGTCTCTGTCTCTGTCTCTGCCTCTGTTTCTGTCTCTGTCTCTGTCTCTGTCTCTGTCTCTGCCTCTGTCTCTGTCTGTGGCTCTGTCTTCGTCTCATGCGCCTCTGTCTTTGTCTCTGTCTGCGTCTCTGTCTGTGCCTCTGTCTCTGTCTCTGTTTCTGTCTCTGTCGCTGCCTCTGTCTCTGTCTCTGTCTCTGTCTCTTTTCCTGTCTCTGTGTATGTCTCTGTCTCTGTCCTTTTCTCTGTCTCTGCCTCTGTTCCCTTCTCTGTCTCCGCCTCTGCCTCTGTCTCCGTCTTTGTCTCCATCTTTGTCTCCGTCTTTGTCTCCGTCTTTGTCACCGTCTTTGTCTCCGTCGTCGTCCTCCTCTTCGTGTCCGTCTTTGTCTCCGTCTTTGTCACCGTCGTTGTCTCCGTCTTTGTCTCCGTCTCTGTCTCCGTCTTTGTCTCCGTCTTTCTACCTGTCTTTGTCTCCGTATTTGTGTCCACCTTTGCCTCCGTCTTTGTCTCCGTCTTTGTCTCCGTCCACGTCTCCTGCCCCTCTGTCTCTGTCTCAGTCTCTGCCTCTGTCTCTGTCTGTGGCTCTGTCTTTGTCTGATGCGCCTCTGTCTTTGTCTCTGTCTGTGTCTCTGTCTGTGCCTCTGTCTCTGTCTCTGTCTCTGTCTCTGTCTCTGTCTCTCCCTCTGTCTCTGTCGTTGTCTTCATCTTTGTCTCCGTCTTTGTCTCCGTCTTTGTCTCCGTCCTCGACTTCCTCTTCGTCTCCGTCCTTGTCTCCGTCTATATCACCGTCTTTGTCTCCGTCTTTGTCTCCGTCTTTGTCACCGTTATGTCTCCGTCTTTGTCTCCGTCCACGTCTACTGCCCTCTGTCTCTGTCTCTGTTTCAGTCTCTGTCTCTGTCTCTGTCTCTGTCTCTGTCTCTGTCTCTGTCTCTGTCTCTGTCTCTGTCTCTGTCTCTGTCTCTGTCTCTGTCTCTGGCTCCGTCTCTGTGTCTGTCTCAGTTTCTGTCTCTGTCTCTGTCTCTGTCTCTGTCGCTGTCTCTGTCCCAGTCTCTGTCTCTGTTTCTGGCTCTGTCTCTGTCTTTGTCTCCGTCTTTGTCTCCGTCTTTGTCTCCGTCTTTGTCTCCGTCTTTGTCTCCGTCCTCGTCTTCCTCTTCGTCTCCGTCTTTGTCACCGTCTTTGTCTCCGTCTTTGTCTCCGTCTTTGTCTCCGTCTTTGTCTACGTCCTTGTCTCCGTCTTTGTCTCCGTCCACGTCTCCTGCCCCTCTGTCTCTGTCTCTGTCTCTGTCTCAGTCTCTGTCTCCGTCTCACTCTCTGTCTCTGTCTCTGTTTCTGTCTCTGTCTCGGTTTCTGTCTCTGCCTCTGTCTCTGTCTCTGTCTCTGTCTCCGTCTCTGTCTCTGTCTCTGCCTCTCTCTCTGTCTCTGTCTCTGTCTCTGTCTCTGCCTCTGTCTCTGTCTGTGGCTCTGTCTTTGTGTCATGCGCCTCTGCCTTTGTCTCTGTCTGTATCTCTGTCTGTGCCTCTGCCTCTGTCTCTGTTTCTGTCTTCGTCCGTGTCGCTTTCTCTCTCTCTGTCTCTGTCTCTGTCTCTGTCTCTGCCTCTGTCTCTGTCTCTGTCTCTGTCTCTGTCTCTGTCTCTGTCTCTGTCTCTGTCTCTGTTTCTGCCTCTGTCTCTCTCTCTGTCTCTGTCTCTGTCTCTGTCTCTGTCTCTGTCTCTGTCTCTGTCTCTGTCGCTGTCTCTGTCTCTGTCTCTGTCCCCGTCTCCGTCTCTGTCTCTGCCTCTGTCTCTGTCTCTGTCTCTCTCTTTGTATCCGTCCTTGTCTCCGCCTTTGTCTCCGTCTTTGTCTCCGTCGTCGTCTTCCTCTTCGTCTCCGTCTTTGCCTCCGTCCTTGTCACCGTCTTTGTCTCCGTATTTGTCTCCGTCTGTGTCTCCATATTTGTCTCCGTCTTTGTCTCCGTCTTTGCCTCCGTCTTTGTCTCCGTATTTGTCTCCGTCTGTGTCTCCATCTTTGTCTCCGCCTTTGTCTCCGTCTTTGTCTCCGTCCTCGTCTTCCTCTTCGTCTCCGTCTTTGTCTCCGTCTATGTCACCGTCTTTGTCTCCGTCTTTGTCTCCGTCTTTGTCACCGTCTTCGTCTCCGTCTTTGTCTCCGTCTTTGTCTCCGTCTTTGTCTGCGTCTTTGTCTCCGTCCTTGTCTCCGTCCACGTCTCCTGCCCCTCTGTCTCTGTCTCTGTCTCAGTCTCTGTCTCTGTCTCTGTCTCTGTCTCTGTCTCTGTCTCTGTTTCTGTCTCTGTCTCTTTTCCTGTCTCTGTCTCTGTCCTTTTCTCTGTCTCTGCCTCTGTTCCCTTCTCTGTCTCCGCCTCTGGGTCTGTCTTCCTCTTCGTCTCCGTCTTTGTCACCGTCTTTGTCTCCGTCTTTGTCTCCGTCTTTGTCACCGTCTTCGTCTCCGTCTTTGTCTCCGTCTTTGTCTCCGTCTTTGTCTGCGTCTTTGTCTCCGTCCTTGTCTCCGTCCACGTCTCCTGCCCCTCTGTCTCTGTCTCTGTCTCAGTCTCTGTCTCTGTCTCTGTCTCTGTCTCTGTCTCTGTCTCTGTTTCTGTCTCTGTCTCTTTTCCTGTCTCTGTCTCTGTCCTTTTCTCTGTCTCTGCCTCTGTTCCCTTCTCTGTCTCCGCCTCTGGGTCTGTCTTCCTCTTCGTCTCCGTCTTTGTCACCGTCTTTGTCTCCGTCTTTGTCTCCGTCTTTGTCTACGTCCTTGTCTCCGTCTTTGTCTCCGTCCACGTCTCCTGCCCCTCTGTCTCTGTCTCTGTCTCTGTCTCAGTCTCTGTCTCTGTCTCACTCTCTGTCTCTGTCTCTGTCTCTGTCTCGGTTCCTGTCTCTGCCTCTGTCTCTGTCTCTGTCTCTGTCTCTGTCTCTGTCTCTGTCTCTGTCTCTGCCTCTGTCTCTGTCTCTGTCTCTGTCTCTGTCTCTGCCTCTGTCTCTGTCTGTGGCTCTGTCTTTGTGTCATGCGCCTCTGCCTTTGTCTCTGTCTGTGTCTCTGTCTGTGCCTCTCCCTCTGTCTCTGTTTCTGTCTTCGTCCGTGTCGCTTTCTCTCTCTCTGTCTCTGTCTCTGTCTCTGTCTCCGTCTCTGTCTCGGCCTTTGTCTCTGTCTCTGTCTCTGTCTTTGTATCCGTCTTTGTCTCCGCCTTTGTCTCCGTCTTTGTCTCCGTCGTCGTCTTCCTCTTCGTCTCCGTCTTTGCCTCCGTCTTTGTCACCGTCTTTGTCTCCGTATTTGTCTCCGTCTGTGTCTCGATATTTGTCTCCGTCTTTGTCTCCGTCTTTGCCTCCGTCTTTGTCTCCGTATTTGTCTCCGTCTGTGTCTCTATCTTTGTCTCCGCCTTTGTCTCCGTCTTTGTCTCCGTCGTCGTCTTCCTCTTCGTCTCCCTCTTTGTCTCCGTCTTTGTCACCGTCTTTGTCTGCGTCTTTGTCTCCGTCCACGCCTCCTGCCCCTCTGTCTCTGTCTCTGTCTCAGTCTCTGTCTCTGTCTCTGTCTCTGTCTCTGTTTCTGTCTCTGTCTCTGTCTCTGTCTCTGTCTCTGTCTCTGCCTCTGTCTCTGTCTGTGGCTCTGTCTTTGTCTCATGCGCCTCTGTCTTTGTCTCTGTCTGTGTCTCAGTCTGTGCCTCTGTCTCTGTCTCTGTTTCTGTCTCTGTCGCTGCCTCTGTCTCTGTCTCTGTCTCTGTCTCTTTTCCTGTCTCTGTCTATGTCTCTGTCTCTGTCCTTTTCTCTGTCTCTGCCTCTGTTCCCTTCTCTGTCTCCGCCTCTGCCTCTGTCTCCGTCTTTGTCTCCATCTTTGTCTCCGTCTTTGTCTCCGTCTTTGTCACCGTCTTTCTCTCCGTCGTCGTCTTCCTCTTCGTGTCCGTCTTTGTCTCCGTCTTTGTCACCGTCGTTGTCTCCGTTTTTGTCTCCGTCTCTGTCTCCGTCTTTGTCTCCGTCTTTCTACCTGTCTTTGTCTCCGTATTTGTGTCCACCTTTGCCTCCGTCTTTGTCTCCGTCTTTGTCTCCGTCCACGTCTCCTGCCCCTCTGTCTCTGTCTCTGTCTCAGTCTCTGCCTCTGTCTCTGTCTGTGGCTCTGTCTTTGTCTCATGCGCCTCTGTCTTTGTCTCTGTCTGTGTCTCTGTCTGTGCCTCTGCCTCTGTCTCTGTCTCTGTCTCTGTCTCTGTCTCTGTCTCTGTCTCTGTTTCTGTCTCTGCCTCTGTCTCCGTCTTTGTCTCCATCTTTGTCTGCGTCTTTGTCTCCGTCTTTGTCTCCGTCCACGTCTCCTGCCCCTCTGTCTATGTCTCTGTCTCAGTTTCTGCCTCTGTCTCTGTCTGTGGCTCTGTCTTTGTCTCATGCTCCTCTGTCTTTGTCTCTGTCTGTGTCTCTGTCTGTGCCTCTGTCTCCGTCTCTGTCTCTGTCTCTGTCTCTGTCTGTGCCTCTGTCTCTGTTCTTGTCTCCATCTTTGTCTCCGTCTTTGTCTCCGTCCTCGTCTTCCTCTTCGTCTCCGTCTTTGTCTCCGTCTATGTCACCGTCTTTGTCTCCGTCTTTGTCTGCGTCTTGGTCTCCGTCTTTGTCTCCGTCCTTGTCTCCGTGTGTGTCTCCGTCCGTGTCTCCTGCCCCTCTGTCTCAGTCGTTGTCTCATGCGCGTCTGTCTCTGTCTCTGTCTCTGTCTCTGTCTCTGTCTCTGCCTCTGTCTCTGTCTGTGGCTCTGTCTTTGTCTCATGCGCCTCTGCCTTTGTCTCTGTTTCTGTCTCTGTCGCTGCCTCTGTCTCTGTCTCTGTCTCTGCCTCTGTCTCCTTCCCTGTCTCTGTCTTCGTCTCCGTCTCTGTCTCTGTCTCTGTCTCCGTCTTTGTACCTGTCTTTGTCTCCGTATTTGTGTCCGTCTGTGTCTCCATATTTGTCTCCGTCTTTGTCTACGTCTTTGTCTCCGTCGTCGTCTTCCTCTTCGTCTCCGTCTTTGTGTCCGTCTTTGTCACCGTCTTTGTCTCCGTCTTTGTCTCCGTCCACGGCTCCTGCCTCTCTGTCTCTGTCTCAGTCTCTGCCTCTGTCTCTGTCTCTGTCTCTGTCTCTGTCTCTGTCTCTGTCTCTTTTCCTGTCACTGTCTCTGTCTCTGTCTCTGTCCTTCTCTCTGTCTCTGTCTCTGTTCCCTTCTCTGTCTCCGCCTCTGCCTCTGTCTCCGTTTTTGTCTCCATCTTTGTCTGCGTCTTTGTCTCCGTCTTTGTCACCGTCCTTGTCTCCGTCGACGTCTTCCTCTTCGCCTCCGTCTTTGTCTCCGTCTTTGTCACCATCGTTTTCTCCGTCTTTGTCTCCGTCTTTGTCTACGTCTTTGTCTACGTCTTTGTCTCCGTCTTTGTCTCCGTCTATGTCTCTGTCACTGTCTTTGTCTCTGTCTCTGTTTCTGTCTCTGTCTCTGTCTCTGTCCCTGTCCCTGTCTCTGTCTCTGTCTCTGTCACTGTCTCTGTCTCTGTTTCTGTCTCTGCCTCTGTCTCCGTCTTTGTCTCCATCTTTGTCTCCGTCTTTCTACCTGTCTTTGTCTCCGTATCTGTGTCCACCTTTGCCTCCGTCTTTGTCTCCGTCTTTGTCTCCGTCCACGTCTCCTGCCCCTCTGTCTCTGTCTCTGTCTCAGTTTCTGCCTCTGTCTCTGTCTGTGGCTCTGTCTTTGTCTCATGCTCCTCTGCCTTTGTCTCTGTTTCTGTCTCTGTCGCTGCCTCTGTCTCTGTCTCTGTCTCTGCCTCTGTCTCCTTCCCTGTCTCTGTCTTCGTCTCCGTCTCTGTCTCTGTCTCTGTCTCCGTCTTTGTACCTGTCTTTGTCTCCGTATTTGTGTCCGTCTGTGTCTCCATATTTGTCTCCGTCTTTGTCTACGTCTTTGTCTCCGTCGTCGTCTTCCTCTTCGTCTCCGTCTTTGTGTCCGTCTTTGTCACCGTCTTTGTCTCCGTCTTTGTCTCCGTCCACGGCTCCTGCCTCTCTGTCTCTGTCTCAGTCTCTGCCTCTGTCTCTGTCTCTGTCTCTGTCTCTGTCTCTGTCTCTGTCTCTTTTCCTGTCACTGTCTCTGTCTCTGTCTCTGTCCTTCTCTCTGTCTCTGTCTCTGTTCCCTTCTCTGTCTCCGCCTCTGCCTCTGTCTCCGTTTTTGTCTCCATCTTTGTCTGCGTCTTTGTCTCCGTCTTTGTCACCGTCCTTGTCTCCGTCGACGTCTTCCTCTTCGCCTCCGTCTTTGTCTCCGTCTTTGTCACCATCGTTTTCTCCGTCTTTGTCTCCGTCTTTGTCTACGTCTTTGTCTACGTCTTTGTCTCCGTCTTTGTCTCCGTCTATGTCTCTGTCACTGTCTTTGTCTCTGTCTCTGTTTCTGTCTCTGTCTCTGTCTCTGTCCCTGTCCCTGTCTCTGTCTCTGTCTCTGTCACTGTCTCTGTCTCTGTTTCTGTCTCTGCCTCTGTCTCCGTCTTTGTCTCCATCTTTGTCTCCGTCTTTCTACCTGTCTTTGTCTCCGTATCTGTGTCCACCTTTGCCTCCGTCTTTGTCTCCGTCTTTGTCTCCGTCCACGTCTCCTGCCCCTCTGTCTCTGTCTCTGTCTCAGTTTCTGCCTCTGTCTCTGTCTGTGGCTCTGTCTTTGTCTCATGCTCCTCTGTCTTTGTCTCTGTCTGTGTCTCCGTCTTTGTCTACGTCTTTGTCTACTTCTTTGTCTCCGTCTTTGTCTCCGTCTTTGTCTCTGTCTCTGTCTCTGTCTCTGTCTCTGACTCTGTCTCTGTCTCTGTCTCTGTCTCTGCCTCTGTCTCTGTCTGTGGCTCTGTCTTTGTCTCATGCGCCTCTGCCTTTGTCTCTGTCTGTGTCTCTGTCTGTGCCTCTGTCTCTGTCTCTGTTTCTGTCTCTGTCGCTGCCTCTGTCTCTGTCTCTGTCTCTGTCTCTTTTCCTGTCTCTGTCTCTGTCTCTGTCTCTGCCTCTGTCCCTTTCTCTGTCTCTGCCTCTGTTCCCTTCTCTGTCTCCGCCTCTGCCTCTGTCTCCGTCTTTGTCTCCATCTTTGTCTCCGTCTTTGTCTCCGTCTTTGTCACCGTCTTTGTCTCCGTCGTCGTCTTCCTCCTCGTCTCCGTCGTCGTCTTCCTCCTCGTCTCCGTCTTTGTCTCCGTCTTTGTCGCCGTCTTTGTCTACGTCTTTGTCTACTTCTTTGTCTCCGTCTTTGTCTCCGTCTTTGTCTCCGTCTTTGTCTCTGTCTCTGTCTCTGTCTCTGTCTCTGACTCTGTCTCTGACTCTGTCTCTGTCTCTGTCTCTGTCTCTGTCTCTGTCCCTGTCCCTGTCTCTGTCTCTGTCTCTGTCTCTGTCTCTGTCTCCTTCCCTGTCTCTGTCTTCGTCTCCGTCTCTGTCTCTGTCTCTGTCTCCGTCTTTGTACCTGTCTTTGTCTCCGTATTTGTGTCCGTCTGTGTCTCCATATTTGTCTCCGTCTTTGTCTACGTCTTTGTCTCCGTCGTCGTCTTCCTCTTCGTCTCCGTCTTTGTGTCCGTCGTTGTCACCGTCTTTGTCTCCGTCTTTGTCTCCGTCCACGTCTCCTGCCCCTCTGTCTCTGTCTCTGTCTCTGTCTATGTCTCTGTCTCTGTCTGTTTTCCTGTCACTGTCTCTGTCTCTGTCTCTGTCCTTTTCTCTGTCTCTGTCCCTGTTCCCTTCTCTGTCTCCGCCTCTGCCTCTGTCTCCGTCTTTGTGTCCGTCTCTGTCTGCGTCTTTGTCTCCGTCTTTGTCACCGTCCTTGTCTCCGTCGTCGTCTTCCTCTTCGTCTCCGTCTTTGTCTCCGTCTTTGTCACCATCGTTTTCTCCGTCTTTGTCTCCGTCTTTGTCTACGTCTTTGTCTACGTCTTTGTCTCCGTCTTTGTCTCCGTCTATGTCTCTGTCACTGTCTCTGTCTCTGCCGGTGTCTCTGTCTCTGTCTCTGTCTCTGTCTCGGTCTCTGTCTCCGTCTTTGTGTCCGTCTTTGTCTCCGTCCTTGTCTCCGTCTGTGTCTCCGTCCGTGTCTCCTGCCCCTCTGTCTCGGTCGTTGTCTCATGCGCGTCTGCCTCTGTCCGTGTCTCTGTCTCTGTCTCTGCCTCTGTATCGGTCTCTGCCTTTGTCTCTGTCTCTGTCTCTGTCTCTGCCTCTGTATCTGTCTCTGCCTTTGTCTCTGTCTCTGTCTATGTCTCTGTCTCTGTCTCTGTCTCTGTCTCTGTCTTTGCCTCTGCCTCTGCCTCTGTCTCTGTCCCCGTCTCTGTCTCCGTCTCCGTCTCTGTCTCTGTCTTTGTCTCTGCATCTGTCCCTGTCTCTGTCTCTGTCTCTGTCTCTGTCTCGGTCTCTGTCTCCGTCCTTGTGTCCGTCTTTGTCTCCGTCCTTTTCTCCGTCTGTGTCTCCGTACGTGTTTCCTGGCCCTCTGTCTCGGTCGTTGTCTCATGCGCGTCTGTCTCTGTCTCTGTCTCTGTCTGTGTCTCTGTCTCTGTCTCTGCCGCTGTATCGGTCTCTGTCTTTGGCTCTGTCTCTGTCTCTGTCTCTGTCTCTGTCTCTGTCTCTGTCTCTGTCTCTGTCTCTGTCCCTGTCTCTGTCTCCGTCTCCGTCTCCGTCTCTGTCTCTGTCTCTGTCTCCGTCTTTGTACCTGTCTTTGTCTCCGTATTTGTGTCCGTCTGTGTCTCCAGATTTGTCTCCGACTTTGTGTACGTCTTTGTCTCCGTCGTCGTCTTCCTCTTCGTCTCCGTCGTTGCCTCCGTCTTTGTCACCGTCTTTGTCTCCGTATTTGCCTCCGCCTTTGTCACCGTCTTTGTCTCCGTATTTGCCTCCGTCTGTGTCTCCATCTTTGTCACCGTCCTTGTCTCCGTCGACGTCTTCCTCTTCGCCTCCGTCTTTGTCTCCGTCTTTGTCACCATCGTTTTCTCCGTCTTTGTCTCCGTCTTTGTCTACGTCTTTGTCTACGTCTTTGTCTCCGTCTTTGTCTCCGTCTATGTCTCTGTCACTGTCTTTGTCTCTGTCTCTGTTTCTGTCTCTGTCTCTGTCTCTGTCTCTGTCCCTGTCCCTGTCTCTGTCTCTGTCTCTGTCACTGTCTCTGTCTCTGCCTCTGGCTCTGTCCCTGTCTCTGTCTCCGTCCCCGCCGCTGTCTCTGTCTCTGTCTCTGTGTCCATCTCTGTCTCTGTCTCAGTCTCTGTCTCATGCGCCTCTGTCTTTGTCTCTGTCTGTGTCTCTGTCTGTGCCTCTGTCTCTGTCTCTGTCTCTGTCTCTGTCTCTGCCTCTGTCTCTGTCCTTGTCTCCATCTTTGTCTCCGTCTTTGTCTCCGTCCTCGACTTCCTCTTCGTCTCCGTCTTTGTCTCCGTCTATGTCACCGTCTTTGTCTCCGTCTTTGTCTCCGTCTTTGTCTCCGTCCACGTCTCCTGCCCCTCTGTCTCTGTCTCTGTTTCAGTCTCTGTCTCTGTCTCTGTCTCTGTCTCTGTCTCTGTCTCTGTCTCTGTCTCTGTCTCTGTGTCTGTCTCAGTTTCTGTCTCTGTCTCTGTCTCTGTCTTTGTCGCTGTCTCTGTCCCAGTCTCTGTCTCTGTCTCTGGCTCTGTCTCTGTCTTTGCCTCCGTCCTTGTCACCGTCTTTGTCTCCGTATTTGTCTCCGTCTGTGTCTCCATATTTGTCTCCGTCTTTGTCTCCGTATTTGTCTCCGTCTGTGTCTCCATATTTGTCTGCGTCTTTGTCTCCGTCTTTGTCTCCGTATTTGTCACCGTCTGTGTCTCTATCTTTGTCTCTGTCTCTGTTTCTGTCTCTGTCTCTGTCTCTGTCTCTGTCTCTGTCTCTGTCTCTGTCTCTGTCTCTGCCTCTGTCTCTGTCTGTGGCTCTTTTCCTGTCTCTGTCTATGTCTCTGTCTCTGTCCTTTTCTCTGTCTCTGCCTCTGTTCCCTTCTCTGTCTCCGCCGCTGCCTCTGTCTCCGTCTTTGTCTCCATCTTTGTCTCCGTCTTTGTCTCCGTCTTTGTCACCGTCTTTGTCTCCGTCGTCTTCTTCCTCTTCGTCTCCGCCTTTGTCTCCGTCTTTATCACCGTCGTTGTCTCCGTCTTTGTCTCCGTCTTTGTCTCCGTCTTTGTCCCCGTCTTTGTCTCCGTCTTTGTCTCCGTCTTTGTACCTGTCTTTGTCTCCGTATTTGTGTCCGTCTTTGCCTCCGTCTTTGTCTCCGCCTTTGTCTCCGTCCACGTCTCCAGCCCCTCTGTCTCTGTCTCTGTCTCAGTCTCTGCCTCTGTCTCTGTCTGTGGCTCTGTCTTTGTCTCATGCGCCTCTGTCTTTGTCTCTATCTGTGTCTCTGTCAGTGCCTCTGTCTCTGTCTCTGTCTATGTCTCTATCTCTGTCTCTGCCTCTGTCTCTGTCCTTGCCTCCATCTTTGTCTCCGTCTTTGTCTCCGTCTTTGTCTCCGTCCTCGTCTTCCTCTTCGTCTCCGTCTTTGTCTCCGTCTATGTCACCGTCTTTGTCTCCGTCTTTGTCTCCGTCTTTGTCACCGTCTTTGTCTCCGTCTTTGTCTCCGTCTTTGTCTCCGTCTTTGTCTCCGTCTTTGTCTACGTCTTTGTCTCCGTCCTTGTCTCCGTCCACGTCTCCTGCCCCTCTGTCTCTGTCTCTGTCTCAGTCTCTGTCTCTGTCTCTGTCTCTGTCTCTGTCTCTGTCTCTGTCTCTGTTTCTGTCTCTGTCTCTGTCTCTGTCTCTGTCTCTGTCTCTGTCTCTGTCTCTGCCTCTGTCTCTGTCTGTGGCTCCGTCTTTGTCTCATGCGCCTCTGTCTTTGTCTCTGTCTGTGTCTCTGTCTGTGCCTCTGTCTCTGTCTCTGTTTCTGTCTCTGTCGCTGCATCTGTCTCTGTCTCTGTCTCTGTCTCTGTCTCTGTCTCTTTTCCTGTCTCTGTCTATGTCTCTGTCTCTGTCCTTTTCTCTGTCTCTGCCTCTGTTCCCTTCTCTGTCTCCGCCTCTGGGTCTGTCTCCGTCTTTGTCTCCATCTTTGTCTCCGTCTTTGTCTCCGTCTTTGTCACCGTCTTTGTCTCCGTCGTCGTCTTCCTCTTCGTCTCCGTCTTTGTCTCCGTCTTTGTCACCGTCGTTGTCTCCGTCTTTGTCTCCGTCTCTGTCTCCGTCTTTGTCTCCGTCTTTCTACCTGTCTTTGTCTCCGTATCTGTGTCCACCTTTGCCTCCGTCTTTGTCTCCGTCTTTGTCTCCGTCCACGTCTCCTGCCCCTCTGTCTCTGTCTCTGTCTCAGTTTCTGCCTCTGTCTCTGTCTGTGGCTCTGTCTTTGTCTCATGCTCCTCTGTCTTTGTCTCTGTCTGTGTCTCCGTCTGTGCCTCTGTCTCCGTCTCTGTCTCTGCCTCTGTCTCCGTCTTTGTCTCCATCTTTGTCTCCGTCTTTCTACCTGTCTTTGTCTCCGTATCTGTGTCCACCTTTGCCTCCGTCTTTGTCTCCGTCTTTGTCTCCGTCCACGTCTCCTGCCCCTCTGTCTCTGTCTCTGTCTCAGTTTCTGCCTCTGTCTCTGTCTGTGGCTCTGTCTTTGTCTCATGCTCCTCTGTCTTTGTCTCTGTCTGTGTCTCTGTCTGTGCCTCTGTCTCCGTCTCTGTCTCTGTCTCTGTCTCTGTCTCTGCCTCTGTCTCTGTTTCTGTCTCTGCCTCTGTCTCCGTCTTTGTCTCCATCTTTGTCTGCGTCTTCGTCTCCGTCTTTGTGTCCGTCTTTGTCTCCGTCCTTGTCTCCGTCTGTGTCTCCGTCCGTGTCTCCTGCCCCTCTGTCTCGGTCGTTGTCTCATGCGCGTCTGTCTCTGTCTCTGTCTCTGTCTCTGTCTCTGTCTCTGCCTCTGTCTCTGTCTGTGGCTCTGTCTTTGTCTCATGCGCCTCTGCCTTTGTCTCTGTCTGTGTCTCTGTTTGTGCCTCTGTCTCTGTCTCTGTTTCTGTCTCTGTCGCTGCCTCTGTCTCTGTCTCTGTCTCTGTCTCTTTTCCTGTCTCTGTCTCTGTCTTTGTCTCTGCCTCTGTCCCTTTCTCTGTCTCTGCCTCTGTTCCCTTCTCTGTCTCCGCCTCTGCCTCTGTCTCCGTCTTCGTCTCCGTCTTTGTGTCCGTCGTTGTCACCGTCGTTGTCTCCGTCTTTGTCTCCGTCTTTGTCTCCGTCCACGTCTCCTGCCCCTCTGTCTCTGTCTCTGTCTCTGTCTCTGTCTCTGTCTGTTTTCCTGCCACTGTCTCTGTCTCTGTCTCTGTCCTTTTCTCTGTCTCTGTCCCTGTTCCCTTCTCTGTCTCCGCCTCTGCCTCTGTCTCCGTCTTTGTGTCCGTCTTTGTCTGCGTCTTTGTCTCCGTCTTTGTCACCGTCCTTGTCTCCGTCGTCGTCTTCCTCTTCGTCTCCGTCTTTGTCTCCGTCTTTGTCACCATCGTTTTCTCCGTCTTTGTCTCCGTCTTTGTCTACGTCTTTGTCTACGTCTTTGTCTCCGTCTTTGTCTCCGTCTATGTCTCTGTCACTGTCTCTGTCTCTGCCGGTGTCTCTGTCTCTGTCTCTGTCTCTGTCTCGGTCTCTGTCTCCGTCTTTGTGTCCGTCTTTGTCTCCGTCCTTGTCTCCGTCTGTGTCTCCGTCCGTGTCTCCTGCCCCTCTGTCTCGGTCGTTGTCTCATGCGCGTCTGCATCTGTCTGTGTCTCTGTCTCTGTCTCTGCCTCTGTATCGGTCTCTGCCTTTGTCTCTGTCTCTGTCTCTGTCTCTGCCTCTGTATCGGTCTCTGCCTTTGTCTCTGTCTCAGTCTCTGTCTCTGTCTCTGTCTCTGTCTCTGTTTCTGTCTCTGTCTCTGTCTCTGTCTCTGTCTCTGTCTCTGTCTCTGCCTCTGTCTCTGTCTGTGGCTCTGTCTTTGTCTCATGCGCCTCTGTCTTTGTCTATGTCTGTGTCTCTGTCTGTGCCTCTGTCTCTGTCTCTGTTTCTGTCTCTGTCGCTGCCTCTGTCTCTGTCTCTGTCTCTGTCTCTTTTCCTGTCTCTGTCTATGTCTCTGTCTCCGTCCTTTTCTTCATCTCTGCCTCTGTTCCCTTCTCTGTCTCCGCCTCTGCCTCTGTCTCCGTCTTTGTCTCCATCTTTGTCTCCGTCTTTGTCTCCGTCTTTGTCACCGTCTTTGTCTCCGTCGTCGTCTTCCTCTTCGTGTCCGTCTTTGTCTCCGTCTTTGTCACCGTCGTTGTCTCCGTCTTTGTCTCCGTCTCTGTCTCCGTCTTTGTCTCCGTCTTTCTACCTGTCTTTGTCTCCGTATTTGTGTCCACCTTTGCCTCCGTCTTTGTCTCCGTCTTTGTCTCCGTCCACGTCTCCTGCCCCTCTGTCTCTGTCTCTGTCTCAGTCTCTGCCTCTGTCTCTGTCTGTGGCTCTGTCTTTGTCTCATGCGCCTCTGTCTTTGTCTCTGTCTGTGTCTCTGTCTGTGCCTCTGTGTCTGTCTCTGTCTCTGTCTCTGTCTCTTTTCCTGTCTCTGTCTCTGTCTCTGTCTCTGCCTCTGTCCCTTTCTCTGTCTCTGCCTCTGTTCCCTTCTCTGTCTCCGCCTCTGCCTCTGTCTCCGTCTTTGTCTCCATCTTTGTCTCCGTCTTTGTCTCCGTCTTTGTCACCGTCTTTGTCTCCGTCGTCGTCTTCCTCCTCGTCTCCGTCGTCGTCTTCCTCCTCGTCTCCGTCTTTGTCTCCGTCTTTGTCTCCGTCTTTGTCTACGTCTTTGTCTACTTCTTTGTCTCCGTCTTTGTCTCCGTCTTTGTCTCTGTCTCTGTCTCTGTCTCTGTCTCTGTCTCTGTCTCTGCCTCTGTCTCTGTCTGTGGCTCTGTCTTTGTCTCCGTCTTTGTCTCCGTCCTCGTCTTCCTCTTCGTCTCCGTCTTTGTCTCCGTCTATGTCACCGTCTTTGTCTCCGTCTTTGTCTACGTCTTTGTCTCCGTCCTTGTCTCCGTCCACGTCTCCTGCCCCTCTGTCTCTGTCTCTGTCTCAGTCTCTGTCTCTGTCTCTGTCTCTGTCTCTGTCTCTGTCTCTGTCTCTGTCTCTGTCTCTGTCTCTGTCTCTGTTTCTGTCTCTGTCTCTTTTCCTGTCTCTGTCTCTGTCCTTTTCTCTGTCTCTGCCTCTGTTCCCTTCTCTGTCTCCGCCTCTGGGTCTGTCTTCCTCTTCGTCTCCGTCTTTGTCACCGTCTTTATCTCCGTCTTTGTCTCCGTCTTTGTCTCCGTCTTTGTCTACGTCCTTGTCTCCGTCTTTGTCTCCGTCCACGTCTCCTGCCCCTCTGTCTCTGTCTCTGTCTCTGTCTCTGTCTCAGTCTCTGTCTCTGTCTCACTCTCTGTCTCTGTCTCTGTCTCTGTCTCTGTCTCGGTTCCTGTCTCTGCCTCTGTCTCTGTCTCTGTCTCTGTCTCTGTCTCTGCCTCTGTCTCTGTCTCTGTCTCTGTCTCTGTCTCTGCCTCTGTCTCTGTCTGTGGCTCTGTCTTTGTGTCATGTGCCTCTGCCTTTGTCTCTGTCTGTGTCTCTGTCTGTGCCTCTGCCTCTGTCTCTGTTTCTGTCTTCGTCCGTGTCGCTTTCTCTCTCTCTGTCTCTGCCTCTGTCTCTGTCTCCGTCTCTGTCTCGGCCTTTGTCTCTGTCTCTGTCTCTGTCTTTGTATCCGTCTTTGTCTCCGCCTTTGTCTCCGTCTTTGTCTCCGTCGTCGTCTTCCTCTTCGTCTCCGTCTTTGCCTCCGTCTTTGTCACCGTCTTTGTCTCCGTATTTGTCTGCGTCTGTGTCTCCATATTTGTCTCCGTCTTTGTCTCCGTCTTTGCCTCCGTCTTTGTCTCCGTATTTGTCTCCGTCTGTGTCTCTATCTTTGTCTCCGCCTTTGTCTCCGTCTTTGTCTCCGTCGTCGTCTTCCTCTTCGTCTCCCTCTTTGTCTCCGTCTTTGTCACCGTCTTTGTCTCCGTCTTTGTCTCCGTCTTTGTCTCCGTCTTTGTCTACGTCCTTGTCTCCGTCTTTGTCTCCGTCCACGTCTCCTGCCCCTCTGTCTCTGTCTCTGTCTCTGTCTCAGTCTCTGTCTCTGTCTCACTCTCTGTCTCTGTCTCTGTCTCTGTCTCTGTCTCGGTTCCTGTCTCTGCCTCTGTCTCTGTCTCTGTCTCTGTCTCTGTCTCTGTCTCTGTCTCTGCCTCTGTCTCTGTCTCTGCCTTTGTCTCTGTCTGTGTCTCTGTCTGTGCCTCTGCCTCTGTCTCTGTTTCTGTCTTCGTCCGTGTCGCTTTCTCTCTCTCTGTCTCTGCCTCTGTCTCTGTCTCCGTCTCTGTCTCGGCCTTTGTCTCTGTCTCTGTCTCTGTCTTTGTATCCGTCTTTGTCTCCGCCTTTGTCTCCGTCTTTGTCTCCGTCGTCGTCTTCCTCTTCGTCTCCGTCTTTGCCTCCGTCTTTGTCACCGTCTTTGTCTCCGTATTTGTCTCCGCCTTTGTCTCCGTCTTTGTCTCCGTCGTCGTCTTCCTCTTCGTCTCCCTCTTTGTCTCCGTCTTTGTCACCGTCTTTGTCTGCGTCTTTGTCTCCGTCCACGTCTCCTGCCCCTCTGTCTCTGTCTCTGTCTCAGTCTCTGTCTCTGTCGCTGTCTCTGTCTCTGTCTCTGTCTCTGTCTCTGTCTCTGTCTCTGTCTGTGGCTCTGTCTTTGTGTCATGTGCCTCTGCCTTTGTCTCTGTCTGTGTCTCTGTCTGTGCCTCTGCCTCTGTCTCTGTTTCTGTCTTCGTCCGTGTCGCTTTCTCTCTCTCTGTCTCTGCCTCTGTCTCTGTCTCCGTCTCTGTCTCGGCCTTTGTCTCTGTCTCTGTCTCTGTCTTTGTATCCGTCTTTGTCTCCGCCTTTGTCTCCGTCTTTGTCTCCGTCGTCGTCTTCCTCTTCGTCTCCGTCTTTGCCTCCGTCTTTGTCACCGTCTTTGTCTCCGTATTTGTCTGCGTCTGTGTCTCCATATTTGTCTCCGTCTTTGTCTCCGTCTTTGCCTCCGTCTTTGTCTCCGTATTTGTCTCCGTCTGTGTCTCTATCTTTGTCTCCGCCTTTGTCTCCGTCTTTGTCTCCGTCGTCGTCTTCCTCTTCGTCTCCCTCTTTGTCTCCGTCTTTGTCACCGTCTTTGTCTCCGTCTTTGTCTCCGTCTTTGTCTCCGTCTTTGTCTACGTCCTTGTCTCCGTCTTTGTCTCCGTCCACGTCTGCTGCCCCTCTGTCTCTGTCTCTGTCTCTGTCTCAGTCTCTGTCTCTGTCTCACTCTCTGTCTCTGTCTCTGTCTCTGTCTCTGTCTCGGTTCCTGTCTCTGCCTCTGTCTCTGTCTCTGTCTCTGTCTCTGTCTCTGTCTCTGTCTCTGCCTCTGTCTCTGTCTCTGCCTTTGTCTCTGTCTGTGTCTCTGTCTGTGCCTCTGCCTCTGTCTCTGTTTCTGTCTTCGTCCGTGTCGCTTTCTCTCTCTCTGTCTCTGCCTCTGTCTCTGTCTCCGTCTCTGTCTCGGCCTTTGTCTCTGTCTCTGTCTCTGTCTTTGTATCCGTCTTTGTCTCCGCCTTTGTCTCCGTCTTTGTCTCCGTCGTCGTCTTCCTCTTCGTCTCCGTCTTTGCCTCCGTCTTTGTCACCGTCTTTGTCTCCGTATTTGTCTCCGTCTGTGTCTCCATATTTGTCTCCGTCTTTGTCTCCGTCTTTGCCTCCGTCTTTGTCTCCGTATTTGTCTCCGTCTGTGTCTCTATCTTTGTCTCCGCCTTTGTCTCCGTCTTTGTCTCCGTCGTCGTCTTCCTCTTCGTCTCCCTCTTTGTCTCCGTCTTTGTCACCGTCTTTGTCTGCGTCTTTGTCTCCGTCCACGTCTCCTGCCCCTCTGTCTCTGTCTCTGTCTCAGTCTCTGTCTCTGTCGCTGTCTCTGTCTCTGTCTCTGTCTCTGTCTCTGTCTCTGTCTCTGTCTCTGTCTCTGTCTCTGTCTCTGTCTCTGTCTCTGTCTCTGTCTCTGTCTCTGTCTCTGCCTCTGTCTCTGTCTGTGGCTCTGTCTTTGTCTCATGCGCCTCTGTCTTTGTCTCTGTCTGTGTCTCTGTCTGTGCCTCTGTCTCTGTCTCTGTTTCTGTCTCTGTCGCTGCCTCTGTCTCTGTCTCTGTCTCTGTCTCTTTTCCTGTCTCTGTCTATGTCTCTGTCTCTGCCTTTTTCTCTGTCTCTGCCTCTGTTCCCTTCTCTGTCTCCGCCTCTGCCTCTGTCTCCGTCTTTGTCTCCATCTTTGTCTCCGTCTTTGTCTCCGTCTTTGTCACCGTCTTTGTCTCCGTCGTCGTCTTCCTCTTCGTGTCCGTCTTTGTTTCCGTCTTTGTCACCGTCGTTGTCTCCGTCTTTGTCTCCGTCTCTGTCTCCGTCTTTGTCTCCGTCTTTCTACCTGTCTTTGTCTCCGTATTTGTGTCCACCTTTGCCTCCGTCTTTGTCTCCGTCTTTGTCTCCGTCCACGTCTCCTGCCCCTCTGTCTCTGTCTCTGTCTCTGTCTCTGTCTCAGTCTCTGTCTCTGTCTCTGTCTCTGTCTCTGGCTCCGTCTCTGTGTCTGTCTCAGTTTCTGTCTCTGTCTCTGTCTCTGTCTCTGTCGCTATCTCTGTCCCAGTCTCTGTCTCTGTCTCTGGCTCTGTCTCTGTCTTTGTCTCCGTCTTGGTCTCCGTCTTTGTCTCCGTCTTTGTCTCCGTCTTTGTCTCCGTCTTTGTCTCCGTCCTCGTCTTCCTCTTCGTCTCCGTCTTTGTCACCGCCTTTGTCTCCGTCTTTGTCTCCGTCTTTGTCTCCGTCTTTGTCTACGTCCTTGTCTCCGTCTTTGTCTCCGTCCACGTCTCCTGCCCCTCTGTCTCTGTCTCTGTCTCTGTCTCTGCCTCTGTCTCTGTCTGTGGCACTGTCTTTGTCTCATGCGCCTCTGCCTTTGTCTCTGTCTGTATCTCTGTCTGTGCCTCTGCCTCTGTCTCTGTTTCTGTCTTCGTCCGTGTCGCTTTCTCTCTCTCTGTCTCTGTCTCTGTCTCTGTCTCTGCCTCTGTCTCTGTCTCTGTCTCTGTCTCTGTCTCTGTCTCTGTCTCTGTCTCTCTCTCTGTCTCTGTCTCTGTCTCTGTCTCTGTCTCTGTCTCTGTCTCTGTCTCTGTCTCTGTCTCTGTCTCTGTCTCTGTCTCTGTCTCCGTCTCTGTCTCTGCCTCTGTCTCTGTCTCTGTCTCTCTCTTTGTATCCGTCTTTGTCTCCGTCTTTGTCTCCGTCTTTGTCTCCGTCGTCGTCTTCCTCTTCGTCTCCGTCTTTGCCTCCGTCCTTGTCACCGTCTTTGTCTCCGTATTTGTCTCCGTCTGTGTCTCCATATTTGTCACCGCCTTTGTCTCCGTCTTTGTCTCCGTCTTTGTCTCCGTCTTTGTCTACGTCCTTGTCTCCGTCTTTGTCTCCGTCCACGTCTCCTGCCCCTCTGTCTCTGTCTCTGTCTCTGTCTCAGTCTCTGTCTCTGTCTCTGTCTCTGTCTCTGTCTCGGTTTCTGTCTCTGCCTCTGTCTCTGTCTCTGTCTCTGTCTCTGTCTCCGTCTCTGTCTCTGTCTCTGCCTCTCTCTCTGTCTCTGTCTCTGTCTCTGTCTCTGCCTCTGTCTCTGTCTGTGGCTCTGTCTTTGTGTCATGCGCCTCTGCCTTTGTCTCTGTCTGTATCTCTGTCTGTGCCTCTGCCTCTGTCTCTGTTTCTGTCTTCGTCCGTGTCGCTTTCTCTCTCTCTGTCTCTGTCTCTGTCTCTGTCTCTGCCTCTGTCTCTGTCTCTGTCTCTGTCTCTGTCTCTGTCTCTGTCTCTGTCTCTGTCTCTCTCTCTGTCTCTGTCTCTGTCTCTGTCTCTGTCTCTGTCTCTGTCTCTGTCTCTGTCTCTGTCTCTGTCTCCGTCTCTGTCTCTGCCTCTGTCTCTGTCTCTGTCTCTCTCTTTGTATCCGTCTTTGTCTCCGCCTTTGTCTCCGTCTTTGTCTCCGTCGTCGTCTTCCTCTTCGTCTCCGTCTTTGCCTCCGTCCTTGTCACCGTCTTTGTCTCCGTATTTGTCTCCGTCTGTGTCTCCATATTTGTCTCCGTCTTTGTCTCCGTCTTTGCCTCCGTCTTTGTTACCGTATTTGTCTCCGTCTGTGTCTCCATCTTTGTCTCCGCCTTTGTCTCCGTCTTTGTCTCCGTCGTCGTCTTCCTCTTCGTCTCCGTCTTTGCCTCCGTCTTTGTCACCGTCTTTGTCTCCGTATTTGTCTCCGTCTGTGTCTCCATATTTGTCTCCGTCTTTGTCTCCGTCTTTGTCTCCGTCTTTGTCTCCGTCTTTGTCTCCGTCTTTGTACCTGTCTTTGTCTCCGTATTTGTGTCCGTCTTTGCCTCCGTCTTTGTCTCCGCCTTTGTCTCCGTCCACGTCTCCTGCCCCTCTGTCTCTGTCTCTGTCTCGGTTTCTGCCTCTGTCTCTGTCTGTGGCTCTGTCTTTGTCTCATGCTCCTCTGTCTTTGTCTCTGTCTGTGTCTCTGTCTGTGCCTCTGTCTCTGTCTCTGTCTCTGTCTCTGTCTCTGTCTCTGCCTCTCTCTCTGTTCTTGTCTCCATCTTTGTCTCCGTCTTTGTCTCCGTCTTTGTCTCCGTCCTCGTCTTCCTCTTCGTCTCCGTCTTTGTCTCCGTCTATGTCACCGTCTTTGTCTCCGTCTTTGTCTCCGTCTTTGTCACCGTCTTTGTCTCCGTCCACGTCTCCTGCCCCTCTGTCTCTGTCTCTGTTTCAGTCTCTGTCTCTGTCTCTGTCTCTGTCTCTGTCTCTGTTTCTGTCTCTGCCTCTGTCTCCGTCTTTGTCTCCATCTTTGTCTGCGTCTTTGTCTCCGTCTTTGTCACCGTCTTTGTCTCCGTCGTCGTCTTCCTCTTCGTCTCCGTCTTTGTGTCCGTCTTTGTCTCCGTCCTTGTCTCCGTCTGTGTCTCCGTCCGTGTCTCCTGCCCCTCTGTCTCGGTCGTTGTCTCATGCGCGTCTGTCTCTGTCTCTGTCTCTGCCTCTGTCTCTGTCTGTGGCTCTGTCTTTGTCTCATGCGCCTCTGCCTTTGTCTCTGTCTGTGTCTCTGTCTGTGCCTCTGCCTCTGTCTCTGTTTCTGTCTCTGTCGCTGCCTCTGTCTCTGTCTCTGTCTCTGCCTCTGTCTCCTTCCCTGTCTCTGTCTTCGTCTCCGTCTCTGTCTCTGTCTCTGTCTCCGTCTTTGTACCTGTCTTTGTCTCCGTATTTGTGTCCGTCTGTGTCTCCATATTTGTCTCCGTCTTTGTCTACGTCTTTGTCTCCGTCGTCGTCTTCCTCTTCGTCTCCGTCTTTGTGTCCGTCTTTGTCACCGTCTTTGTCTCCGTCTTTGTCTCCGTCCGCGTCCCCTGCCCCTCTGTCTCTGTCTCAGTCTCTGTCTCTGTCTCTGTCTCTGTCTCTGTCTCTGTCTCTTTTCCTGTCACTGTCTCTGTCTCTGTCTCTGTCCTTTTCTCTGTCTCTGTCTCTGTTCCCTTCTCTGTCTCCGCCTCCGCCTCTGTCTCCGTCTTTGTCTCCATCTTTGTCTGCGTCTTTGTCTCCGTCTTTGTCACCGTCCTTGTCTCCGTCGTCGTCTTCCTCTTCGCCTCCGTCTTTGTCTCCGTCTTTGTCACCATCGTTTTCTCCGTCTTTGTCTCCGTCTTTGTCTACGTCTTTGTCTACGTCTTTGTCTCCGTCTTTGTCTCCGTCTGTGTCTCTATCTTTGTCTCCGCCTTTGTCTCCGTCTTTGTCTCCGTCGTCGTCTTCCTCCTCGTCTCCGTCTTTGTCTCCGTCTTTGTCTCCGTCTTTGTCTACGTCTTTGTCTACTTCTTTGTCTCCGTCTTTGTCTCCGTCTTTGTCTCTGTCTCTGTCTCTGTCTCTGTCTCTGTCTCTGTCTCTGCCTCTGTCTCTGTCTGTGGCTCTGTCTTTGTCTCCGTCTTTGTCTCCGTCCTCGTCTTCCTCTTCGTCTCCGTCTTTGTCTCCGTCTATGTCACCGTCTTTGTCTCCGTCTTTGTCTACGTCTTTGTCTCCGTCCTTGTCTCCGTCCACGTCTCCTGCCCCTCTGTCTCTGTCTCTGTCTCAGTCTCTGTCTCTGTCTCTGTCTCTGTCTCTGTCTCTGTCTCTGTCTCTGTCTCTGTCTCTGTCTCTGTCTCTGTTTCTGTCTCTGTCTCTTTTCCTGTCTCTGTCTCTGTCCTTTTCTCTGTCTCTGCCTCTGTTCCCTTCTCTGTCTCCGCCTCTGGGTCTGTCTTCCTCTTCGTCTCCGTCTTTGTCACCGTCTTTATCTCCGTCTTTGTCTCCGTCTTTGTCTCCGTCTTTGTCTACGTCCTTGTCTCCGTCTTTGTCTCCGTCCACGTCTCCTGCCCCTCTGTCTCTGTCTCTGTCTCTGTCTCTGTCTCAGTCTCTGTCTCTGTCTCACTCTCTGTCTCTGTCTCTGTCTCTGTCTCTGTCTCGGTTCCTGTCTCTGCCTCTGTCTCTGTCTCTGTCTCTGTCTCTGTCTCTGTCTCTGTCTCTGTCTCAGTCTCTGTCTCTGTCTCACTCTCTGTCTCTGTCTCTGTCTCTGTCTCTGTCTCGGTTCCTGTCTCTGCCTCTGTCTCTGTCTCTGTCTCCGTCTCTGTCTCGGCCTTTGTCTCTGTCTCTGTCTCTGTCTTTGTATCCGTCTTTGTCTCCGCCTTTGTCTCCGTCTTTGTCTCCGTCGTCGTCTTCCTCTTCGTCTCCGTCTTTGCCTCCGTCTTTGTCACCGTCTTTGTCTCCGTATTTGTCTGCGTCTGTGTCTCCATATTTGTCTCCGTCTTTGTCTCCGTCTTTGCCTCCGTCTTTGTCTCCGTATTTGTCTCCGTCTGTGTCTCTATCTTTGTCTCCGCCTTTGTCTCCGTCTTTGTCTCCGTCGTCGTCTTCCTCTTCGTCTCCCTCTTTGTCTCCGTCTTTGTCACCGTCTTTGTCTCCGTCTTTGTCTCCGTCTTTGTCTCCGTCTTTGTCTACGTCCTTGTCTCCGTCTTTGTCTCCGTCCACGTCTCCTGCCCCTCTGTCTCTGTCTCTGTCTCTGTCTCAGTCTCTGTCTCTGTCTCACTCTCTGTCTCTGTCTCTGTCTCTGTCTCTGTCTCGGTTCCTGTCTCTGCCTCTGTCTCTGTCTCTGTCTCTGTCTCTGTCTCTGTCTCTGTCTCTGCCTCTGTCTCTGTCTCTGCCTTTGTCTCTGTCTGTGTCTCTGTCTGTGCCTCTGCCTCTGTCTCTGTTTCTGTCTTCGTCCGTGTCGCTTTCTCTCTCTCTGTCTCTGCCTCTGTCTCTGTCTCCGTCTCTGTCTCGGCCTTTGTCTCTGTCTCTGTCTCTGTCTTTGTATCCGTCTTTGTCTCCGCCTTTGTCTCCGTCTTTGTCTCCGTCGTCGTCTTCCTCTTCGTCTCCGTCTTTGCCTCCGTCTTTGTCACCGTCTTTGTCTCCGTATTTGTCTCCGTCTGTGTCTCCATATTTGTCTCCGTCTTTGTCTCCGTCTTTGCCTCCGTCTTTGTCTCCGTATTTGTCTCCGTCTGTGTCTCTATCTTTGTCTCCGCCTTTGTCTCCGTCTTTGTCTCCGTCGTCGTCTTCCTCTTCGTCTCCCTCTTTGTCTCCGTCTTTGTCACCGTCTTTGTCTGCGTCTTTGTCTCCGTCCACGTCTCCTGCCCCTCTGTCTCTGTCTCTGTCTCAGTCTCTGTCTCTGTCGCTGTCTCTGTCTCTGTCTCTGTCTCTGTCTCTGTCTCTGTCTCTGTCTGTGGCTCTGTCTTTGTGTCATGTGCCTCTGCCTTTGTCTCTGTCTGTGTCTCTGTCTGTGCCTCTGCCTCTGTCTCTGTTTCTGTCTTCGTCCGTGTCGCTTTCTCTCTCTCTGTCTCTGCCTCTGTCTCTGTCTCCGTCTCTGTCTCGGCCTTTGTCTCTGTCTCTGTCTCTGTCTTTGTATCCGTCTTTGTCTCCGCCTTTGTCTCCGTCTTTGTCTCCGTCGTCGTCTTCCTCTTCGTCTCCGTCTTTGCCTCCGTCTTTGTCACCGTCTTTGTCTCCGTATTTGTCTGCGTCTGTGTCTCCATATTTGTCTCCGTCTTTGTCTCCGTCTTTGCCTACGTCTTTGTCTCCGTATTTGTCTCCGTCTGTGTCTCTATCTTTGTCTCCGCCTTTGTCTCCGTCTTTGTCTCCGTCGTCGTCTTCCTCTTCGTCTCCCTCTTTGTCTCCGTCTTTGTCACCGTCTTTGTCTCCGTCTTTGTCTCCGTCTTTGTCTCCGTCTTTGTCTACGTCCTTGTCTCCGTCTTTGTCTCCGTCCACGTCTCCTGCCCCTCTGTCTCTGTCTCTGTCTCTGTCTCAGTCTCTGTCTCTGTCTCACTCTCTGTCTCTGTCTCTGTCTCTGTCTCTGTCTCGGTTCCTGTCTCTGCCTCTGTCTCTGTCTCTGTCTCTGTCTCTGTCTCTGTCTCTGTCTCTGCCTCTGTCTCTGTCTCTGCCTTTGTCTCTGTCTGTGTCTCTGTCTGTGCCTCTGCCTCTGTCTCTGTTTCTGCCTTCGTCCGTGTCGCTTTCTCTCTCTCTGTCTCTGCCTCTGTCTCTGTCTCCGTCTCTGTCTCGGCCTTTGTCTCTGTCTCTGTCTCTGTCTTTGTATCCGTCTTTGTCTCCGCCTTTGTCTCCGTCTTTGTCTCCGTCGTCGTCTTCCTCTTCGTCTCCGTCTTTGCCTCCGTCTTTGTCACCGTCTTTGTCTCCGTATTTGTCTCCGTCTGTGTCTCCATATTTGTCTCCGTCTTTGTCTCCGTCTTTGCCTCCGTCTTTGTCTCCGTATTTGTCTCCGTCTGTGTCTCTATCTTTGTCTCCGCCTTTGTCTCCGTCTTTGTCTCCGTCGTCGTCTTCCTCTTCGTCTCCCTCTTTGTCTCCGTCTTTGTCACCGTCTTTGTCTGCGTCTTTGTCTCCGTCCACGTCTCCTGCCCCTCTGTCTCTGTCTCTGTCTCAGTCTCTGTCTCTGTCGCTGTCTCTGTCTCTGTCTCTGTCTCTGTCTCTGTCTCTGTCTCTGTCTCTGTCTCTGTCTCTGTCTCTGTCTCTGTCTCTGTCTCTGTCTCTGTCTCTGTCTCTGTCTCTGTCTCTGTCTCTGCCTCTGTCTCTGTCTGTGGCTCTGTCTTTGTCTCATGCGCCTCTGTCTTTGTCTCTGTCTGTGTCTCTGTCTGTGCCTCTGTCTCTGTCTCTGTTTCTGTCTCTGTCGCTGCCTCTGTCTCTGTCTCTGTCTCTGTCTCTTTTCCTGTCTCTGTCTATGTCTCTGTCTCTGCCCTTTTCTCTGTCTCTGCCTCTGTTCCCTTCTCTGTCTCCGCCTCTGCCTCTGTCTCCGTCTTTGTCTCCATCTTTGTCTCCGTCTTTGTCTCCGTCTTTGTCACCGTCTTTGTCTCCGTCGTCGTCTTCCTCTTCGTGTCCGTCTTTGTTTCCGTCTTTGTCACCGTCGTTGTCTCCGTCTTTGTCTCCGTCTCTGTCTCCGTCTTTGTCTCCGTCTTTCTACCTGTCTTTGTCTCCGTATTTGTGTCCACCTTTGCCTCCGTCTTTGTCTCCGTCTTTGTCTCCGTCCACGTCTCCTGCCCCTCTGTCTCTGTCTCTGTCTCTGTCTCTGTCTCAGTCTCTGTCTCTGTCTCTGTCTCTGTCTCTGGCTCCGTCTCTGTGTCTGTCTCAGTTTCTGTCTCTGTCTCTGTCTCTGTCTCTGTCGCTATCTCTGTCCCAGTCTCTGTCTCTGTCTCTGGCTCTGTCTCTGTCTTTGTCTCCGTCTTGGTCTCCGTCTTTGTCTCCGTCTTTGTCTCCGTCTTTGTCTCCGTCTTTGTCTCCGTCCTCGTCTTCCTCTTCGTCTCCGTCTTTGTCACCGCCTTTGTCTCCGTCTTTGTCTCCGTCTTTGTCTCCGTCTTTGTCTACGTCCTTGTCTCCGTCTTTGTCTCCGTCCACGTCTCCTGCCCCTCTGTCTCTGTCTCTGTCTCTGTCTCAGTCTCTGTCTCTGTCTCTGTCTCTGTCTCTGTCTCGGTTTCTGTCTCTGCCTCTGTCTCTGTCTCTGTCTCTGTCTCTGTCTCCGTCTCTGTCTCTGTCTCTGCCTCTCTCTCTGTCTCTGTCTCTGTCTCTGTCTCTGCCTCTGTCTCTGTCTGTGGCACTGTCTTTGTCTCATGCGCCTCTGCCTTTGTCTCTGTCTGTATCTCTGTCTGTGCCTCTGCCTCTGTCTCTGTTTCTGTCTTCGTCCGTGTCGCTTTCTCTCTCTCTGTCTCTGTCTCTGTCTCTGTCTCTGCCTCTGTCTCTGTCTCTGTCTCTGTCTCTGTCTCTGTCTCTGTCTCTGTCTCTCTCTCTGTCTCTGTCTCTGTCTCTGTCTCTGTCTCTGTCTCTGTCTCTGTCTCTGTCTCTGTCTCTGTCTCTGTCTCTGTCTCCGTCTCTGTCTCTGCCTCTGTCTCTGTCTCTGTCTCTCTCTTTGTATCCGTCTTTGTCTCCGTCTTTGTCTCCGTCTTTGTCTCCGTCGTCGTCTTCCTCTTCGTCTCCGTCTTTGCCTCCGTCCTTGTCACCGTCTTTGTCTCCGTATTTGTCTCCGTCTGTGTCTCCATATTTGTCACCGCCTTTGTCTCCGTCTTTGTCTCCGTCTTTGTCTCCGTCTTTGTCTACGTCCTTGTCTCCGTCTTTGTCTCCGTCCACGTCTCCTGCCCCTCTGTCTCTGTCTCTGTCTCTGTCTCAGTCTCTGTCTCTGTCTCTGTCTCTGTCTCTGTCTCGGTTTCTGTCTCTGCCTCTGTCTCTGTCTCTGTCTCTGTCTCTGTCTCCGTCTCTGTCTCTGTCTCTGCCTCTCTCTCTGTCTCTGTCTCTGTCTCTGTCTCTGCCTCTGTCTCTGTCTGTGGCTCTGTCTTTGTGTCATGCGCCTCTGCCTTTGTCTCTGTCTGTATCTCTGTCTGTGCCTCTGCCTCTGTCTCTGTTTCTGTCTTCGTCCGTGTCGCTTTCTCTCTCTCTGTCTCTGTCTCTGTCTCTGTCTCTGCCTCTGTCTCTGTCTCTGTCTCTGTCTCTGTCTCTGTCTCTGTCTCTGTCTCTGTCTCTGTCTCTCTCTCTGTCTCTGTCTCTGTCTCTGTCTCTGTCTCTGTCTCTGTCTCTGTCTCTGTCTCTGTCTCTGTCTCCGTCTCTGTCTCTGCCTCTGTCTCTGTCTCTGTCTCTCTCTTTGTATCCGTCTTTGTCTCCGCCTTTGTCTCCGTCTTTGTCTCCGTCGTCGTCTTCCTCTTCGTCTCCGTCTTTGCCTCCGTCCTTGTCACCGTCTTTGTCTCCGTATTTGTCTCCGTCTGTGTCTCCATATTTGTCTCCGTCTTTGTCTCCGTCTTTGCCTCCGTCTTTGTTACCGTATTTGTCTCCGTCTGTGTCTCCATCTTTGTCTCCGCCTTTGTCTCCGTCTTTGTCTCCGTCGTCGTCTTCCTCTTCGTCTCCGTCTTTGCCTCCGTCTTTGTCACCGTCTTTGTCTCCGTATTTGTCTCCGTCTGTGTCTCCATATTTGTCTCCGTCTCTGTCTCCGTCTTTGTCTCCGTCTTTGTCTCCGTCTTTGTCTCCGTCTTTGTACCTGTCTTTGTCTCCGTATTTGTGTCCGTCTTTGCCTCCGTCTTTGTCTCCGCCTTTGTCTCCGTCCACGTCTCCTGCCCCTCTGTCTCTGTCTCTGTCTCGGTTTCTGCCTCTGTCTCTGTCTGTGGCTCTGTCTTTGTCTCATGCTCCTCTGTCTTTGTCTCTGTCTGTGTCTCTGTCTGTGCCTCTGTCTCTGTCTCTGTCTCTGTCTCTGTCTCTGTCTCTGCCTCTCTCTCTGTTCTTGTCTCCATCTTTGTCTCCGTCTTTGTCTCCGTCTTTGTCTCCGTCCTCGTCTTCCTCTTCGTCTCCGTCTTTGTCTCCGTCTATGTCACCGTCTTTGTCTCCGTCTTTGTCTCCGTCTTTGTCACCGTCTTTGTCTCCGTCCACGTCTCCTGCCCCTCTGTCTCTGTCTCTGTTTCAGTCTCTGTCTCTGTCTCTGTCTCTGTCTCTGTCTCTGTTTCTGTCTCTGCCTCTGTCTCCGTCTTTGTCTCCATCTTTGTCTGCGTCTTTGTCTCCGTCTTTGTCACCGTCTTTGTCTCCGTCGTCGTCTTCCTCTTCGTCTCCGTCTTTGTGTCCGTCTTTGTCTCCGTCCTTGTCTCCGTCTGTGTCTCCGTCCGTGTCTCCTGCCCCTCTGTCTCGGTCGTTGTCTCATGCGCGTCTGTCTCTGTCTCTGTCTCTGCCTCTGTCTCTGTCTGTGGCTCTGTCTTTGTCTCATGCGCCTCTGCCTTTGTCTCTGTCTGTGTCTCTGTCTGTGCCTCTGCCTCTGTCTCTGTTTCTGTCTCTGTCGCTGCCTCTGTCTCTGTCTCTGTCTCTGCCTCTGTCTCCTTCCCTGTCTCTGTCTTCGTCTCCGTCTCTGTCTCTGTCTCTGTCTCCGTCTTTGTACCTGTCTTTGTCTCCGTATTTGTGTCCGTCTGTGTCTCCATATTTGTCTCCGTCTTTGTCTACGTCTTTGTCTCCGTCGTCGTCTTCCTCTTCGTCTCCGTCTTTGTGTCCGTCTTTGTCACCGTCTTTGTCTCCGTCTTTGTCTCCGTCCGCGTCCCCTGCCCCTCTGTCTCTGTCTCAGTCTCTGTCTCTGTCTCTGTCTCTGTCTCTGTCTCTGTCTCTTTTCCTGTCACTGTCTCTGTCTCTGTCTCTGTCCTTTTCTCTGTCTCTGCCTCTGTTCCCTTCTCTGTCTCCGCCTCTGGGTCTGTCTTCCTCTTCGTCTCCGTCTTTGTCACCGTCTTTATCTCCGTCTTTGTCTCCGTCTTTGTCTCCGTCTTTGTCTACGTCCTTGTCTCCGTCTTTGTCTCCGTCCACGTCTCCTGCCCCTCTGTCTCTGTCTCTGTCTCTGTCTCTGTCTCAGTCTCTGTCTCTGTCTCACTCTCTGTCTCTGTCTCTGTCTCTGTCTCTGTCTCGGTTCCTGTCTCTGCCTCTGTCTCTGTCTCTGTCTCTGTCTCTGTCTCTGCCTCTGTCTCTGTCTCTGTCTCTGTCTCTGTCTCTGCCTCTGTCTCTGTCTGTGGCTCTGTCTTTGTGTCATGTGCCTCTGCCTTTGTCTCTGTCTGTGTCTCTGTCTGTACCTCTGCCTCTGTCTCTGTTTCTGTCTTCGTCCGTGTCGCTTTCTCTCTCTCTGTCTCTGCCTCTGTCTCTGTCTCCGTCTCTGTCTCGGCCTTTGTCTCTGTCTCTGTCTCTGTCTTTGTATCCGTCTTTGTCTCCGCCTTTGTCTCCGTCTTTGTCTCCGTCGTCGTCTTCCTCTTCGTCTCCGTCTTTGCCTCCGTCTTTGTCACCGTCTTTGTCTCCGTATTTGTCTGCGTCTGTGTCTCCATATTTGTCTCCGTCTTTGTCTCCGTCTTTGCCTCCGTCTTTGTCTCCGTATTTGTCTCCGTCTGTGTCTCTATCTTTGTCTCCGCCTTTGTCTCCGTCTTTGTCTCCGTCGTCGTCTTCCTCTTCGTCTCCCTCTTTGTCTCCGTCTTTGTCACCGTCTTTGTCTCCGTCTTTGTCTCCGTCTTTGTCTCCGTCTTTGTCTACGTCCTTGTCTCCGTCTTTGTCTCCGTCCACGTCTCCTGCCCCTCTGTCTCTGTCTCTGTCTCTGTCTCAGTCTCTGTCTCTGTCTCACTCTCTGTCTCTGTCTCTGTCTCTGTCTCTGTCTCGGTTCCTGTCTCTGCCTCTGTCTCTGTCTCTGTCTCTGTCTCTGTCTCTGTCTCTGTCTCTGCCTCTGTCTCTGTCTCTGCCTTTGTCTCTGTCTGTGTCTCTGTCTGTGCCTCTGCCTCTGTCTCTGTTTCTGTCTTCGTCCGTGTCGCTTTCTCTCTCTCTGTCTCTGCCTCTGTCTCTGTCTCCGTCTCTGTCTCGGCCTTTGTCTCTGTCTCTGTCTCTGTCTTTGTATCCGTCTTTGTCTCCGCCTTTGTCTCCGTCTTTGTCTCCGTCGTCGTCTTCCTCTTCGTCTCCGTCTTTGCCTCCGTCTTTGTCACCGTCTTTGTCTCCGTATTTGTCTCCGTCTGTGTCTCCATATTTGTCTCCGTCTTTGTCTCCGTCTTTGCCTCCGTCTTTGTCTCCGTATTTGTCTCCGTCTGTGTCTCTATCTTTGTCTCCGCCTTTGTCTCCGTCTTTGTCTCCGTCGTCGTCTTCCTCTTCGTCTCCCTCTTTGTCTCCGTCTTTGTCACCGTCTTTGTCTGCGTCTTTGTCTCCGTCCACGTCTCCTGCCCCTCTGTCTCTGTCTCTGTCTCAGTCTCTGTCTCTGTCGCTGTCTCTGTCTCTGTCTCTGTCTCTGTCTCTGTCTCTGTCTCTGTCTGTGGCTCTGTCTTTGTGTCATGTGCCTCTGCCTTTGTCTCTGTCTGTGTCTCTGTCTGTGCCTCTGCCTCTGTCTCTGTTTCTGTCTTCGTCCGTGTCGCTTTCTCTCTCTCTGTCTCTGCCTCTGTCTCTGTCTCCGTCTCTGTCTCGGCCTTTGTCTCTGTCTCTGTCTCTGTCTTTGTATCCGTCTTTGTCTCCGCCTTTGTCTCCGTCTTTGTCTCCGTCGTCGTCTTCCTCTTCGTCTCCGTCTTTGCCTCCGTCTTTGTCACCGTCTTTGTCTCCGTATTTGTCTGCGTCTGTGTCTCCATATTTGTCTCCGTCTTTGTCTCCGTCTTTGTCTCCGTATTTGTCTCCGTCTGTGTCTCTATCTTTGTCTCCGCCTTTGTCTCCGTCTTTGTCTCCGTCGTCGTCTTCCTCTTCGTCTCCCTCTTTGTCTCCGTCTTTGTCACCGTCTTTGTCTCCGTCTTTGTCTCCGTCTTTGTCTCCGTCTTTGTCTACGTCCTTGTCTCCGTCTTTGTCTCCGTCCACGTCTCCTGCCCCTCTGTCTCTGTCTCTGTCTCTGTCTCAGTCTCTGTCTCTGTCTCACTCTCTGTCTCTGTCTCTGTCTCTGTCTCTGTCTCGGTTCCTGTCTCTGCCTCTGTCTCTGTCTCTGTCTCTGTCTCTGTCTCTGTCTCTGTCTCTGCCTCTGTCTCTGTCTCTGCCTTTGTCTCTGTCTGTGTCTCTGTCTGTGCCTCTGCCTCTGTCTCTGTTTCTGTCTTCGTCCGTGTCGCTTTCTCTCTCTCTGTCTCTGCCTCTGTCTCTGTCTCCGTCTCTGTCTCGGCCTTTGTCTCTGTCTCTGTCTCTGTCTTTGTATCCGTCTTTGTCTCCGCCTTTGTCTCCGTCTTTGTCTCCGTCGTCGTCTTCCTCTTCGTCTCCGTCTTTGCCTCCGTCTTTGTCACCGTCTTTGTCTCCGTATTTGTCTCCGTCTGTGTCTCCATATTTGTCTCCGTCTTTGTCTCCGTCTTTGCCTCCGTCTTTGTCTCCGTATTTGTCTCCGTCTGTGTCTCTATCTTTGTCTCCGCCTTTGTCTCCGTCTTTGTCTCCGTCGTCGTCTTCCTCTTCGTCTCCCTCTTTGTCTCCGTCTTTGTCTCCATCTTTGTCTCCGTCTTTGTCTCCGTCTTTGTCACCGTCTTTGTCTCCGTCGTCGTCTTCCTCTTCGTGTCCGTCTTTGTTTCCGTCTTTGTCACCGTCGTTGTCTCCGTCTTTGTCTCCGTCTCTGTCTCCGTCTTTGTCTCCGTCTTTCTACCTGTCTTTGTCTCCGTATTTGTGTCCACCTTTGCCTCCGTCTTTGTCTCCGTCTTTGTCTCCGTCCACGTCTCCTGCCCCTCTGTCTCTGTCTCTGTCTCTGTCTCTGTCTCAGTCTCTGTCTCTGTCTCTGTCTCTGTCTCTGGCTCCGTCTCTGTGTCTGTCTCAGTTTCTGTCTCTGTCTCTGTCTCTGTCTCTGTCGCTATCTCTGTCCCAGTCTCTGTCTCTGTCTCTGGCTCTGTCTCTGTCTTTGTCTCCGTCTTGGTCTCCGTCTTTGTCTCCGTCTTTGTCTCCGTCTTTGTCTCCGTCTTTGTCTCCGTCCTCGTCTTCCTCTTCGTCTCCGTCTTTGTCACCGCCTTTGTCTCCGTCTTTGTCTCCGTCTTTGTCTCCGTCTTTGTCTACGTCCTTGTCTCCGTCTTTGTCTCCGTCCACGTCTCCTGCCCCTCTGTCTCTGTCTCTGTCTCTGTCTCAGTCTCTGTCTCTGTCTCTGTCTCTGTCTCTGTCTCGGTTTCTGTCTCTGCCTCTGTCTCTGTCTCTGTCTCTGTCTCTGTCTCCGTCTCTGTCTCTGTCTCTGCCTCTCTCTCTGTCTCTGTCTCTGTCTCTGTCTCTGCCTCTGTCTCTGTCTGTGGCACTGTCTTTGTCTCATGCGCCTCTGCCTTTGTCTCTGTCTGTATCTCTGTCTGTGCCTCTGCCTCTGTCTCTGTTTCTGTCTTCGTCCGTGTCGCTTTCTCTCTCTCTGTCTCTGTCTCTGTCTCTGTCTCTGCCTCTGTCTCTGTCTCTGTCTCTGTCTCTGTCTCTGTCTCTGTCTCTGTCTCTCTCTCTGTCTCTGTCTCTGTCTCTGTCTCTGTCTCTGTCTCTGTCTCTGTCTCTGTCTCTGTCTCTGTCTCTGTCTCTGTCTCCGTCTCTGTCTCTGCCTCTGTCTCTGTCTCTGTCTCTCTCTTTGTATCCGTCTTTGTCTCCGTCTTTGTCTCCGTCTTTGTCTCCGTCGTCGTCTTCCTCTTCGTCTCCGTCTTTGCCTCCGTCCTTGTCACCGTCTTTGTCTCCGTATTTGTCTCCGTCTGTGTCTCCATATTTGTCACCGCCTTTGTCTCCGTCTTTGTCTCCGTCTTTGTCTCCGTCTTTGTCTACGTCCTTGTCTCCGTCTTTGTCTCCGTCCACGTCTCCTGCCCCTCTGTCTCTGTCTCTGTCTCTGTCTCAGTCTCTGTCTCTGTCTCTGTCTCTGTCTCTGTCTCGGTTTCTGTCTCTGCCTCTGTCTCTGTCTCTGTCTCTGTCTCTGTCTCCGTCTCTGTCTCTGTCTCTGCCTCTCTCTCTGTCTCTGTCTCTGTCTCTGTCTCTGCCTCTGTCTCTGTCTGTGGCTCTGTCTTTGTGTCATGCGCCTCTGCCTTTGTCTCTGTCTGTATCTCTGTCTGTGCCTCTGCCTCTGTCTCTGTTTCTGTCTTCGTCCGTGTCGCTTTCTCTCTCTCTGTCTCTGTCTCTGTCTCTGTCTCTGCCTCTGTCTCTGTCTCTGTCTCTGTCTCTGTCTCTGTCTCTGTCTCTGTCTCTGTCTCTGTCTCTCTCTCTGTCTCTGTCTCTGTCTCTGTCTCTGTCTCTGTCTCTGTCTCTGTCTCTGTCTCTGTCTCTGTCTCCGTCTCTGTCTCTGCCTCTGTCTCTGTCTCTGTCTCTCTCTTTGTATCCGTCTTTGTCTCCGCCTTTGTCTCCGTCTTTGTCTCCGTCGTCGTCTTCCTCTTCGTCTCCGTCTTTGCCTCCGTCCTTGTCACCGTCTTTGTCTCCGTATTTGTCTCCGTCTGTGTCTCCATATTTGTCTCCGTCTTTGTCTCCGTCTTTGCCTCCGTCTTTGTTACCGTATTTGTCTCCGTCTGTGTCTCCATCTTTGTCTCCGCCTTTGTCTCCGTCTTTGTCTCCGTCGTCGTCTTCCTCTTCGTCTCCGTCTTTGCCTCCGTCTTTGTCACCGTCTTTGTCTCCGTATTTGTCTCCGTCTGTGTCTCCATATTTGTCTCCGTCTTTGTCTCCGTCTTTGTCTCCGTCTTTGTCTCCGTCTTTGTCTCCGTCTTTGTACCTGTCTTTGTCTCCGTATTTGTGTCCGTCTTTGCCTCCGTCTTTGTCTCCGCCTTTGTCTCCGTCCACGTCTCCTGCCCCTCTGTCTCTGTCTCTGTCTCGGTTTCTGCCTCTGTCTCTGTCTGTGGCTCTGTCTTTGTCTCATGCTCCTCTGTCTTTGTCTCTGTCTGTGTCTCTGTCTGTGCCTCTGTCTCTGTCTCTGTCTCTGTCTCTGTCTCTGTCTCTGCCTCTCTCTCTGTTCTTGTCTCCATCTTTGTCTCCGTCTTTGTCTCCGTCTTTGTCTCCGTCCTCGTCTTCCTCTTCGTCTCCGTCTTTGTCTCCGTCTATGTCACCGTCTTTGTCTCCGTCTTTGTCTCCGTCTTTGTCACCGTCTTTGTCTCCGTCCACGTCTCCTGCCCCTCTGTCTCTGTCTCTGTTTCAGTCTCTGTCTCTGTCTCTGTCTCTGTCTCTGTCTCTGTTTCTGTCTCTGCCTCTGTCTCCGTCTTTGTCTCCATCTTTGTCTGCGTCTTTGTCTCCGTCTTTGTCACCGTCTTTGTCTCCGTCGTCGTCTTCCTCTTCGTCTCCGTCTTTGTGTCCGTCTTTGTCTCCGTCCTTGTCTCCGTCTGTGTCTCCGTCCGTGTCTCCTGCCCCTCTGTCTCGGTCGTTGTCTCATGCGCGTCTGTCTCTGTCTCTGTCTCTGCCTCTGTCTCTGTCTGTGGCTCTGTCTTTGTCTCATGCGCCTCTGCCTTTGTCTCTGTCTGTGTCTCTGTCTGTGCCTCTGCCTCTGTCTCTGTTTCTGTCTCTGTCGCTGCCTCTGTCTCTGTCTCTGTCTCTGCCTCTGTCTCCTTCCCTGTCTCTGTCTTCGTCTCCGTCTCTGTCTCTGTCTCTGTCTCCGTCTTTGTACCTGTCTTTGTCTCCGTATTTGTGTCCGTCTGTGTCTCCATATTTGTCTCCGTCTTTGTCTACGTCTTTGTCTCCGTCGTCGTCTTCCTCTTCGTCTCCGTCTTTGTGTCCGTCTTTGTCACCGTCTTTGTCTCCGTCTTTGTCTCCGTCCGCGTCCCCTGCCCCTCTGTCTCTGTCTCAGTCTCTGTCTCTGTCTCTGTCTCTGTCTCTGTCTCTGTCTCTTTTCCTGTCACTGTCTCTGTCTCTGTCTCTGTCCTTTTCTCTGTCTCTGTCTCTGTTCCCTTCTCTGTCTCCGCCTCCGCCTCTGTCTCCGTCTTTGTCTCCATCTTTGTCTGCGTCTTTGTCTCCGTCTTTGTCACCGTCCTTGTCTCCGTCGTCGTCTTCCTCTTCGCCTCCGTCTTTGTCTCCGTCTTTGTCACCATCGTTTTCTCCGTCTTTGTCTCCGTCTTTGTCTACGTCTTTGTCTACGTCTTTGTCTCCGTCTTTGTCTCCGTCTATGTCTCTGTCACTGTCTTTGTCTCTGTCTCTGTTTCTGTCTCTGTCTCTGTCTCTGTCTCTGTCCCTGTCCCTGTCTCTGTCTCTGTCTCTGTCACTGTCTCTGTCTCTGCCTCTGCCTCTGTCTCTGTCCCTGTCTCTGTCTCCGTCCCCGCCGCTGTCCCTGTCTCTGTCTCTGTGTCCATCTCTGTCTCTGTCTCAGTCTCTGTCTCATGCGCCTCTGTCTTTGTCTCTGTCTGTGTCTCTGTCTCTGTCTCTGTCTCTGTCTCTGTCTCTGTCTCTGTCTCTGTCTCTGTCTCTGCCTCTGTCTCTGTCCTTGTCTCCATCTTTGTCTCCGTCTTTGTCTCCGTCTTTGTCTCCGTCCTCGACTTCCTCTTCGTCTCCGTCTTTGTCCCCGTCTGTGTCACCGTCTTTGTCTCCGTCTTTGTCTCCGTCTTTGTCTCCGTCCACGTCTCCTGCCCCTCTGTCTCTGTCTCTGTTTCAGTCTCTGTCTCTGTCTCTGTCTCTGTCTCTGTCTCTGTCTCTGTCTCTGTCTCTGTCTCTGTCTCCGTCTCTGTCTCTGTCTCTGGCTCCGTCTCTGTGTCTGTCTCAGTTTCTGTCTCTGTCTCTGTCTCTGTCTTTGTCGCTGTGTCTGTCCCAGTCTCTGTCTCTGTCTCTGGCTCTATCTCTGTCTTTGTCTCCGTCTTTGTCTCCGTCTTTGTCCCGTCTTTGTCTCCGTCTTTGTCTCCGTCTTTGTCTCCGTCTTTGTCTCCGTCTTTGTCTCCGTCCTCGTCTTCCTCTTCGTCTCCGTCTTTGTCACCGTCTTTGTCTCCGTCTTTGTCTCCGTCTTTGTCTCCGTCTTTGTCTACGTCCTTGTCTCCGTCTTTGTCTCCGTGCACGTCTCCTGCCCCTCGGTCTCTGTTTCTGTCTCTGTCTCAGTCTCTGTCTCCGTCTCACTCTCTGTCTCTGTCTCTGTCTCTGTCTCTGTCTCGGTTTCTGTCTCTGCCTCTGTCTCTGTCTCTGTCTCTGTCTCCGTCTCTGTCTCTGTCTCTGCCTCTGTCTCTGTCTGTGGCTCTGTCTTTGTGTCATGCGCCTCTGCCTTTGTCTCTGTCTGTGTCTCTGTCTGCGCCTCTGCCTCTGTCTCTGTTTCTGTCTTCGTCCGTGTCGCTTTCTCTCTCTCTGTCTCTGCCTCTGTCTCTGTCTCCGTCTCTGTCTCGGCCTTTGTCTCTGTCTCTGTCTCTGTCTTTGTATCCGTCTTTGTCTCCGCCTTTGTCTCCGTCTTTGTCTCCGTCGTCGTCTTCCTCTTCGTCTCCGTCTTTGCCTCCGTCTTTGTCACCGTCTTTGTCTCCGTATTTGTCTCCGTCTGTGTCTCCATATTTGTCTCCGTCTTTGTCTCCGTCTTTGCCTCCGTCTTTGTCTCCGTATTTGTCTCCGTCTGTGTCTCTATCTTTGTCTCCGCCTTTGTCTCCGTCTTTGTCTCCGTCGTCGTCTTCCTCTTCGTCTCCCTCTTTGTCTCCGTCTTTGTCACCGTCTTTGTCTGCGTCTTTGTCTCCGTCCACGTCTCCTGCCCCTCTGTCTCTGTCTCTGTCTCAGTCTCTGTCTCTGTCGCTGTCTCTGTCTCTGTCTCTGTCTCTGTCTCTGTCTCTGTCTCTGTCTCTGTCTCTGTCTCTGTCTCTGTCTCTGTCTCTGTCTCTGTCTCTGTCTCTGCCTCTGTCTCTGTCTGTGGCTCTGTCTTTGTCTCATGCGCCTCTGTCTTTGTCTCTGTCTGTGTCTCTGTCTGTGCCTCAGTCTCTGTCTCTGTTTCTGTCTCTGTCGCTGCCTCTGTCTCTGTCTCTGTCTCTGTCTCTTTTCCTGTCTCTGTCTATGTCTCTGTCTCTGTCCTTTTCTCTGCCTCTGCCTCTGTTCCCTTCTCTGTCTCCGCCGCTGCCTCTCTCTCCGTCTTTGTCTCCATCTTTGTCTCCGTCTTTATCTCCGTCTTTGTCACCGTCTTTGTCTCCGTCGTCTTCTTCCTCTTCGTCTCCGCCTTTGTCTCCGCCTTTATCACCGTCGTTGTCTCCGTCTTTGTCTCCGTCTTTGTCACCGTCTTTGTCTCCGTCTTTGTCTCCGTCTTTGTCTCCGTCTTTGTCTACGTCTTTGTCTCCGTCCTTGTCTCCGTCCACGTCTCCTGCCCCTCTGTCTCTGTCTCTGTCTCAGTCTCTGTCTCTGTCTCTGCCTCTGTCTCTGTCTCTGTTTCTGTCTCTGTCTCTGTCTCTGTCTCTGTCTCTGTCTCTGTCTCTGTCTCTGCCTCTGTCTCTGTCTGTGGCTCTGTCTTTGTCTCATGGGCCTCTGTCTTTGTCTCTGTCTGTGTCTCTGTCTGTGCCTCTGTCTCTGTCTCTGTTTCTGTCTCTGTCGCTGCCTCTGTCTCTGTCTCTGTCTCTGTCTCTTTTCCTGTCTCTGTCTATGTCTCTGTCTCTGTCCTTTTCTCTGTCTCTGCCTCTGTTCCCTTCTCTGTCTCCGCCTCTGGGTCTGACTCCGTCTTTGTCTCCATCTTTGTCTCCGTCTTTGTCACCGTCGTTGTCTCCGTCTTTGTCTCCGTCTCTGTCTCCGTCTTTGTCTCCGTCTTTCTACCTGTCTTTGTCTCCGTATCTGTGTCCACCTTTGCCTCCGTCTTTGTCACCGTCTTTGTCTCTGTCGTCGTCTTCCTCTTCGTCTCCGTCTTTGTCTCCGTCTTTGTCACCGTCGTTGTCTCCGTCTTTGTCTCCGTCTCTGTCTCCGTCTTTGTCTCCGTCTTTCTACCTGTCTTTGTCTCCGTATCTGTGTCCACCTTTGCCTCCGTCTTTGTCTCCGTCTTTGTCTCCGTCCACGTCTCCTGCCCCTCTGTCTCTGTCTCTGTCTCAGTTTCTGCCTCTGTCTCTCTCTGTGGCTCTGTCTTTGTCTCATGCTCCTCTGTCTTTGTCTCTGTCTGTGTCTCTGTCTGTGCCTCTGTCTCTGTCTCCGTCTCTGTCTCTGTCTCTGTCTCTAACTCTGTCTCTGTTCTTGTCTCCATCTTTGTCTCCGTCTTTGTCTCCGTCTTTGTCTCCGTCCTCGTCTTCCTCTTCGTCTCCGTCTTTGTCTCCGTCTATGTCACCGTCTTTGTCTCCTTCTTTGTCTCCGTCTTTGTCACCGTCTTTGTCTCCGTCTTTGTCTCCGTCCACGTCTCCTGCCCCTCTGTCTCTGTCTCTGTTTCAGTCTCTGTCCCTGTCTCTGTCTCTGTCTCTGTCTCTGTCTCTGTCTCTGTCTCTGTTTCTGTCTCTGTCGCTGCCTCTGTCTCTGTCTCTGTCTCTGTCTCTTTTCCTGTCTCTCTGTGTCTCTGTCTCTGCCTCTGTCCCTTTCTCTGTCTCTGCCTCTGTTCCCTTCTCTGTCTCCGCCTCTGCCTCTGTCTCCGTCTTTGTCTCCATCTTTGTCTCCGTCTTTGTCTCCGTCTTTGTCACCGTCTTTGTCTCCGTCGTCGTCTTCCTCCTCGTCTCCGTCGTCGTCTTCCTCCTCGTCTCCGTCTTTATCTCCGTCCTTGTCTCCGTCTTTGTCTACGTCTTTGTCTACTTCTTTGTCTCCGTCTTTGTCTCCGTCTTTGTCTCTGTCTCTGTCTCTGGCTCTATCTCTGTCTTTGTCTCCGTCTTTGTCTCCGTCTTTGTCACCGTCTTTGTCTCCGTCTTTGTCTCCGTCTTTGTCTCCGTCTTTGTCTACGTCCTTGTCTCCGTCTTTGTCTCCGTGCACGTCTCCTGCCCCTCGGTCTCTGTTTCTGTCTCTGTCTCAGTCTCTGTCTCCGTCTCACTCTCTGTCTCTGTCTCTGTCTCTGTCTCTGTCTCGGTTTCTGTCCCTGCCTCTGTCTCTGTCTCTGTCTCTGTCTCCGTCTCTGTCTCTGTCTCTGCCTCTCTCTCTGTCTCTGTCTCTGTCTCTGTCTCTGCCTCTGTCCCTGTCTGTGGCTCTGTCTTTGTGTCATGCGCCTCTGCCTTTGTCTCTGTCTGTATCTTTGTCTGTGCCTCTGCCTCTGTCTCTGTTTCTGTCTTCGTCCGTGTCGCTTTCTCTCTCTCTGTCTCTGTCTCTGTCTCTGTCTCTGTCTCTGTCTCTGCCTCTGTCTCTGTCTCTGTCTCTGTCTCTGTCTCTGTCTCTGTCTCTGTCTCTGTCTCTGTCTCTGTCTCTGTCTCTGTCTCTGTCTCTCTCTCTGTCTCTGTCTCTGTCTCTGTCTCTGTCTCTGTCTCTGTCTCTGTCGCTGTCTCTGTCTCTGTCTCTGTCTCCGTCTCTGTCTCTGCCTCTGTCTCTGTCTCTGTCTCTCTCTTTGTATCCGTCTTTGTCTCCGCCTTTGTCTCCGTCTTTGTCTCCGTCGTCGTCTTCCTCTTCGTCTCCGTCTTTGCCTCCGTCCTTGTCACCGTCTTTGTCTCCGTATTTGTCTCCGTCTGTGTCTCCATATTTGTCTCCGTCTTTGTCTCCGTCTTTGCCTCCGTCTTTGTCACCGTCTTTGTCTCCATATTTGTCTCCGTCTGTGTCTCCATATTTGTCTGCGGCTTTGTCTCCGTCTTTGTCTCCGTATTTGTCTCCGTCTCTGCCTCTGTCTCTGTCTCTGTCTCTGTCTCTGTCTCTGTCTCTGTCTCTGTCTCTGTCTCTGTCTCTGCTTCTGTCTCTGTCTGTGGCTCTTTTCCTGTCTCTGTCTATGTCTCTGTCTCTGTCCTTTTCTCTGTCTCTGCCTCTGTTCCCTTCTCTGTCTCCGCCGCTGCCTCTCTCTCCGTCTTTGTCTCCATCTTTGTCTCCGTCTTTGTCTCCGTCTTTGTCACCGTCTTTGTCTCCGTCGTCTTCTTCCTCTTCGTCTCCGCCTTTGTCTCCGTCTTTATCACCGTTGTTGTCTCCGTCTTTGTCTCCGTCTTTGTCACCGTCTTTGTCTCCGTCTTTGTCTCCGTCTTTGTCTCCGTCTTTGTCTACGTCTTTGTCTCCGTCCTTGTCTCCGTCCACGTCTCCTGCCCCTCTGTCTCTGTCTCTGTCTCAGTCTCTGTCTCTGTCTCTGCCTCTGTCTCTGTCTCTGTTTCTGTCTCTGTCTCTGTCTCTGTCTCTGTCTCTGTCTCTGTCTCTGTCTCTGCCTCTGTCTCTGTCTGTGCCTCTGTCTCTGTCTCTGTTTCTGTCTCTGTCGCTGCCTCTGTCTCTGTCTCTGTCTCTGTCTCTTTTCCTGTCTCTGTCTATGTTTCTGTCTCTGTCCTTTTCTCTGTCTCTGCCTCTGTTCCCTTCTCTGTCTCCGCCTCTGGGTCTGACTCCGTCTTTGTCACCGTCGTTGTCTCCGTCTTTGTCTCCGTCTCTGTCTCCGTCTTTGTCTCCGTCTTTCTACCTGTCTTTGTCTCCGTATCTGTGTCCACCTTTGCCTCCGTCTTTGTCACCGTCTTTGTCTCTGTCGTCGTCTTCCTCTTCGTCTCCGTCTTTGTCTCCGTCTTTGTCACCGTCGTTGTCTCCGTCTTTGTCTCCGTCTCTGTCTCCGTCTTTGTCTCCGTCTTTCTACCTGTCTTTGTCTCCGTATCTGTGTCCACCTTTGCCTCCGTCTTTGTCTCCGTCTTTGTCTCCGTCCACGTCTCCTGCCCCTCTGTCTCTGTCTCTGTCTCAGTTTCTGCCTCTGTCTCTGTCTGTGGCTCTGTCTTTGTCTCATGCTCCTCTGTCTGTGTCTCTGTCTGTGCCTCTGTCTCTGTCTCTGTTTCTGTCTCTGTCGCTGCCTCTGTCTCTGTCTCTGTCTCTGTCTCTTTTCCTGTCTCTGTCTCTGTCTCTGTCTCTGCCTCTGTCCCTTTCTCTGTCTCTGCCTCTGTTCCCTTCTCTGTCTCCGCCTCTGCCTCTGTCTCCGTCTTTGTCTCCATCTTTGTCTCCGTCTTTGTCTCCGTCTTTGTCACCGTCTTTGTCTCCGTCGTCGTCTTCCTCCTCGTCTCCGTCGTCGTCTTCCTCCTCGTCTCCGTCTTTATCTCCGTCCTTGTCTCCGTCTTTGTCTACGTCTTTGTCTACTTCTTTGTCTCCGTCTTTGTCTCCGTCTTTGTCTCTGTCTCTGTCTCTGTCTCTGTCTCTGTCTCTGACTCTGTCTCTGTCTCTGTCTCTGTCTCTGTCTCTGTCCCTGTCCCTGTCACTGTCTCTGTCTCTGTCTCTGTCTCTGTCTCTGTCTCTGCCTCTGTCTCCTTCCCTGTCTCTGTCTTCGTCTCCGTCTCTGTCTCCGTCTTTGTACCTGTCTTTGTCTCCGTATTTGTGTCCGTCTGTGTCTCCATATTTGTCTCCGTCTTTGTCTACGTCTTTGTCTCCGTCGTCGTCTTCCTCTTCGTCTCCGTCTTTGTGTCCGTCTTTGTCACCGTCTTTGTCTCCGTCTTTGTCTCCGTCCACGTCTCCTGCCCTTCTGTCTCTGTCTCTGTCTCTGTCTCTGTCTCTGTCTCTGTCTCTGCTTCTGTCTCTGTCTGTGGCTCTTTTCCTGTCTCTGTCTATGTCTCTGTCTCTGTCCTTTTCTCTGTCTCTGCCTCTGTTCCCTTCTCTGTCTCCGCCGCTGCCTCTGTCTCCGTCTTTGTCTCCATCTTTGTCTCCGTCTTTGTCTCCGTCTTTGTCACCGTCTTTGTCTCCGTCTTTGTCACCGTCTTTGTCTCCGTCTTTGTCTCCGTCTTTGTCTCCGTCTTTGTCTCCGTCTTTGTCTACGTCTTTGTCTCCGTCCTTGTCTCCGTCCACGTCTCCTGCCCCTCTGTCTCTGTCTCTGTCTCAGTCTCTGTCTCTGTCTCTGTCTCTCTCTCTGTCTCTGTTTCTGTCTCTGTCTCTGTCTCTGTCTCTGTCTCTGTCTCTGTCTCTGTCTCTGTCTCTGCCTCTGTCTCTGTCTGTGGCTCTGTCTTTGTCTCATGCGCCTCTGTCTTTGTCTCTGTCTGTGTCTCTGTCTGTGCCTCTGTCTCTGTCTCTGTTTCTGTCTCTGTCGCTGCCTCTGTCTCTGTCTATGTCTCTGTCTCTGTCCTTTTCTCTGTCTCTGCCTCTGTTCCCTTCTCTGTCTCCGCCTCTGGGTCTGACTCCGTCTTTGACTCCATCTTTGTCTCCGTCTTTGTCACCGTCGTTGTCTCCGTCTTTGTCTCCGTCTCTGTCTCCGTCTTTGTCTCCGTCTTTCTACCTGTCTTTGTCTCCGTATCTGTGTCCACCTTTGCCTCCGTCCTTGTCACCGTCTTTGTCTCTGTCGTCGTCTTCCTCTTCGTCTCCGTTTTTGTCTCCGTCTTTGTCACCGTCGTTGTCTCCGTCTTTGTCTCCGTCTCTGTCTCCGTCTTTGTCTCCGTCTTTCTACCTGTCTTTGTCTCCGTATCTGTGTCCACCTTTGCCTCCGTCTTTGTCTCCGTCTTTGTCTCCGTCCACGTCTCCTGCCCCTCTGTCTCTGTCTCTGTCTCAGTTTCTGCCTCTGTCTCTGTCTGTGGCTCTGTCGTTGTCTCATGCTCCTCTGTCTTTGTCTCTGTCTGTGTCTCTGTCTGTGCCTCTGTCTCTGTCTCTGTCTCTGTCTCTGTCTCTGTCTCTGTCTCTGCCTTTGTCTCTGTTCTTGTCTCCATCTTTGTCTCCGTCTTTGTCTCCGTCTTTGTCTCCGTCCTCGTCTTCCTCTTCGTCTCCGTCTTTGTCTCCGTCTATGTCGCCGTCTTTGTCTCCTTCTTTGTCTCCGTCTTTGTCACCGTCTTTGTCTCCGTCTTTGTCTCCGTCCACGTCTCCTGCCCCTCTGTCTCTGTCTCTGTTTCAGTCTCTGTCTCTGTCTCTGTCTCTGTCTCTGTCTCTGTCTCTGTCTCTGTCTCTGTCTCTGTTTCTGTCTCTGCCTCTGTCTCCGTGTTTGTCTCCATCTTTGTCTCCGTCTTTGTCACCGTCTTTGTCTCCGTCGTCGTCTTCCTCTTCGTCTCCGTCTTTGTGTCCGTCTTTGTCTCCGTCCTTGTCTCCGTCTGTGTCTCCGTCCGTGTCTCCTGCCCCTCTGTCTCGGTCGTTGTCTCATGCGCGTCTGTCTCTGTCTCTGTCTCTGTCTCTGTCTCTGTCTCTGCCTCTGTCTCTGTCTGTGGCCCTGTCTTTGTCTCATGCGCCTCTGCCTTTGTCTCTGTCTGTGTCTCTGTCTGTGCCTCTGTCTCTGTCTCTGTTTCTGTCTCTGTCTGTGCCTCTGCCTCTGTCTCTGTTTCTGTCTTCGTCCGTGTCGCTTTCTCTGTCTCTGTCTCTGTCTCTGTCTCTGTCTCTGCCTCTGTCTCTGTCTCTGTCTCTGTCTCTGTTTCTGCCTCTGTCTCTCTCTCTGTCTCTGTCTCTGTCTCTGTCTCTGTCTCTGTCTCTGTCTCTGTCTCTGTCGCTGTCTCTGTCTCTGTCTCTGTCTCCGTCTCCGTCTTTGTCTCTGCCTCTGTCTCTGTCTCTGTCTCTCTCTTTGTATCCGTCCTTGTCTCCGCCTTTGTCTCCGTCTTTGTCTCCGTCGTCGTCTTCCTCTTCGTCTCCGTCTTTGCCACCGTCCTTGTCACCGTCTTTGTCTCCGTATTTGTCTCCGTCTGTGTCTCCATATTTGTCTCCGTCTTTGTCTCCGTCTTTGCCTCCGTCTTTGTCTCCGTATTTGTCTCCGTCTGTGTCTCCATCTTTGTCTCCGCCTTTGTCTCCGTCTTTGTCTCCGTCCTCGTCTTCCTCTTCGTCTCCGTCTTTGTCTCCGTCTATGTCACCGTCTTTGTCTCCGTCTTTGTCTCCGTCTTTGTCACCGTCTTCGTCTCCGTCTTTGTCTCCGTCTTTGTCTCCGTCTTTGTCTACGTCTTTGTCTCCGTCCTTGTCTCCGTCCACGTCTCCTGCTCCTCTGTCTCTGTCTCTGTCTCAGTCTCTGTCTCTGTCTCTGTCTCTGTCTCTGTCTCTGTTTCTGTCTCTGTCTCTTTTCCTGTCTCTGTCTCTGTCCTTTTCTCTGTCTCTGCCTCTGTACCCTTCTCTGTCTCCGCCTCTGGGTCTGTCTTCCTCTTCGTCTCCGTCTTTGTCACCGTCTTTGTCTCCGTCTTTGTCTCCGTCTTTGTCTACGTCCTTGTCTCCGTCTTTGTCTCCGTCCACGTCTCCTGCCCCTCTGTCTCTGTCTCTGTCTCTGTCTCAGTCTCTGCCTCTGTCTCACTCTCTGTCTCTGTCTCTGTCTCTGTCTCTGTCTCGGTTCCTGTCTCTGCCTCTGTCTCAGTCTCTGTCTCTGTCTCTGTCTCTGTCTCTGTCTCTGTCTCTGTCTCTGTCTCTGCCTCTGTCTCTGTCTCTGCCTCTGTCTCTGTCTGTGGCTCTGTCTTTGTGTCATGCGCCTCTGCCTTTGTCTCTGTCTGTGTCTCTGTCTGTGCCTCTGCCTCTGTCTCTGTTTCTGTCTTCGTCCGTGTCGCTTTCTCTCTCTCTGTCTCTGTCTCTGTCTCTGTCTCCGTCTCTGTCTCGGCCTTTGTCTCTGTCTCTGTCTCTGTCTTTGTATCCGTCTTTGTCTCCGCCTTTGTCTCCGTCTTTGTCTCCGTCGTCGTCTTCCTCTTCGTCTCCGTCTTTGCCTCCGTCTTTGTCACCGTCTTTGTCTGCGTCTTTGTCTCCGTCCACGTCTCCTGCCCCTCTGTCTCTGTCTCTGTCTCAGTGGCTGTCTCTGTCTCTGTCTCTGCCTCTGTTTCTGTCTCTGTCTCTGTCTCTGTCTCTGTCTCTGCCTCTGTCTCTGTCTGTGGCTCTGTCTTCGTCTCATGCGCCTCTGTCTTTGTCTCTGTCTGCGTCTCTGTCTGTGCCTCTGTCTCTGTCTCTGTTTCTGTCTCTGTCGCTGCCTCTGTCTCTGTCTCTGTCTCTGTCTCTTTTCCTGTCTCTGTCTATGTCTCTGTCTCTGTCCTTTTCTCTGTCTCTGCCTCTGTTCCCTTCTCTGTCTCCGCCTCTGCCTCTGTCTCCGTCTTTGTCTCCATCTTTGTCTCCGTCTTTGTCTCCGTCTTTGTCACCGTCTTTGTCTCCGTCGTCGTCCTCCTCTTCGTGTCCGTCTTTGTCTCCGTCTTTGTCACCGTCGTTGTCTCCGTCTTTGTCTCCGTCTCTGTCTCCGTCTTTGTCTCCGTCTTTCTGCCTGTCTTTGTCTCCGTATTTGTGTCCACCTTTGCCTCCGTCTTTGTCTCCGTCTTTGTCTCCGTCCACGTCTCCTGCCCCTCTGTCTCTGTCTCAGTCTCTGCCTCTGTCTCTGTCTGTGGCTCTGTCTTTGTCTGATGCGCCTCTGTCTTTGTCTCTGTCTGTGTCTCTGTCTGTGCCTCTGTCTCTGTCTCTGTCTCTGTCTCTGTCTCTGTCTCTCCCTCTGTCTCTGTCGTTGTCTTCATCTTTGTCTCCGTCTTTGTCTCCGTCTTTGTCTCCGTCTTTGTCTCCGTCCTCGACTTCCTCTTCGTCTCCGTCCTTGTCTCCGTCTATATCACCGTCTTTGTCTCCGTCTTTGTCTCCGTCTTTGTCACCGTTATGTCTCCGTCTTTGTCTCCGTCCACGTCTACTGCCCTCTGTCTCTGTCTCTGTTTCAGTCTCTGTCTCTGTCTCTGTCTCTGTCTCTGTCTCTGTCTCTGTCTCTGTCTCTGTCTCTGTCTCTGTCTCTGTCTCTGGCTCCGTCTCTGTGTCTGTCTCAGTTTCTGTCTCTGTCTCTGTCTCTGTCTCTGTCGCTGTCTCTGTCCCAGTCTCTGTCTCTGTTTCTGGCTCTGTCTCTGTCTTTGTCTCCGTCTTTGTCTCCGTCTTTGTCTCCGTCTTTGTCTCCGTCTTTGTCTCCGTCCTCGTCTTCCTCTTCGTCTCCGTCTTTGTCACCGTCTTTGTCTCCGTCTTTGTCTCCGTCTTTGTCTCCGTCTTTGTCTACGTCCTTGTCTCCGTCTTTGTCTCCGTCCACGTCTCCTGCCCCTCTGTCTCTGTCTCTGTCTCTGTCTCAGTCTCTGTCTCCGTCTCACTCTCTGTCTCTGTCTCTGTTTCTGTCTCTGTCTCGGTTTCTGTCTCTGCCTCTGTCTCTGTCTCTGTCTCTGTCTCCGTCTCTGTCTCTGTCTCTGCCTCTCTCTCTGTCTCTGTCTCTGTCTCTGTCTCTGCCTCTGTCTCTGTCTGTGGCTCTGTCTTTGTGTCATGCGCCTCTGCCTTTGTCTCTGTCTGTATCTCTGTCTGTGCCTCTGCCTCTGTCTCTGTTTCTGTCTTCGTCCGTGTCGCTTTCTCTCTCTCTGTCTCTGTCTCTGTCTCTGTCTCTGCCTCTGTCTCTGTCTCTGTCTCTGTCTCTGTCTCTGTCTCTGTCTCTGTCTCTGTCTCTGTTTCTGCCTCTGTCTCTCTCTCTGTCTCTGTCTCTGTCTCTGTCTCTGTCTCTGTCTCTGTCTCTGTCTCTGTCGCTGTCTCTGTCTCTGTCTCTGTCTCCGTCTCCGTCTCTGTCTCTGCCTCTGTCTCTGTCTCTGTCTCTCTCTTTGTATCCGTCCTTGTCTCCGCCTTTGTCTCCGTCTTTGTCTCCGTCGTCGTCTTCCTCTTCGTCTCCGTCTTTGCCTCCGTCCTTGTCACCGTCTTTGTCTCCGTATTTGTCTCCGTCTGTGTCTCCATATTTGTCTCCGTCTTTGTCTCCGTCTTTGCCTCCGTCTTTGTCTCCGTATTTGTCTCCGTCTGTGTCTCCATCTTTGTCTCCGCCTTTGTCTCCGTCTTTGTCTCCGTCCTCGTCTTCCTCTTCGTCTCCGTCTTTGTCTCCGTCTATGTCACCGTCTTTGTCTCCGTCTTTGTCTCCGTCTTTGTCACCGTCTTCGTCTCCGTCTTTGTCTCCGTCTTTGTCTCCGTCTTTGTCTGCGTCTTTGTCTCCGTCCTTGTCTCCGTCCACGTCTCCTGCCCCTCTGTCTCTGTCTCAGTCTCTGTCTCTGTCTCTGTCTCTGTCTCTGTCTCTGTCTCTGTTTCTGTCTCTGTCTCTTTTCCTGTCTCTGTCTCTGTCCTTTTCTCTGTCTCTGCCTCTGTTCCCTTCTCTGTCTCCGCCTCTGGGTCTGTCTTCCTCTTCGTCTCCGTCTTTGTCACCGTCTTTGTCTCCGTCTTTGTCTCCGTCTTTGTCTACGTCCTTGTCTCCGTCTTTGTCTCCGTCCACGTCTCCTGCCCCTCTGTCTCTGTCTCTGTCTCTGTCTCAGTCTCTGTCTCTGTCTCACTCTCTGTCTCTGTCTCTGTCTCTGTCTCGGTTCCTGTCTCTGCCTCTGTCTCTGTCTCTGTCTCTGTCTCTGTCTCTGTCTCTGTCTCTGCCTCTGTCTCTGTCTCTGTCTCTGTCTCTGTCTCTGTCTCTGCCTCTGTCTCTGTCTGTGGCTCTGTCTTTGTGTCATGCGCCTCTGCCTTTGTCTCTGTCTGTGTCTCTGTCTGTGCCTCTCCCTCTGTCTCTGTTTCTGTCTTCGTCCGTGTCGCTTTCTCTCTCTCTGTCTCTGTCTCTGTCTCTGTCTCCGTCTCTGTCTCGGCCTTTGTCTCTGTCTCTGTCTCTGTCTTTGTATCCGTCTTTGTCTCCGCCTTTGTCTCCGTCTTTGTCTCCGTCGTCGTCTTCCTCTTCGTCTCCGTCTTTGCCTCCGTCTTTGTCACCGTCTTTGTCTCCGTATTTGTCTCCGTCTGTGTCTCGATATTTGTCTCCGTCTTTGTCTCCGTCTTTGCCTCCGTCTTTGTCTCCGTATTTGTCTCCGTCTGTGTCTCTATCTTTGTCTCCGCCTTTGTCTCCGTCTTTGTCTCCGTCGTCGTCTTCCTCTTCGTCTCCCTCTTTGTCTCCGTCTTTGTCACCGTCTTTGTCTGCGTCTTTGTCTCCGTCCACGCCTCCTGCCCCTCTGTCTCTGTCTCTGTCTCAGTCTCTGTCTCTGTCTCTGTCTCTGTCTCTGTTTCTGTCTCTGTCTCTGTCTCTGTCTCTGTCTCTGTCTCTGCCTCTGTCTCTGTCTGTGGCTCTGTCTTTGTCTCATGCGCCTCTGTCTTTGTCTCTGTCTGTGTCTCAGTCTGTGCCTCTGTCTCTGTCTCTGTTTCTGTCTCTGTCGCTGCCTCTGTCTCTGTCTCTGTCTCTGTCTCTTCTCCTGTCTCTGTCTATGTCTCTGTCTCTGTCCTTTTCTCTGTCTCTGCCTCTGTTCCCTTCTCTGTCTCCGCCTCTGCCTCTGTCTCCGTCTTTGTCTCCATCTTTGTCTCCGTCTTTGTCTCCGTCTTTGTCACCGTCTTTCTCTCCGTCGTCGTCTTCCTCTTCGTGTCCGTCTTTGTCTCCGTCTTTGTCACCGTCGTTGTCTCCGTTTTTGTCTCCGTCTCTGTCTCCGTCTTTGTCTCCGTCTTTCTACCTGTCTTTGTCTCCGTATTTGTGTCCACCTTTGCCTCCGTCTTTGTCTCCGTCTTTGTCTCCGTCCACGTCTCCTGCCCCTCTGTCTCTGTCTCTGTCTCAGTCTCTGCCTCTGTCTCTGTCTGTGGCTCTGTCTTTGTCTCATGCGCCTCTGTCTTTGTCTCTGTCTGTGTCTCTGTCTGTGCCTCTGCCTCTGTCTCTGTCTCTGTCTCTGTCTCTGTCTCTGCCTCTGTCTCTGTTTCTGTCTCTGCCTCTGTCTCCGTCTTTGTCTCCATCTTTGTCTGCGTCTTTGTCTCCGTCTTTGTCTCCGTCCACGTCTCCTGCCCCTCTGTCTATGTCTCTGTCTCAGTTTCTGCCTCTGTCTCTGTCTGTGGCTCTGTCTTTGTCTCATGCTCCTCTGTCTTTGTCTCTGTCTGTGTCTCTGTCTGTGCCTCTGTCTCCGTCTCTGTCTCTGTCTCTGTCTCTGTCTGTGCCTCTGTCTCTGTTCTTGTCTCCATCTTTGTCTCCGTCTTTGTCTCCGTCCTCGTCTTCCTCTTCGTCTCCGTCTTTGTCTCCGTCTATGTCACCGTCTTTGTCTCCGTCTTTGTCTCCGTCTTTGTCACCGTCTTTGTCTCCGTCTTTGTCTCCGTCCACGTCTCCTGCCCCTCTGTCTCTGTCTCTGTTTCATTCTCTGTCTCTGTCTCTGTCTCTGTCTCTGTTTCTGTCTCTGCCTCTGTCTCCGTCTTTGTCTCCATCTTTGTCTGCGTCTTGGTCTCCGTCTTTGTCTCCGTCCTTGTCTCCGTGTGTGTCTCCGTCCGTGTCTCCTGCCCCTCTGTCTCAGTCGTTGTCTCATGCGCGTCTGTCTCTGTCTCTGTCTCTGTCTCTGTCTCTGTCTCTGCCTCTGTCTCTGTCTGTGGCTCTGTCTTTGTCTCATGCGCCTCTGCCTTTGTCTCTGTTTCTGTCTCTGTCGCTGCCTCTGTCTCTGTCTCTGTCTCTGCCTCTGTCTCCTTCCCTGTCTCTGTCTTCGTCTCCGTCTCTGTCTCTGTCTCTGTCTCCGTCTTTGTACCTGTCTTTGTCTCCGTATTTGTGTCCGTCTGTGTCTCCATATTTGTCTCCGTCTTTGTCTACGTCTTTGTCTCCGTCGTCGTCTTCCTCTTCGTCTCCGTCTTTGTGTCCGTCTTTGTCACCGTCTTTGTCTCCGTCTTTGTCTCCGTCCACGGCTCCTGCCTCTCTGTCTCTGTGTCAGTCTCTGTCTCTGTCTCTGTCTCTGTCTCTGTCTCTGTCTCTGTCTCTGTCTCTTTTCCTGTCACTGTCTCTGTCTCTGTCTCTGTCCTTCTCTCTGTCTCTGTCTCTGTTCCCTTCTCTGTCTCCGCCTCTGCCTCTGTCTCCGTCTTTGTCTCCATCTTTGTCTGCGTCTTTGTCTCCGTCTTTGTCACCGTCCTTGTCTCCGTCGACGTCTTCCTCTTCGCCTCCGTCTTTGTCTCCGTCTTTGTCACCATCGTTTTCTCCGTCTTTGTCTCCGTCTTTGTCTACGTCTTTGTCTACGTCTTTGTCTCCGTCTTTGTCTCCGTCTATGTCTCTGTCACTGTCTTTGTCTCTGTCTCTGTTTCTGTCTCTGTCTCTGTCTCTGTCCCTGTCCCTGTCTCTGTCTCTGTCTCTGTCACTGTCTCTGTCTCTGTTTCTGTCTCTGCCTCTGTCTCCGTCTTTGTCTCCATCTTTGTCTCCGTCTTTCTACCTGTCTTTGTCTCCGTATCTGTGTCCACCTTTGCCTCCGTTTTTGTCTCCGTCTTTGTCTCCGTCCACGTCTCCTGCCCCTCTGTCTCTGTCTCTGTCTCAGTTTCTGCCTCTGTCTCTGTCTGTGGCTCTGTCTTTGTCTCATGCTCCTCTGTCTTTGTCTCTGTCTGTGTCTCCGTCTTTGTCTACGTCTTTGTCTACTTCTTTGTCTCCGTCTTTGTCTCCGTCTTTGTCTCTGTCTCTGTCTCTGTCTCTGTCTCTGTCTCTGTCTCTGTCTCCTTCCCTGTCTCTGTCTTCGTCTCCGTCTCTGTCTCTGTCTCTGTCTCCGTCTTTGTACCTGTCTTTGTCTCCGTATTTGTGTCCGTCTGTGTCTCCATATTTGTCTCCGTCTTTGTCTACGTCTTTGTCTCCGTCGTCGTCTTCCTCTTCGTCTCCGTCTTTGTGTCCGTCGTTGTCACCGTCTTTGTCTCCGTCTTTGTCTCCGTCCACGTCTCCTGCCCCTCTGTCTCTGTCTCTGTCTCTGTCTATGTCTCTGTCTCTGTCTGTTTTCCTGTCACTGTCTCTGTCTCTGTCTCTGTCCTTTTCTCTGTCTCTGTCCCTGTTCCCTTCTCTGTCTCCGCCTCTGCCTCTGTCTCCGTCTTTGTGTCCGTCTCTGTCTGCGTCTTTGTCTCCGTCTTTGTCACCGTCCTTGTCTCCGTCGTCGTCTTCCTCTTCGTCTCCGTCTTTGTCTCCGTCTTTGTCACCATCGTTTTCTCCGTCTTTGTCTCCGTCTTTGTCTACGTCTTTGTCTACGTCTTTGTCTCCGTCTTTGTCTCCGTCTATGTCTCTGTCACTGTCTCTGTCTCTGCCGGTGTCTCTGTCTCTGTCTCTGTCTCTGTCTCGGTCTCTGTCTCCGTCTTTGTGTCCGTCTTTGTCTCCGTCCTTGTCTCCGTCTGTGTCTCCGTCCGTGTCTCCTGCCCCTCTGTCTCGGTCGTTGTCTCATGCGCGTCTGCCTCTGTCTGTGTCTCTGTCTCTGTCTCTGCCTCTGTATCGGTCTCTGCCTTTGTCTCTGTCTCTGTCTCTGTCTCTGCCTCTGTATCTGTCTCTGCCTTTGTCTCTGTCTCTGTCTATGTCTCTGTCTCTGTCTCTGTCTCTGTCTCTGTCTTTGCCTCTGCCTCTGCCTCTGTCTCTGTCCCCGTCTCTGTCTCCGTCTCCGTCTCTGTCTCTGTCTTTGTCTCTGCATCTGTCCCTGTCTCTGTCTCTGTCTCTGTCTCTGTCTCTGTCTCGGTCTCTGTCTCCGTCCTTGTGTCCGTCTTTGTCTCCGTCCTTTTCTCCGTCTGTGTCTCCGTACGTGTTTCCTGGCCCTCTGTCTCGGTCGTTGTCTCATGCGCGTCTGTCTCTGTCTCTGTCTCTGTCTGTGTCTCTGTCTCTGTCTCTGCCGCTGTATCGGTCTCTGTCTTTGGCTCTGTCTCTGTCTCTGTCTCTGTCTCTGTCTCTGTCTCTGTCTCTGTCTCTGTCTCTGTCCCTGTCTCTGTCTCCGTCTCCGTCTCCGTCTCTGTCTCTGTCTCTGTCTCCGTCTTTGTACCTGTCTTTGTCTCCGTATTTGTGTCCGTCTGTGTCTCCAGATTTGTCTCCGACTTTGTGTACGTCTTTGTCTCCGTCGTCGTCTTCCTCTTCGTCTCCGTCGTTGCCTCCGTCTTTGTCACCGTCTTTGTCTCCGTATTTGCCTCCGCCTTTGTCACCGTCTTTGTCTCCGTATTTGCCTCCGTCTGTGTCTCCATCTTTGTCACCGTCCTTGTCTCCGTCGACGTCTTCCTCTTCGCCTCCGTCTTTGTCTCCGTCTTTGTCACCATCGTTTTCTCCGTCTTTGTCTCCGTCTTTGTCTACGTCTTTGTCTACGTCTTTGTCTCCGTCTTTGTCTCCGTCTATGTCTCTGTCACTGTCTTTGTCTCTGTCTCTGTTTCTGTCTCTGTCTCTGTCTCTGTCCCTGTCCCTGTCTCTGTCTCTGTCTCTGTCACTGTCTCTGTCTCTGCCTCTGGCTCTGTCCCTGTCTCTGTCTCCGTCCCCGCCGCTGTCTCTGTCTCTGTCTCTGTGTCCATCTCTGTCTCTGTCTCAGTCTCTGTCTCATGCGCCTCTGTCTTTGTCTCTGTCTGTGTCTCTGTCTGTGCCTCTGTCTCTGTCTCTGTCTCTGTCTCTGTCTCTGCCTCTGTCTCTGTCCTTGTCTCCATCTTTGTCTCCGTCTTTGTCTCCGTCCTCGACTTCCTCTTCGTCTCCGTCTTTGTCTCCGTCTATGTCACCGTCTTTGTCTCCGTCTTTGTCTCCGTCTTTGTCTCCGTCCACGTCTCCTGCCCCTCTGTCTCTGTCTCTGTTTCAGTCTCTGTCTCTGTCTCTGTCTCTGTCTCTGTCTCTGTCTCTGTCTCTGTCTCTGTCTCTGTGTCTGTCTCAGTTTCTGTCTCTGTCTCTGTCTCTGTCTTTGTCGCTGTCTCTGTCCCAGTCTCTGTCTCTGTCTCTGGCTCTGTCTCTGTCTTTGCCTCCGTCCTTGTCACCGTCTTTGTCTCCGTATTTGTCTCCGTCTGTGTCTCCATATTTGTCTCCGTCTTTGTCTCCGTATTTGTCTCCGTCTGTGTCTCCATATTTGTCTGCGTCTTTGTCTCCGTCTTTGTCTCCGTATTTGTCACCGTCTGTGTCTCTATCTTTGTCTCTGTCTCTGTTTCTGTCTCTGTCTCTGTCTCTGTCTCTGTCTCTGTCTCTGTCTCTGTCTCTGTCTCTGCCTCTGTCTCTGTCTGTGGCTCTTTTCCTGTCTCTGTCTATGTCTCTGTCTCTGTCCTTTTCTCTGTCTCTGCCTCTGTTCCCTTCTCTGTCTCCGCCGCTGCCTCTGTCTCCGTCTTTGTCTCCATCTTTGTCTCCGTCTTTGTCTCCGTCTTTGTCACCGTCTTTGTCTCCGTCGTCTTCTTCCTCTTCGTCTCCGCCTTTGTCTCCGTCTTTATCACCGTCGTTGTCTCCGTCTTTGTCTCCGTCTTTGTCTCCGTCTTTGTCCCCGTCTTTGTCTCCGTCTTTGTCTCCGTCTTTGTACCTGTCTTTGTCTCCGTATTTGTGTCCGTCTTTGCCTCCGTCTTTGTCTCCGCCTTTGTCTCCGTCCACGTCTCCAGCCCCTCTGTCTCTGTCTCTGTCTCAGTCTCTGCCTCTGTCTCTGTCTGTGGCTCTGTCTTTGTCTCATGCGCCTCTGTCTTTGTCTCTATCTGTGTCTCTGTCAGTGCCTCTGTCTCTGTCTCTGTCTATGTCTCTATCTCTGTCTCTGCCTCTGTCTCTGTCCTTGCCTCCATCTTTGTCTCCGTCTTTGTCTCCGTCTTTGTCTCCGTCCTCGTCTTCCTCTTCGTCTCCGTCTTTGTCTCCGTCTATGTCACCGTCTTTGTCTCCGTCTTTGTCTCCGTCTTTGTCACCGTCTTTGTCTCCGTCTTTGTCTCCGTCTTTGTCTCCGTCTTTGTCTCCGTCTTTGTCTACGTCTTTGTCTCCGTCCTTGTCTCCGTCCACGTCTCCTGCCCCTCTGTCTCTGTCTCTGTCTCAGTCTCTGTCTCTGTCTCTGTCTCTGTCTCTGTCTCTGTCTCTGTCTCTGTTTCTGTCTCTGTCTCTGTCTCTGTCTCTGTCTCTGTCTCTGTCTCTGTCTCTGTCTCTGCCTCTGTCTCTGTCTGTGGCTCCGTCTTTGTCTCATGCGCCTCTGTCTTTGTCTCTGTCTGTGTCTCTGTCTGTGCCTCTGTCTCTGTCTCTGTTTCTGTCTCTGTCGCTGCATCTGTCTCTGTCTCTGTCTCTGTCTCTGTCTCTGTCTCTTTTCCTGTCTCTGTCTATGTCTCTGTCTCTGTCCTTTTCTCTGTCTCTGCCTCTGTTCCCTTCTCTGTCTCCGCCTCTGGGTCTGTCTCCGTCTTTGTCTCCATCTTTGTCTCCGTCTTTGTCTCCGTCTTTGTCACCGTCTTTGTCTCCGTCGTCGTCTTCCTCTTCGTCTCCGTCTTTGTCTCCGTCTTTGTCACCGTCGTTGTCTCCGTCTTTGTCTCCGTCTCTGTCTCCGTCTTTGTCTCCGTCTTTCTACCTGTCTTTGTCTCCGTATCTGTGTCCACCTTTGCCTCCGTCTTTGTCTCCGTCTTTGTCTCCGTCCACGTCTCCTGCCCCTCTGTCTCTGTCTCTGTCTCAGTTTCTGCCTCTGTCTCTGTCTGTGGCTCTGTCTTTGTCTCATGCTCCTCTGTCTTTGTCTCTGTCTGTGTCTCTGTCTGTGCCTCTGTCTCCGTCTCTGTCTCTGCCTCTGTCTCCGTCTTTGTCTCCATCTTTGTCTCCGTCTTTCTACCTGTCTTTGTCTCCGTATCTGTGTCCACCTTTGCCTCCGTCTTTGTCTCCGTCTTTGTCTCCGTCCACGTCTCCTGCCCCTCTGTCTCTGTCTCTGTCTCAGTTTCTGCCTCTGTCTCTGTCTGTGGCTCTGTCTTTGTCTCATGCTCCTCTGTCTTTGTCTCTGTCTGTGTCTCTGTCTGTGCCTCTGTCTCCGTCTCTGTCTCTGTCTCTGTCTCTGTCTCTGCCTCTGTCTCTGTTTCTGTCTCTGCCTCTGTCTCCGTCTTTGTCTCCATCTTTGTCTGCGTCTTCGTCTCCGTCTTTGTGTCCGTCTTTGTCTCCGTCCTTGTCTCCGTCTGTGTCTCCGTCCGTGTCTCCTGCCCCTCTGTCTCGGTCGTTGTCTCATGCGCGTCTGTCTCTGTCTCTGTCTCTGTCTCTGTCTCTGTCTCTGCCTCGGTCTCTGTCTGTGGCTCTGTCTTTGTCTCATGCGCCTCTGCCTTTGTCTCTGTCTGTGTCTCTGTTTGTGCCTCTGTCTCTGTCTCTGTTTCTGTCTCTGTCGCTGCCTCTGTCTCTGTCTCTGTCTCTGTCTCTTTTCCTGTCTCTGTCTCTGTCTTTGTCTCTGCCTCTGTCCCTTTCTCTGTCTCTGCCTCTGTTCCCTTCTCTGTCTCCGCCTCTGCCTCTGTCTCCGTCTTCGTCTCCGTCTTTGTGTCCGTCGTTGTCACCGTCGTTGTCTCCGTCTTTGTCTCCGTCCACGTCTCCTGCCCCTCTGTCTCTGTCTCTGTCTCTGTCTCTGTCTCTGTCTGTTTTCCTGTCACTGTCTCTGTCTCTGTCTCTGTCCTTTTCTCTGTCTCTGTCCCTGTTCCCTTCTCTGTCTCCGCCTCTGCCTCTGTCTCCGTCTTTGTGTCCGTCTTTGTCTGCGTCTTTGTCTCCGTCTTTGTCACCGTCCTTGTCTCCGTCGTCGTCTTCCTCTTCGTCTCCGTCTTTGTCTCCGTCTTTGTCACCATCGTTTTCTCCGTCTTTGTCTCCGTCTTTGTCTACGTCTTTGTCTACGTCTTTGTCTCCGTCTTTGTCTCCGTCTATGTCTCTGTCACTGTCTCTGTCTCTGCCGGTGTCTCTGTCTCTGTCTCTGTCTCTGTCTCGGTCTCTGTCTCCGTCTTTGTGTCCGTCTTTGTCTCCGTCCTTGTCTCCGTCTGTGTCTCCGTCCGTGTCTCCTGCCCCTCTGTCTCGGTCGTTGTCTCATGCGCGTCTGCATCTGTCTGTGTCTCTGTCTCTGTCTCTGCCTCTGTATCGGTCTCTGCCTTTGTCTCTGTCTCTGTCTCTGTCTCTGCCTCTGTATCGGTCTCTGCCTTTGTCTCTGTCTCAGTCTCTGTCTCTGTCTCTGTCTCTGTCTCTGTTTCTGTCTCTGTCTCTGTCTCTGTCTCTGTCTCTGTCTCTGCCTCTGTCTCTGTCTCTGTCTGTGGCTCTGTCTTTGTCTCATGCGCCTCTGTCTTTGTCTATGTCTGTGTCTCTGTCTGTGCCTCTGTCTCTGTCTCTGTTTCTGTCTCTGTCGCTGCCTCTGTCTCTGTCTCTGTCTCTGTCTCTTTTCCTGTCTCTGTCTATGTCTCTGTCTCCGTCCTTTTCTTCATCTCTGCCTCTGTTCCCTTCTCTGTCTCCGCCTCTGCCTCTGTCTCCGTCTTTGTCTCCATCTTTGTCTCCGTCTTTGTCTCCGTCTTTGTCACCGTCTTTGTCTCCGTCGTCGTCTTCCTCTTCGTGTCCGTCTTTGTCTCCGTCTTTGTCACCGTCGTTGTCTCCGTCTTTGTCTCCGTCTCTGTCTCCGTCTTTGTCTCCGTCTTTCTACCTGTCTTTGTCTCCGTATTTGTGTCCACCTTTGCCTCCGTCTTTGTCTCCGTCTTTGTCTCCGTCCACGTCTCCTGCCCCTCTGTCTCTGTCTCTGTCTCAGTCTCTGCCTCTGTCTCTGTCTGTGGCTCTGTCTTTGTCTCATGCGCCTCTGTCTTTGTCTCTGTCTGTGTCTCTGTCTGTGCCTCTGTCTCTGTCTCTGTCTCTGTCTCTGTCTCTGTCTCTGTCTCTGCCTCTGTCTCTGTCCTTGTCTCCATCTTTGTCTCCGTCGTCGTCTTCCTCTTCGTCTCCGTCTTTGCCTCCGTCCTTGTCACCGTGTTTGTCTCCGTATTTGTCTCCGTCTGTGTCTCCATATTTGTCTCCGTCTTTGTCTCCGTCTTTGCCTCCGTCTATGTCACCGTCTTTGTCTCCGTCTTTGTCTCCGTCTTTGTCACCGTCTTTGTCTCCGTCTTTGTCTACGTCCTTGTCTCCGTCTTTGTCTCCGTCCACGTCTCCTGCCCCTCTGTCTCTGTCTCTGTCTCAGTCTCTGTCTCTGTCTCACTCTCTGTCTCTGTCTCTGTCTCTGTCTCTGTCTCGGTTCCTGTCTCTGCCTCTGTCTCTGTCTCTGTCTCTGTCTCTGTCTCTGTCTCTGTCTCTGCCTCTGTCTCTGTCTCTGTCTCTGTCTCTGTCTCTGCCTCTGTCTCTGTCTGTGGCTCTGTCTTTGTGTCATGCGCCTCTGCCTTTGTCTCTGTCTGTGTCTCTGTCTGTGCCTCTGCCTCTGTCTCTGTTTCTGTCTTCGTCCGTGTCGCTTTCTCTCTCTCTGTCTCTGTCTCTGTCTCTGTCTCCGTCTCTGTCTCGGCCTTTGTCTCTGTCTCTGTCTCTGTCTTTGTATCCGTCTTTGTCTCCGCCTTTGTCTCCGTCTTTGTCTCCGTCGTCGTCTTCCTCTTCGTCTCCGTCTTTGCCTCCGTCTTTGTCACCGTCTTTGTCTCCGTATTTGTCTCCGTCTGTGTCTCCATATTTGTCTCCGTCTTTGTCTCCGTCTTTGCCTCCGTCTTTGTCTCCGTATTTGTCTCCGTCTGTGCCTCTATCTTTGTCTCCGCCTTTGTCTCCGTCTTTGTCTCCGTCGTCGTCTTCCTCTTCGTCTCCCTCTTTGTCACCGTCTTTGTCACCGTCTTTGTCTGCGTCTTTGTCTCCGTCCACGTCTCCTGCCCCTCTGTCTCTGTCTCTGTCTCAGTCTCTGTCTCTGTCTCTGTCTCTGTCTCTGTTTCTGTCTCTGTCTCTGTCTCTGTCTCTGTCTCTGTCTCTGTCTCTGCCTCTGTCTCTGTCTGTGGCTCTGACTTTGTCTCATGCGCCTCTGTCTTTGTCTATGTCTGTGTCTCTGTCTGTGCCTCTGTCTCTGTCTCTGTTTCTGTCTCTGTCGCTGCCTCTGTCTCTGTCTCTGTCTCTGTCTCTTTTCCTGTCTCTGTCTATGTCTCTGTCTCCGTCCTTTTCTTCATCTCTGCCTCTGTTCCCTTCTCTGTCTCCGCCTCTGCCTCTGTCTCCGTCTTTGTCTCCATCTTTGTCTCCGTCTTTGTCTCCGTCTTTGTCACCGTCTTTGTCTCCGTCGTCGTCTTCCTCCTCGTCTCCGTCGTCGTCTTCCTCCTCGTCTCCGTCTTTGTCTCCGTCTTTGTCTCCGTCTTTGTCTACGTCTTTGTCTACTTCTTTGTCTCCGTCTTTGTCTCCGTCTTTGTCTCTGTCTCTGTCTCTGTCTCTGTCTCTGTCTCTGTCTCTGCCTCTGTCTCTGTCTGTGGCTCTGTCTTTGTCTCCGTCTTTGTCTCCGTCCTCGTCTTCCTCTTCGTCTCCGTCTTTGTCTCCGTCTATGTCACCGTCTTTGTCTCCGTCTTTGTCTACGTCTTTGTCTCCGTCCTTGTCTCCGTCCACGTCTCCTGCCCCTCTGTCTCTGTCTCTGTCTCAGTCTCTGTCTCTGTCTCTGTCTCTGTCTCTGTCTCTGTCTCTGTCTCTGTCTCTGTCTCTGTCTCTGTTTCTGTCTCTGTCTCTTTTCCTGTCTCTGTCTCTGTCCTTTTCTCTGTCTCTGCCTCTGTTCCCTTCTCTGTCCCCGCCTCTGGGTCTGTCTTCCTCTTCGTCTCCGTCTTTGTCACCGTCTTTATCTCCGTCTTTGTCTCCGTCTTTGTCTCCGTCTTTGTCTACGTCCTTGTCTCCGTCTTTGTCTCCGTCCACGTCTCCTGCCCCTCTGTCTCTGTCTCTGTCTCTGTCTCTGTCTCAGTCTCTGTCTCTGTCTCACTCTCTGTCTCTGTCTCTGTCTCTGTCTCTGTCTCGGTTCCTGTCTCTGCCTCTGTCTCTGTCTCTGTCTCTGTCTCTGTCTCTGCCTCTGTCTCTGTCTATGTCTCTGTCTCTGTCTCTGCCTCTGTCTCTGTCTGTGGCTCTGTCTTTGTGTCATGTGCCTCTGCCTTTGTCTCTGTCTGTGTCTCTGTCTGTGCCTCTGCCTCTGTCTCTGTTTCTGTCTTCGTCCGTGTCGCTTTCTCTCTCTCTGTCTCTGCCTCTGTCTCTGTCTCCGTCTCTGTCTCGGCCTTTGTCTCTGTCTCTGTCTCTGTCTTTGTATCCGTCTTTGTCTCCGCCTTTGTCTCCGTCTTTGTCTCCGTCGTCGTCTTCCTCTTCGTCTCCGTCTTTGCCTCCGTCTTTGTCACCGTCTTTGTCTCCGTATTTGTCTGCGTCTGTGTCTCCATATTTGTCTCCGTCTTTGTCTCCGTCTTTGCCTCCGTCTTTGTCTCCGTATTTGTCTCCGTCTGTGTCTCTATCTTTGTCTCCGCCTTTGTCTCCGTCTTTGTCTCCGTCGTCGTCTTCCTCTTCGTCTCCCTCTTTGTCTCCGTCTTTGTCACCGTCTTTGTCTCCGTCTTTGTCTCCGTCTTTGTCTCCGTCTTTGTCTACGTCCTTGTCTCCGTCTTTGTCTCCGTCCACGTCTCCTGCCCCTCTGTCTCTGTCTCTGTCTCTGTCTCAGTCTCTGTCTCTGTCTCACTCTCTGTCTCTGTCTCTGTCTCTGTCTCTGTCTCGGTTCCGGTCTCTGCCTCTGTCTCTGTCTCTGTCTCTGTCTCTGTCTCTGTCTCTGTCTCTGCCTCTGTCTCTGTCTCTGCCTTTGTCTCTGTCTGTGTCTCTGTCTGTGCCTCTGCCTCTGTCTCTGTTTCTGTCTTCGTCCGTGTCGCTTTCTCTCTCTCTGTCTCTGCCTCTGTCTCTGTCTCCGTCTCTGTCTCGGCCTTTGTCTCTGTCTCTGTCTCTGTCTTTGTATCCGTCTTTGTCTCCGCCTTTGTCTCCGTCTTTGTCTCCGTCGTCGTCTTCCTCTTCGTCTCCGTCTTTGCCTCCGTCTTTGACACCGTCTTTGTCTCCGTATTTGTCTCCGTCTGTGTCTCCATATTTGTCTCCGTCTTTGTCTCCGTCTTTGCCTCCGTCTTTGTCTCCGTATTTGTCTCCGTCTGTGTCTCTATCTTTGTCTCCGCCTTTGTCTCCGTCTTTGTCTCCGTCGTCGTCTTCCTCTTCGTCTCCCTCTTTGTCTCCGTCTTTGTCACCGTCTTTGTCTGCGTCTTTGTCTCCGTCCACGTCTCCTGCCCCTCTGTCTCTGTCTCTGTCTCAGTCTCTGTCTCTGTCGCTGTCTCTGTCTCTGTCTCTGTCTCTGTCTCTGTCTCTGTCTCTGTCTCTGTCTCTGTCTCTGTCTCTGTCTCTGTCTCTGTCTCTGTCTCTGTCTCTGCCTCTGTCTCTGTCTGTGGCTCTGTCTTCGTCTCATGCGCCTCTGTCTTTGTCTCTGTCTGTGTCTCTGTCTGTGCCTCTGTCTCTGTCTCTGTTTCTGTCTCTGTCGCTGCCTCTGTCTCTGTCTCTGTCTCTGTCTCTTTTCCTGTCTCTGTCTATGTCTCTGTCTCTGCCCTTTTCTCTGTCTCTGCCTCTGTTCCCTTCTCTGTCTCCGCCTCTGCCTCTGTCTCCGTCTTTGTCTCCATCTTTGTCTCCGTCTTTGTCTCCGTCTTTGTCACCGTCTTTGTCTCCGTCGTCGTCTTCCTCTTCGTGTCCGTCTTTGTTTCCGTCTTTGTCACCGTCGTTGTCTCCGTCTTTGTCTCCGTCTCTGTCTCCGTCTTTGTCTCCGTCTTTCTACCTGTCTTTGTCTCCGTATTTGTGTCCACCTTTGCCTCCGTCTTTGTCTCCGTCTTTGTCTCCGTCCACGTCTCCTGCCCCTCTGTCTCTGTCTCTGTCTCTGTCTCTGTCTCAGTCTCTGTCTCTGTCTCTGTCTCTGTCTCTGGCTCCGTCTCTGTGTCTGTCTCAGTTTCTGTCTCTGTCTCTGTCTCTGTCTCTGTCGCTATCTCTGTCCCAGTCTCTGTCTCTGTCTCTGGCTCTGTCTCTGTCTTTGTCTCCGTCTTGGTCTCCGTCTTTGTCTCCGTCTTTGTCTCCGTCTTTGTCTCCGTCTTTGTCTCCGTCCTCGTCTTCCTCTTCGTCTCCGTCTTTGTCACCGCCTTTGTCTCCGTCTTTGTCTCCGTCTTTGTCTCCGTCTTTGTCTACGTCCTTGTCTCCGTCTTTGTCTCCGTCCACGTCTCCTGCCCCTCTGTCTCTGTCTCTGTCTCTGTCTCAGTCTCTGTCTCTGTCTCTGTCTCTGTCTCTGTCTCGATTTCTGTCTCTGCCTCTGTCTCTGTCTCTGTCTCTGTCTCTGTCTCCGTCTCTGTCTCTGTCTCTGCCTCTCTCTCTGTCTCTGTCTCTGTCTCTGTCTCTGCCTCTGTCTCTGTCTGTGGCACTGTCTTTGTCTCATGCGCCTCTGCCTTTGTCTCTGTCTGTATCTCTGTCTGTGCCTCTGCCTCTGTCTCTGTTTCTGTCTTCGTCCGTGTCGCTTTCTCTCTCTCTGTCTCTGTCTCTGTCTCTGTCTCTGCCTCTGTCTCTGTCTCTGTCTCTGTCTCTGTCTCTGTCTCTGTCTCTGTCTCTGTCTCTCTCTCTGTCTCTGTCTCTGTCTCTGTCTCTGTCTCTGTCTCTGTCTCTGTCTCTGTCTCTGTCTCTGTCTCTGTCTCTGTCTCTGTCTCTGTCTCCGTCTCTGTCTCTGCCTCTGTCTCTGTCTCTGTCTCTCTCTTTGTATCCGTCTTTGTCTCCGCCTTTGTCTCCGTCTTTGTCTCCGTCGTCGTCTTCCTCTTCGTCTCCGTCTTTGCCTCCGTCCTTGTCACCGTCTTTGTCTCCGTATTTGTCTCCGTCTGTGTCTCCATATTTGTCACCGCCTTTGTCTCCGTCTTTGTCTCCGTCTTTGTCTCCGTCTTTGTCTACGTCCTTGTCTCCGTCTTTGTCTCCGTCCACGTCTCCTGCCCCTCTGTCTCTGTCTCTGTCTCTGTCTCAGTCTCTGTCTCTGTCTCTGTCTCTGTCTCTGTCTCGGTTTCTGTCTCTGCCTCTGTCTCTGTCTCTGTCTCTGTCTCTGTCTCCGTCTCTGTCTCTGTCTCTGCCTCTCTCTCTGTCTCTGTCTCTGTCTCTGTCTCTGCCTCTGTCTCTGTCTGTGGCTCTGTCTTTGTGTCATGCGCCTCTGCCTTTGTCTCTGTCTGTATCTCTGTCTGTGCCTCTGCCTCTGTCTCTGTTTCTGTCTTCGTCCGTGTCGCTTTCTCTCTCTCTGTCTTTGTCTCTGTCTCTGTCTCTGCCTCTGTCTCTGTCTCTGTCTCTGTCTCTGTCTCTGTCTCTGTCTCTGTCTCTGTCTCTCTCTCTGTCTCTGTCTCTGTCTCTGTCTCTGTCTCTGTCTCTGTCTCTGTCTCTGTCTCTGTCTCTGTCTCTGTCTCTGTCTCTGTCTCTGTCTCTGTCTCCGTCTCTGTCTCTGCCTCTGTCTCTGTCTCTGTCTCTCTCTTTGTATCCGTCTTTGTCTCCGCCTTTGTCTCCGTCTTTGTCTCCGTCGTCGTCTTCCTCTTCGTCTCCGTCTTTGCCTCCGTCCTTGTCACCGTCTTTGTCTCCGTATTTGTCTCCGTCTGTGTCTCCATATTTGTCTCCGTCTTTGTCTCCGTCTTTGCCTCCGTCTTTGTTACCGTATTTGTCTCCGTCTGTGTCTCCATCTTTGTCTCCGCCTTTGTCTCCGTCTTTGTCTCCGTCGTCGTCTTCCTCTTCGTCTCCGCCTTTGCCTCCGTCTTTGTCACCGTCTTTGTCTCCGTATTTGTCTCCGTCTGTGTCTCCATATTTGTCTCCGTCTTTGTCTCCGTCTTTGTCTCCGTCTTTGTCTCCGTCTTTGTCTCCGTCTTTGTACCTGTCTTTGTCTCCGTATTTGTGTCCGTCTTTGCCTCCGTCTTTGTCTCCGCCTTTGTCTCCGTCCACGTCTCCTGCCCCTCTGTCTCTGTCTCTGTCTCGGTTTCTGCCTCTGTCTCTGTCTGTGGCTCTGTCTTTGTCTCATGCTCCTCTGTCTTTGTCTCTGTCTGTGTCTCTGTCTGTGCCTCTGTCTCTGTCTCTGTCTCTGTCTCTGTCTCTGTCTCTGTCTCTGCCTCTCTCTCTGTTCTTGTCTCCATCTTTGTCTCCGTCTTTGTCTCCGTCTTTGTCTCCGTCCTCGTCTTCCTCTTCGTCTCCGTCTTTGTCTCCGTCTATGTCACCGTCTTTGTCTCCGTCTTTGTCTCCGTCTTTGTCACCGTCTTTGTCTCCGTCCACGTCTCCTGCCCCTCTGTCTCTGTCTCTGTTTCAGTCTCTGTCTCTGTCTCTGTCTCTGTCTCTGTCTCTGTTTCTGTCTCTGCCTCTGTCTCCGTCTTTGTCTCCGTCGTCGTCTTCCTCTTCGTCTCCCTCTTTGTCTCCGTCTTTGTCACCGTCTTTGTCTGCGTCTTTGTCTCCGTCCACGTCTCCTGCCCCTCTGTCTCTGTCTCTGTCTCAGTCTCTGTCTCTGTCGCTGTCTCTGTCTCTGTCTCTGTCTCTGTCTCTGTCTCTGTCTCTGTCTCTGTCTCTGTCTCTGTCTCTGTCTCTGTCTCTGTCTCTGTCTCTGTCTCTGCCTCTGTCTCTGTCTGTGGCTCTGTCTTTGTCTCATGCGCCTCTGTCTTTGTCTCTGTCTGCGTATCTGTCTGTGCCTCTGTCTCTGTCTCTGTTTCTGTCTCTGTCGCTGCCTCTGTCTCTGTCTCTGTCTCTGTCTCTTTTCCTGTCTCTGTCTATGTCTCTGTCTCTGCCCTTTTCTCTGTCTCTGCCTCTGTTCCCTTCTCTGTCTCCGCCTCTGCCTCTGTCTCCGTCTTTGTCTCCATCTTTGTCTCCGTCTTTGTCTCCGTCTTTGTCACCGTCTTTGTCTCCGTCGTCGTCTTCCTCTTCGTGTCCGTCTTTGTTTCCGTCTTTGTCACCGTCGTTGTCTCCGTCTTTGTCTCCGTCTCTGTCTCCGTCTTTGTCTCCGTCTTTCTACCTGTCTTTGTCTCCGTATTTGTGTCCACCTTTGCCTCCGTCTTTGTCTCCGTCTTTGTCTCCGTCCACGTCTCCTGCCCCTCTGTCTCTGTCTCTGTCTCTGTCTCTGTCTCAGTCTCTGTCTCTGTCTCTGTCTCTGTCTCTGGCTCCGTCTCTGTGTCTGTCTCAGTTTCTGTCTCTGTCTCTGTCTCTGTCTCTGTCGCTATCTCTGTCCCAGTCTCTGTCTCTGTCTCTGGCTCTGTCTCTGTCTTTGTCTCCGTCTTGGTCTCCGTCTTTGTCTCCGTCTTTGTCTCCGTCTTTGTCTCCGTCTTTGTCTCCGTCCTCGTCTTCCTCTTCGTCTCCGTCTTTGTCACCGCCTTTGTCTCCGTCTTTGTCTCCGTCTTTGTCTCCGTCTTTGTCTACGTCCTTGTCTCCGTCTTTGTCTCCGTCCACGTCTCCTGCCCCTCTGTCTCTGTCTCTGTCTCTGTCTCAGTCTCTGTCTCTGTCTCTGTCTCTGTCTCTGTCTCGGTTTCTGTCTCTGCCTCTGTCTCTGTCTCTGTCTCTGTCTCTGTCTCTGTCTCTGTCTCCGTCTCTGTCTCTGTCTCTGCCTCTCTCTCTGTCTCTGTCTCTGTCTCTGTCTCTGCCTCTGTCTCTGTCTGTGGCACTGTCTTTGTCTCATGCGCCTCTGCCTTTGTCTCTGTCTGTATCTCTGTCTGTGCCTCTGCCTCTGTCTCTGTTTCTGTCTTCGTCCGTGTCGCTTTCTCTCTCTCTGTCTCTGTCTCTGTCTCTGTCTCTGCCTCTGTCTCTGTCTCTGTCTCTGTCTCTGTCTCTGTCTCTGTCTCTGTCTCTCTCTCTGTCTCTGTCTCTGTCTCTGTCTCTGTCTCTGTCTCTGTCTCTGTCTCTGTCTCTGTCTCTGTCTCTGTCTCTGTCTCTGTCTCCGTCTCTGTCTCTGCCTCTGTCTCTGTCTCTGTCTCTCTCTTTGTATCCGTCTTTGTCTCCGCCTTTGTCTCCGTCTTTGTCTCCGTCGTCGTCTTCCTCTTCGTCTCCGTCTTTGCCTCCGTCCTTGTCACCGTCTTTGTCTCCGTATTTGTCTCCGTCTGTGTCTCCATATTTGTCACCGCCTTTGTCTCCGTCTTTGTCTCCGTCTTTGTCTCCGTCTTTGTCTACGTCCTTGTCTCCGTCTTTGTCTCCGTCCACGTCTCCTGCCCCTCTGTCTCTGTCTCTGTCTCTGTCTCAGTCTCTGTCTCTGTCTCTGTCTCTGTCTCTGTCTCGGTTTCTGTCTCTGCCTCTGTCTCTGTCTCTGTCTCTGTCTCTGTCTCCGTCTCTGTCTCTGTCTCTGCCTCTCTCTCTGTCTCTGTCTCTGTCTCTGTCTCTGCCTCTGTCTCTGTCTGTGGCTCTGTCTTTGTGTCATGCGCCTCTGCCTTTGTCTCTGTCTGTATCTCTGTCTGTGCCTCTGCCTCTGTCTCTGTTTCTGTCTTCGTCCGTGTCGCTTTCTCTCTCTCTGTCTCTGTCTCTGTCTCTGTCTCTGCCTCTGTCTCTGTCTCTGTCTCTGTCTCTGTCTCTGTCTCTGTCTCTGTCTCTGTCTCTCTCTCTGTCTCTGTCTCTGTCTCTGTCTCTGTCTCTGTCTCTGTCTCTGTCTCTGTCTCTGTCTCTGTCTCTGTCTCTGTCTCTGTCTCCGTCTCTGTCTCTGCCTCTGTCTCTGTCTCTGTCTCTCTCTTTGTATCCGTCTTTGTCTCCGCCTTTGTCTCCGTCTTTGTCTCCGTCGTCGTCTTCCTCTTCGTCTCCGTCTTTGCCTCCGTCCTTGTCACCGTCTTTGTCTCCGTATTTGTCTCCGTCTGTGTCTCCATATTTGTCTCCGTCTTTGTCTCCGTCTTTGCCTCCGTCTTTGTTACCGTATTTGTCTCCGTCTGTGTCTCCATCTTTGTCTCCGCCTTTGTCTCCGTCTTTGTCTCCGTCGTCGTCTTCCTCTTCGTCTCCGTCTTTGCCTCCGTCTTTGTCACCGTCTTTGTCTCCGTATTTGTCTCCGTCTGTGTCTCCATATTTGTCTCCGTCTTTGTCTCCGTCTTTGTCTCCGTCTTTGTCTCCGTCTTTGTCTCCGTCTTTGTACCTGTCTTTGTCTCCGTATTTGTGTCCGTCTTTGCCTCCGTCTTTGTCTCCGCCTTTGTCTCCGTCCACGTCTCCTGCCCCTCTGTCTCTGTCTCTGTCTCGGTTTCTGCCTCTGTCTCTGTCTGTGGCTCTGTCTTTGTCTCATGCTCCTCTGTCTTTGTCTCTGTCTGTGTCTCTGTCTGTGCCTCTGTCTCTGTCTCTGTCTCTGTCTCTGTCTCTGTCTCTGCCTCTCTCTCTGTTCTTGTCTCCATCTTTGTCTCCGTCTTTGTCTCCGTCTTTGTCTCCGTCCTCGTCTTCCTCTTCGTCTCCGTCTTTGTCTCCGTCTATGTCACCGTCTTTGTCTCCGTCTTTGTCTCCGTCTTTGTCACCGTCTTTGTCTCCGTCCACGTCTCCTGCCCCTCTGTCTCTGTCTCTGTTTCAGTCTCTGTCTCTGTCTCTGTCTCTGTCTCTGTCTCTGTTTCTGTCTCTGCCTCTGTCTCCGTCTTTGTCTCCATCTTTGTCTGCGTCTTTGTCTCCGTCTTTGTCACCGTCTTTGTCTCCGTCGTCGTCTTCCTCTTCGTCTCCGTCTTTGTGTCCGTCTTTGTCTCCGTCCTTGTCTCCGTCTGTGTCTCCGTCCGTGTCTCCTGCCCCTCTGTCTCGGTCGTTGTCTCATGCGCGTCTGTCTCTGTCTCTGTCTCTGCCTCTGTCTCTGTCTGTGGCTCTGTCTTTGTCTCATGCGCCTCTGCCTTTGTCTCTGTCTGTGTCTCTGTCTGTGCCTCTGCCTCTGTCTCTGTTTCTGTCTCTGTCGCTGCCTCTGTCTCTGTCTCTGTCTCTGCCTCTGTCTCCTTCCCTGTCTCTGTCTTCGTCTCCGTCTCTGTCTCTGTCTCTGTCTCCGTCTTTGTACCTGTCTTTGTCTCCGTATTTGTGTCCGTCTGTGTCTCCATATTTGTCTCCGTCTTTGTCTACGTCTTTGTCTCCGTCGTCGTCTTCCTCTTCGTCTCCGTCTTTGTGTCCGTCTTTGTCACCGTCTTTGTCTCCGTCTTTGTCTCCGTCCGCGTCCCCTGCCCCTCTGTCTCTGTCTCAGTCTCTGTCTCTGTCTCTGTCTCTGTCTCTGTCTCTGTCTCTTTTCCTGTCACTGTCTCTGTCTCTGTCTCTGTCCTTTTCTCTGTCTCTGTCTCTGTTCCCTTCTCTGTCTCCGCCTCCGCCTCTGTCTCCGTCTTTGTCTCCATCTTTGTCTGCGTCTTTGTCTCCGTCTTTGTCACCGTCCTTGTCTCCGTCGTCGTCTTCCTCTTCGCCTCCGTCTTTGTCTCCGTCTTTGTCACCATCGTTTTCTCCGTCTTTGTCTCCGTCTTTGTCTACGTCTTTGTCTACGTCTTTGTCTCCGTCTTTGTCTCCGTCTATGTCTCTGTCACTGTCTTTGTCTCTGTCTCTGTTTCTGTCTCTGTCTCTGTCTCTGTCTCTGTCCCTGTCCCTGTCTCTGTCTCTGTCTCTGTCACTGTCTCTGTCTCTGCCTCTGCCTCTGTCTCTGTCCCTGTCTCTGTCTCCGTCCCCGCCGCTGTCCCTGTCTCTGTCTCTGTGTCCATCTCTGTCTCTGTCTCAGTCTCTGTCTCATGCGCCTCTGTCTTTGTCTCTGTCTGTGTCTCTGTCTCTGTCTCTGTCTCTGTCTCTGTCTCTGTCTCTGCCTCTGTCTCTGTCCTTGTCTCCATCTTTGTCTGCGTCTTTGTCTCCGTCTTTGTCTCCGTCCTCGACTTCCTCTTCGTCTCCGTCTTTGTCCCCGTCTGTGTCACCGTCTTTGTCTCCGTCTTTGTCTCCGTCTTTGTCTCCGTCCACGTCTCCTGCCCCTCTGTCTCTGTCTCTGTTTCAGTCTCTGTCTCTGTCTCTGTCTCTGTCTCTGTCTCTGTCTCTGTCTCTGTCTCTGTCTCCGTCTCTGTCTCTGTCTCTGGCTCCGTCTCTGTGGCTGTCTCAGTTTCTGTCTCTGTCTCTGTCTCTGTCTTTGTCGCTGTGTCTGTCCCAGTCTCTGTCTCTGTCTCTGGCTCTATCTCTGTCTTTGTCTCCGTCTTTGTCTCCGTCTTTGTCTCCGTCTTTGTCCCGTCTTTGTCTCCGTCTTTGTCTCCGTCTTTGTCTCCGTCTTTGTCTCCGTCTTTGTCTCCGTCCTCGTCTTCCTCTTCGTCTCCGTCTTTGTCACCGTCTTTGTCTCCGTCTTTGTCTCCGTCTTTGTCTCCGTCTTTGTCTACGTCCTTGTCTCCGTCTTTGTCTCCGTGCACGTCTCCTGCCCCTCGGTCTCTGTTTCTGTCTCTGTCTCAGTCTCTGTCTCCGTCTCACTCTCTGTCTCTGTCTCTGTCTCTGTCTCTGTCTCGGTTTCTGTCTCTGCCTCTGTCTCTGTCTCTGTCTCTGTCTCCGTCTCTGTCTCTGTCTCTGCCTCTGTCTCTGTCTGTGGCTCTGTCTTTGTGTCATGCGCCTCTGCCTTTGTCTCTGTCTGTGTCTCTGTCTGCGCCTCTGCCTCTGTCTCTGTTTCTGTCTTCGTCCGTGTCGCTTTCTCTCTCTCTGTCTCTGCCTCTGTCTCTGTCTCCGTCTCTGTCTCGGCCTTTGTCTCTGTCTCTGTCTCTGTCTTTGTATCCGTCTTTGTCTCCGCCTTTGTCTCCGTCTTTGTCTCCGTCGTCGTCTTCCTCTTCGTCTCCGTCTTTGCCTCCGTCTTTGTCACCGTCTTTGTCTCCGTATTTGTCTCCGTCTGTGTCTCCATATTTGTCTCCGTCTTTGTCTCCGTCTTTGCCTCCGTCTTTTTCTCCGTATTTGTCTCCGTCTGTGTCTCTATCTTTGTCTCCGCCTTTGTCTCCGTCTTTGTCTCCGTCGTCGTCTTCCTCTTCGTCTCCCTCTTTGTCTCCGTCTTTGTCACCGTCTTTGTCTCCGTCTTTGTCTCCGTCTTTGTCTCCGTCTTTGTCTACGTCCTTGTCTCCGTCTTTGTCTCCGTCCACGTCTCCTGCCCCTCTGTCTCTGTCTCTGTCTCTGTCTCAGTCTCTGTCTCTGTCTCACTCTCTGTCTCTGTCTCTGTCTCTGTCTCTGTCTCGGTTCCTGTCTCTGCCTCTGTCTCTGTCTCTGTCTCTGTCTCTGTCTCTGTCTCTGTCTCTGCCTCTGTCTCTGTCTCTGTCTCTGTCTCTGTCTCTGCCTCTGTCTCTGACTGTGGCTCTGTCTTTGTGTCATGCGCCTCTGCCTTTGTCTCTGTCTGTGTCTCTGTCTGTGCCTCTGCCTCTGTCTCTGTTTCTGTCTTCGTCCGTGTCGCTTTCTCTCTCTCTGTCTCTGCCTCTGTCTCTGTCTCCGTCTCTGTCTCGGCCTTTGTCTCTGTCTCTGTCTCTGTCTTTGTATCCGTCTTTGTCTCCGCCTTTGTCTCCGTCTTTGTCTCCGTCGTCGTCTTCCTCTTCGTCTCCGTCTTTGCCTCCGTCTTTGTCACCGTCTTTGTCTCCGTATTTGTCTCCGTCTGTGTCTCCATATTTGTCTCCGTCTTTGTCTCCGTCTTTGCCTCCGTCTTTGTCTCCGTATTTGTCTCCGTCTGTGTCTCTATCTTTGTCTCCGCCTTTGTCTCCGTCTTTGTCTCCGTCGTCGTCTTCCTCTTCGTCTCCCTCTTTGTCTCCGTCTTTGTCACCGTCTTTGTCTGCGTCTTTGTCTCCGTCCACGTCTCCTGCCCCTCTGTCTCTGTCTCTGTCTCAGTCTCTGTCTCTGTCGCTGTCTCTGTCTCTGTCTCTGTCTCTGTCTCTGTCTCTGTCTCTGTCTCTGTCTCTGTCTCTGTCTCTGTCTCTGTCTCTGTCTCTGTCTCTGTCTCTGTCTCTGTCTCTGTCTCTGTCTCTGTCTCTGTCTCTGTCTCTGCCTCTGTCTCTGCCTGTGGCTCTGTCTTTGTCTCATGCGCCTCTGTCTTTGTCTCTGTCTGTGTCTCTGTCTGTGCCTCTGTCTCTGTCTCTGTTTCTGTCTCTGTCGCTGCCTCTGTCTCTGTCTCTGTCTCTGTCTCTTTTCCTGTCTCTGTCTATGTCTCTGTCTCTGCCCTTTTCTCTGTCTCTGCCTCTGTTCCCTTCTCTGTCTCCGCCTCTGCCTCTGTCTCCGTCTTTGTCTCCATCTTTGTCTCCGTCTTTGTCTCCGTCTTTGTCACCGTCTTTGTCTCCGTCGTCGTCTTCCTCTTCGTGTCCGTCTTTGTTTCCGTCTTTGTCACCGTCGTTGTCTCCGTCTTTGTCTCCGTCTCTGTCTCCGTCTTTGTCTCCGTCTTTCTACCTGTCTTTGTCTCCGTATTTGTGTCCACCTTTGCCTCCGTCTTTGTCTCCGTCTTTGTCTCCGTCCACGTCTCCTGCCCCTCTGTCTCTGTCTCTGTCTCTGCCTTTGTCTCTGTCTGTGTCTCTGTCTGTGCCTCTGCCTCTGTCTCTGTTTCTGTCTCTGTCGCTGCCTCTGTCTCTGTCTCTGTCTCTGCCTCTGTCTCCTTCCCTGTCTCTGTCTTCGTCTCCGTCTCTGTCTCTGTCTCTGTCTCCGTCTTTGTACCTGTCTTTGTCTCCGTATTTGTGTCCGTCTGTGTCTCCATATTTGTCTCCGTCTTTGTCTCCGTCTATGTCTCTGTCACTGTCTTTGTCTCTGTCTCTGTTTCTGTCTCTGTCTCTGTCTCTGTCTCTGTCCCTGTCCCTGTCTCTGTCTCTGTCTCTGTCACTGTCTCTGTCTCTGCCTCTGCCTCTGTCTCTGTCCCTGTCTCTGTCTCTGTGTCCATCTCTGTCTCTGTCTCAGTCTCTGTCTCATGCGCCTCTGTCTTTGTCTCTGTCTGTGTCTCTGTCTCTGCCTCTGTCTCTGTCTCTGTCTCTGTCTCTGTCTCTGTCTCTGCCTCTGTCTCTGTCCTTGTCTCCATCTTTGTCTCCGTCTTTGTCTCCGTCTTTGTCTCCGTCCTCGACTTCCTCTTCGTCTCCGTCTTTGTCTCCGTCTGTGTCACCGTCTTTGTCTCCGTCTTTGTCTCCGTCTTTGTCTCCGTCCACGTCTCCTGCCCCTCTGTCTCTGTCTCTGTTTCAGTCCCTGCCTCTGTCTCTGTCTCTGTCTCTGTCTCTGTCTCTGTCTCTGTCTCTGTCTCTGTCTCTGTCTCCGTCTCTGTCTCTGTCTCTGGCTCCGTCTCTGTGTCTGTCTCAGTTTCTGTCTCTGTCTCTGTCTCTGTCTTTGTCGCTGTGTCTGTCCCAGTCTCTGTCTCTGTCTCTGGCTCTATCTCTGTCTTTGTCTCCGTCTTTGTCTCCGCCTTTGTCTCCGTCTTTGTCTCCGTCGTCGTCTTCCTCTTCGTCTCCGTCTTTGCCTCCGTCTTTGTCACCGTCTTTGTCTCCGTATTTGTCTCCGTCTGTGTCTCCATATTTGTCTCCGTCTTTGTCTCCGTCTTTGCCTCCGTCTTTTTCTCCGTATTTGTCTCCGTCTGTGTCTCTATCTTTGTCTCCGCCTTTGTCTCCGTCTTTGTCTCCGTCGTCGTCTTCCTCTTCGTCTCCCTCTTTGTCTCCGTCTTTGTCACCGTCTTTGTCTCCGTCTTTGTCTCCGTCTTTGTCTCCGTCTTTGTCTACGTCCTTGTCTCCGTCTTTGTCTCCGTCCACGTCTCCTGCCCCTCTGTCTCTGTCTCTGTCTCTGTCTCTGTCTCAGTCTCTGTCTCTGTCTCACTCTCTGTCTCTGTCTCTGTCTCTGTCTCTGTCTCGGTTCCTGTCTCTGCCTCTGTCTCTGTCTCTGTCTCTGTCTCTGTCTCTGTCTCTGTCTCTGCCTCTGTCTCTGTCTCTGTCTCTGTCTCTGTCTCTGCCTCTGTCTCTGACTGTGGCTCTGTCTTTGTGTCATGCGCCTCTGCCTTTGTCTCTGTCTGTGTCTCTGTCTGTGCCTCTGCCTCTGTCTCTGTTTCTGTCTTCGTCCGTGTCGCTTTCTCTCTCTCTGTCTCTGCCTCTGTCTCTGTCTCCGTCTCTGTCTCGGCCTTTGTCTCTGTCTCTGTCTCTGTCTTTGTATCCGTCTTTGTCTCCGCCTTTGTCTCCGTCTTTGTCTCCGTCGTCGTCTTCCTCTTCGTCTCCGTCTTTGCCTCCGTCTTTGTCACCGTCTTTGTCTCCGTATTTGTCTCCGTCTGTGTCTCCATATTTGTCTCCGTCTTTGTCTCCGTCTTTGCCTCCGTCTTTGTCTCCGTATTTGTCTCCGTCTGTGTCTCTATCTTTGTCTCCGCCTTTGTCTCCGTCTTTGTCTCCGTCGTCGTCTTCCTCTTCGTCTCCCTCTTTGTCTCCGTCTTTGTCACCGTCTTTGTCTGCGTCTTTGTCTCCGTCCACGTCTCCTGCCCCTCTGTCTCTGTCTCTGTCTCAGTCTCTGTCTCTGTCGCTGTCTCTGTCTCTGTCTCTGTCTCTGTCTCTGTCTCTGTCTCTGTCTCTGTCTCTGTCTCTGTCTCTGTCTCTGTCTCTGTCTCTGTCTCTGTCTCTGCCTCTGTCTCTGCCTGTGGCTCTGTCTTTGTCTCATGCGCCTCTGTCTTTGTCTCTGTCTGTGTCTCTGTCTGTGCCTCTGTCTCTGTCTCTGTTTCTGTCTCTGTCGCTGCCTCTGTCTCTGTCTCTGTCTCTGTCTCTTTTCCTGTCTCTGTCTATGTCTCTGTCTCTGCCCTTTTCTCTGTCTCTGCCTCTGTTCCCTTCTCTGTCTCCGCCTCTGCCTCTGTCTCCGTCTTTGTCTCCATCTTTGTCTCCGTCTTTGTCTCCGTCTTTGTCACCGTCTTTGTCTCCGTCGTCGTCTTCCTCTTCGTGTCCGTCTTTGTTTCCGTCTTTGTCACCGTCGTTGTCTCCGTCTTTGTCTCCGTCTCTGTCTCCGTCTTTGTCTCCGTCTTTCTACCTGTCTTTGTCTCCGTATTTGTGTCCACCTTTGCCTCCGTCTTTGTCTCCGTCTTTGTCTCCGTCTACGTCTCCTGCCCCTCTGTCTCTGTCTCTGTCTCTGCCTTTGTCTCTGTCTGTGTCTCTGTCTGTGCCTCTGCCTCTGTCTCTGTTTCTGTCTCTGTCGCTGCCTCTGTCTCTGTCTCTGTCTCTGCCTCTGTCTCCTTCCCTGTCTCTGTCTTCGTCTCCGTCTCTGTCTCTGTCTCTGTCTCCGTCTTTGTACCTGTCTTTGTCTCCGTATTTGTGTCCGTCTGTGTCTCCATATTTGTCTCCGTCTTTGTCTCCGTCTATGTCTCTGTCACTGTCTTTGTCTCTGTCTCTGTTTCTGTCTCTGTCTCTGTCTCTGTCTCTGTCCCTGTCCCTGTCTCTGTCTCTGTCTCTGTCACTGTCTCTGTCTCTGCCTCTGCCTCTGTCTCTGTCCCTGTCTCTGTCTCTGTGTCCATCTCTGTCTCTGTCTCAGTCTCTGTCTCATGCGCCTCTGTCTTTGTCTCTGTCTGTGTCTCTGTCTCTGCCTCTGTCTCTGTCTCTGTCTCTGTCTCTGTCTCTGTCTCTGCCTCTGTCTCTGTCCTTGTCTCCATCTTTGTCTCCGTCTTTGTCTCCGTCTTTGTCTCCGTCCTCGACTTCCTCTTCGTCTCCGTCTTTGTCTCCGTCTGTGTCACCGTCTTTGTCTCCGTCTTTGTCTCCGTCTTTGTCTCCGTCCACGTCTCCTGCCCCTCTGTCTCTGTCTCTGTTTCAGTCTCTGTCTCTGTCTCTGTCTCTGTCTCTGTCTCTGTCTCTGTCTCTGTCTCTGTCTCTGTCTCCGTCTCTGTCTCTGTCTCTGGCTCCGTCTCTGTGTCTGTCTCAGTTTCTGTCTCTGTCTCTGTCTCTGTCTTTGTCGCTGTGTCTGTCCCAGTCTCTGTCTCTGTCTCTGGCTCTATCTCTGTCTTTGTCTCCGTCTTTGTCTCCGTCTTTGTCTCCGTCTTTGTCCCGTCTTTGTCTCCGTCTTTGTCTCCGTCTTTGTCACCGTCTTTGTCTCCGTCTTTGTCTCCGTCCTCGTCTTCCTCTTCGTCTCCGTCTTTGTCACCGTCTTTGTCTCCGTCTTTGTCTCCGTCTTTGTCTCCGTCTTTGTCTACGTCCTTGTCTCCGTCTTTGTCCCCGTGCACGTCTCCTGCCCCTCGGTCTCTGCTTCTGTCTCTGTCTCAGTCTCTGTCTCCGTCTCACTCTCTGTCTCTGTCTCTGTCTCTGTCTCTGTCTCGGTTTCTGTCTCTGCCTCTGTCTCTGTCTCTGTCTCTGCCTCTCTCTCTGTCTCTGTCTCTGTCTCTGTCTCTGTCTCTGTCTCTGTCTCTGTCTCTGTCTCTGCCTCTGTCCCTGTCTGTGGCTCTGTCTTTGTGTCATGCGCCTCTGCCTTTGTCTCTGTCTGTATCTTTGTCTGTGCCTCTGCCTCTGTCTCTGTTTCTGTCTTCGTCCGTGTCGCTTTCTCTCTCTCTGTCTCTGTCTCTGTCTCTGCCTCTGTCTCTGTCTCTGCCTCTGTCTCTGTCTCTGTCTCTGTCTCTGTCTCTGTCTCTGTCTCTGTCTCTGTCTCTGTCTCTGTCTCTGTCTCTGTCTCTGTCTCTGTCTCTGTCTCTCTCTCTGTCTCTGTCTCTGTCTCTGTCTCTGTCTCTGTCTCTGTCTCTGTCGCTGTCTCTGTCTCTGTCTCTGTCTCCGTCTCTGTCTCTGCCTCTGTCTCTGTCTCTGTCTCTCTCTTTGTATCCGTCTTTGTCTCCATATTTGTCTCCGTCTTTGTCTCCGTCTTTGCCTCCGTCTTTGTCTCCGTATTTGTCTCCGTCTGTGTCTCCATCTTTGTCTCCGCCTTTGTCTCCGTCTTTGTCTCCGTCCTCGTCTTCCTCTTCGTCTCCGTCTTTGTCTCCGTCTATGTCACCGTCTTTGTCTCCGTCTTTGTCTACGTCTTTGTCTCCGTCCTTGTCTCCGTCCACGTCTCCTGCCCCTCTGTCTCTGTCTCTGTCTCAGTCTCTGTCTCTGTCTCTGTCTCTGTCTCTGTCTCCGTCTCTGTCTCTGCCTCTGTCTCTGTCTCTGTCTCTCTCTTTGTATCCGTCTTTGTCTCCGCCTTTGTCTCCGTCTTTGTCTCCGTCGTCGTCTTCCTCTTCGTCTCCGTCTTTGCCTCCGTCCTTGTCACCGTCTTTGTCTCCGTATTTGTCTCCGTCTGTGTCTCCATATTTGTCTCCGTCTTTGTCTCCGTCTTTGCCTCCGTCTTTGTTTCCGTATTTGTCTCCGTCTGTGTCTCCATCTTTGTCTCCGCCTTTGTCTCCGTCTTTGTCTCCGTCGTCGTCTTCCTCTTCGTCTCCGTCTTTGCCTCCGTCTTTGTCACCGTCTTTGTCTCCGTATTTGTCTCCGTCTGTGTCTCCATATTTGTCTCCGTCTTTGTCTCCGTCTTTGTCTCCGTCTTTGTCTCCGTCTTTGTCTCCGTCTTTGTACCTGTCTTTGTCTCCGTATTTGTGTCCGTCTTTGCCTCCGTCTTTGTCTCCGCCTTTGTCTCCGTCCACGTCTCCTGCCCCTCTGTCTCTGTCTCTGTCTCGGTTTCTGCCTCTGTCTCTGTCTGTGGCTCTGTCTTTGTCTCATGCTCCTCTGTCTTTGTCTCTGTCTGTGTCTCTGTCTGTGCCTCTGTCTCTGTCTCTGTCTCTGTCTCTGTCTCTGTCTCTGCCTCTCTCTCTGTTCTTGTCTCCATCTTTGTCTCCGTCTTTGTCTCCGTCTTTGTCTCCGTCCTCGTCTTCCTCTTCGTCTCCGTCTTTGTCTCCGTCTATGTCACCGTCTTTGTCTCCGTCTTTGTCTCCGTCTTTGTCACCGTCTTTGTCTCCGTCCACGTCTCCTGCCCCTCTGTCTCTGTCTCTGTTTCAGTCTCTGTCTCTGTCTCTGTCTCTGTCTCTGTCTCTGTTTCTGTCTCTGCCTCTGTCTCCGTCTTTGTCTCCATCTTTGTCTGCGTCTTTGTCTCCGTCTTTGTCACCGTCTTTGTCTCCGTCGTCGTCTTCCTCTTCGTCTCCGTCTTTGTGTCCGTCTTTGTCTCCGTCCTTGTCTCCGTCTGTGTCTCCGTCCGTGTCTCCTGCCCCTCTGTCTCGGTCGTTGTCTCATGCGCGTCTGTCTCTGTCTCTGTCTCTGCCTCTGTCTCTGTCTGTGGCTCTGTCTTTGTCTCATGCGCCTCTGCCTTTGTCTCTGTCTGTGTCTCTGTCTGTGCCTCTGCCTCTGTCTCTGTTTCTGTCTCTGTCGCTGCCTCTGTCTCTGTCTCTGTCTCTGCCTCTGTCTCCTTCCCTGTCTCTGTCTTCGTCTCCGTCTCTGTCTCTGTCTCTGTCTCCGTCTTTGTACCTGTCTTTGTCTCCGTATTTGTGTCCGTCTGTGTCTCCATATTTGTCTCCGTCTTTGTCTACGTCTTTGTCTCCGTCGTCGTCTTCCTCTTCGTCTCCGTCTTTGTGTCCGTCTTTGTCACCGTCTTTGTCTCCGTCTTTGTCTCCGTCCGCGTCCCCTGCCCCTCTGTCTCTGTCTCAGTCTCTGTCTCTGTCTCTGTCTCTGTCTCTGTCTCTGTCTCTTTTCCTGTCACTGTCTCTGTCTCTGTCTCTGTCCTTTTCTCTGTCTCTGTCTCTGTTCCCTTCTCTGTCTCCGCCTCCGCCTCTGTCTCCGTCTTTGTCTCCATCTTTGTCTGCGTCTTTGTCTCCGTCTTTGTCACCGTCCTTGTCTCCGTCGTCGTCTTCCTCTTCGCCTCCGTCTTTGTCTCCGTCTTTGTCACCATCGTTTTCTCCGTCTTTGTCTCCGTCTTTGTCTACGTCTTTGTCTACGTCTTTGTCTCCGTCTTTGTCTCCGTCTATGTCTCTGTCACTGTCTTTGTCTCTGTCTCTGTTTCTGTCTCTGTCTCTGTCTCTGTCTCTGTCCCTGTCCCTGTCTCTGTCTCTGTCTCTGTCACTGTCTCTGTCTCTGCCTCTGCCTCTGTCTCTGTCCCTGTCTCTGTCTCCGTCCCCGCCGCTGTCCCTGTCTCTGTCTCTGTGTCCATCTCTGTCTCTGTCTCAGTCTCTGTCTCATGCGCCTCTGTCTTTGTCTCTGTCTGTGTCTCTGTCTCTGTCTCTGTCTCTGTCTCTGTCTCTGTCTCTGTCTCTGTCTCTGCCTCTGTCTCTGTCCTTGTCTCCATCTTTGTCTCCGTCTTTGTCTCCGTCTTTGTCTCCGTCCTCGACTTCCTCTTCGTCTCCGTCTTTGTCCCCGTCTGTGTCACCGTCTTTGTCTCCGTCTTTGTCTCCGTCTTTGTCTCCGTCCACGTCTCCTGCCCCTCTGTCTCTGTCTCTGTTTCAGTCTCTGTCTCTGTCTCTGTCTCTGTCTCTGTCTCTGTCTCTGTCTCTGTCTCTGTCTCTGTCTCTGTCTCTGTCTCCGTCTCTGTCTCTGTCTCTGGCTCCGTCTCTGTGTCTGTCTCAGTTTCTGTCTCTGTCTCTGTCTCTGTCTTTGTCGCTGTGTCTGTCCCAGTCTCTGTCTCTGTCTCTGGCTCTATCTCTGTCTTTGTCTCCGTCTTTGTCTCCGTCTTTGTCCCGTCTTTGTCTCCGTCTTTGTCTCCGTCTTTGTCTCCGTCTTTGTCTCCGTCTTTGTCTCCGTCCTCGTCTTCCTCTTCGTCTCCGTCTTTGTCACCGTCTTTGTCTGCGTCTTTGTCTCCGTCTTTGTCTCCGTCTTTGTCTACGTCCTTGTCTCCGTCTTTGTCTCCGTGCACGTCTCCTGCCCCTCGGTCTCTGTTTCTGTCTCTGTCTCAGTCTCTGTCTCCGTCTCACTCTCTGTCTCTGTCTCTGTCTCTGTCTCTGTCTCTGTCTCGGTTTCTGTCTCTGCCTCTGTCTCTGTCTCTGTCTCTGTCTCCGTCTCTGTCTCTGTCTCTGCCTCTGTCTCTGTCTGTGGCTCTGTCTTTGTGTCATGCGCCTCTGCCTTTGTCTCTGTCTGTGTCTCTGTCTGCGCCTCTGCCTCTGTCTCTGTTTCTGTCTTCGTCCGTGTCGCTTTCTCTCTCTCTGTCTCTGCCTCTGTCTCTGTCTCCGTCTCTGTCTCGGCCTTTGTCTCTGTCTCTGTCTCTGTCTTTGTATCCGTCTTTGTCTCCGCCTTTGTCTCCGTCTTTGTCTCCGTCGTCGTCTTCCTCTTCGTCTCCGTCTTTGCCTCCGTCTTTGTCACCGTCTTTGTCTCCGTATTTGTCTCCGTCTGTGTCTCCATATTTGTCTCCGTCTTTGTCTCCGTCTTTGCCTCCGTCTTTGTCTCCGTATTTGTCTCCGTCTGTGTCTCTATCTTTGTCTCCGCCTTTGTCTCCGTCTTTGTCTCCGTCGTCGTCTTCCTCTTCGTCTCCCTCTTTGTCTCCGTCTTTGTCACCGTCTTTGTCTGCGTCTTTGTCTCCGTCCACGTCTCCTGCCCCTCTGTCTCTGTCTCTGTCTCAGTCTCTGTCTCTGTCGCTGTCTCTGTCTCTGTCTCTGTCTCCGTCTCTGTCTCTGTCTCTGTCTCTGTCTCTGTCTCTGTCTCTGTCTCTGTCTCTGTCTCTGTCTCTGTCTCTGCCTCTGTCTCTGTCTGTGGCTCTGTCTTTGTCTCATGCGCCTCTGTCTTTGTCTCTGTCTGTGTCTCTGTCTGTGCCTCAGTCTCTGTCTCTGTTTCTGTCTCTGTCGCTGCCTCTGTCTCTGTCTCTGTCTCTGTCTCTTTTCCTGTCTCTGTCTATGTCTCTGTCTCTGTCCTTTTCTCTGCCTCTGCCTCTGTTCCCTTCTCTGTCTCCGCCGCTGCCTCTCTCTCCGTCTTTGTCTCCATCTTTGTCTCCGTCTTTATCTCCGTCTTTGTCACCGTCTTTGTCTCCGTCGTCTTCTTCCTCTTCGTCTCCGCCTTTGTCTCCGCCTTTATCACCGTCGTTGTCTCCGTCTTTGTCTCCGTCTTTGTCACCGTCTTTGTCTCCGTCTTTGTCTCCGTCTTTGTCTCCGTCTTTGTCTACGTCTTTGTCTCCGTCCTTGTCTCCGTCCACGTCTCCTGCCCCTCTGTCTCTGTCTCTGTCTCAGTCTCTGTCTCTGTCTCTGCCTCTGTCTCTGTCTCTGTTTCTGTCTCTGTCTCTGTCTCTGTCTCTGTCTCTGTCTCTGTCTCTGTCTCTGCCTCTGTCTCTGTCTGTGGCTCTGTCTTTGTCTCATGGGCCTCTGTCTTTGTCTCTGTCTGTGTCTCTGTCTGTGCCTCTGTCTCTGTCTCTGTTTCTGTCTCTGTCGCTGCCTCTGTCTCTGTCTCTGTCTCTGTCTCTTTTCCTGTCTCTGTCTCTGTCGCTGCCTCTGTCTCTGTCTCTGTCTCTGTCTCTTTTCCTGTCTCTCTGTGTCTCTGTCTCTGCCTCTGTCCCTTTCTCTGTCTCTGCCTCTGTTCCCTTCTCTGTCTCCGCCTCTGGGTCTGACTCCGTCTTTGTCTCCATCTTTGTCTCCGTCTTTGTCTCCGTCTCTGTCTCCGTCTTTGTCTCCGTCTTTCTACCTGTCTTTGTCTCCGTATCTGTGTCCACCTTTGCCTCCGTCTTTGTCACCGTCTTTGTCTCTGTCGTCGTCTTCCTCTTCGTCTCCGTCTTTGTCTCCGTCTTTGTCACCGTCGTTGTCTCCGTCTTTGTCTCCGTCTCTGTCTCCGTCTTTATCTCCGTCTTTCTACCTGTCTTTGTCTCCGTATCTGTGTCCACCTTTGCCTCCGTCTTTGTCTCCGTCTTTGTCTCCGTCCACGTCTCCTGCCCCTCTGTCTCTGTCTCTGTCTCAGTTTCTGCCTCTGTCTCTCTCTGTGGCTCTGTCTTTGTCTCATGCTCCTCTGTCTTTGTCTCTGTCTGTGTCTCTGTCTGTGCCTCTGTCTCTGTCTCCGTCTCTGTCTCTGTCTTTGTCTCTGCCTCTGTCTCTGTTCTTGTCTCCATCTTTGTCTCCGTCTTTGTCTCCGTCTTTGTCTCCGTCCTCGTCTTCCTCTTCGTCTCCGTCTTTGTCTCCGTCTATGTCACCGTCTTTGTCTCCTTCTTTGTCTCCGTCTTTGTCACCGTCTTTGTCTCCGTCTTTGTCTCCGTCCACGTCTCCTGCCCCTCTGTCTCTGTCTCTGTTTCAGTCTCTGTCTCTGTCTCTGTCTCTGTCTCTGTCTCTGTCTCTGTCTCTGTCTCTGTCTCTGTTTCTGTCTCTGTCGCTGCCTCTGTCTCTGTCTCTGTCTCTGTCTCTTTTCCTGTCTCTCTGTGTCTCTGTCTCTGCCTCTGTCCCTTTCTCTGTCTCTGCCTCTGTTCCCTTCTCTGTCTCCGCCTCTGCCTCTGTCTCCGTCTTTGTCTCCATCTTTTTCTCCGTCTTTGTCTCCGTCTTTGTCACCGTCTTTGTCTCCGTCGTCGTCTTCCTCCTCGTCTCCGTCGTCGTCTTCCTCCTCGTCTCCGTCTTTATCTCCGTCCTTGTCTCCGTCTTTGTCTACGTCTTTGTCTACTTCTTTGTCTCCGTCTTTGTCTCCGTCTTTGTCTCTGTCTCTGTCTCTGGCTCTATCTCTGTCTTTGTCTCCGTCTTTGTCTCCGTCTTTGTCTCCGTCTTTGTCCCGTCTTTGTCTCCGTCTTTGTCTCCGTCTTTGTCTCCGTCTTTGTCTCCGTCCTCGTCTTCCTCTTCGTCTCCGTCTTTGTCACCGTCTTTGTCTCCGTCTTTGTCTCCGTCTTTGTCTCCGTCTTTGTCTACGTCCTTGTCTCCGTCTTTGTCTCCGTGCACGTCTCCTGCCCCTCGGTCTCTGTTTCTGTCTCTGTCTCAGTCTCTGTCTCCGTCTCACTCTCTGTCTCTGTCTCTGTCTCTGTCTCTGTCTCGGTTTCTGTCTCTGCCTCTGTCTCTGTCTCTGTCTCTGTCTCCGTCTCTGTCTCTGTCTCATCCTCTCTCTCTGTCTCTGTCTCTGTCTCTGTCTCTGCCTCTGTCCCTGTCTGTGGCTCTGTCTTTGTGTCATGCGCCTCTGCCTTTGTCTCTGTCTGTATCTTTGTCTGTGCCTCTGCCTCTGTCTCTGTTTCTGTCTTCGTCCGTGTCGCTTTCTCTCTCTCTGTCTCTGTCTCTGTCTCTGTCTCTGTCTCTGTCTCTGCCTCTGTCTCTGTCTCTGTCTCTGTCTCTGTCTCTGTCTCTGTCTCTGTCTCTGTCTCTGTCTCTGTCTCTGTCTCTGTCTCTGTCTCTCTCTCTGTCTCTGTCTCTGTCTCTGTCTCTGTCTCTGTCTCTGTCTCTGTCGCTGTCTCTGTCTCTGTCTCTGTCTCCGTCTCTGTCTCTGCCTCTGTCTCTGTCTCTGTCTCTCTCTTTGTATCCGTCTTTGTCTCCGCCTTTGTCTCCGTCTTTGTCTCCGTCGTCGTCTTCCTCTTCGTCTCCGTCTTTGCCTCCGTCCTTGTCACCGTCTTTGTCTCCGTATTTGTCTCCGTCTGTGTCTCCATATTTGTCTCCGTCTTTGTCTCCGTCTTTGCCTCCGTCTTTGTCACCGTCTTTGTCTCCATATTTGTCTCCGTCTGTGTCTCCATATTTGTCTGCGGCTTTGTCTCCGTCTTTGTCTCCGTATTTGTCTCCGTCTCTGCCTCTGTCTCTCTCTCTGTCTCTGTCTCTGTCTCTGTCTCTGTCTCTGTCTCTGTCTCTGCTTCTGTCTCTGTCTGTGGCTCTTTTCCTGTCTCTGTCTATGTCTCTGTCTCTGTCCTTTTCTCTGTCTCTGCCTCTGTTCCCTTCTCTGTCTCCGCCGCTGCCTCTCTCTCCGTCTTTGTCTCCATCTTTGTCTCCGTCTTTGTCTCCGTCTTTGTCACCGTCTTTGTCTCCGTCTTTGTCACCGTCTTTGTCTCCGTCTTTGTCTCCGTTTTTGTCTCCGTCTTTGTCACCGTCGTTGTCTCCGTCTTTGTCTCCGTCTCTGTCTCCGTCTTTGTCTCCGTCTTTCTACCTGTCTTTGTCTCCGTATCTGTGTCCACCTTTGCCTTCGTCTTTGTCTCCGTCTTTGTCTCCGTCCACGTCTCCTGCCCCTCTGTCTCTGTCTCTGTCTCAGTCTCTGTCTCTGTCGCTGTCTCTGTCTCTGTCTCTGTCTCTGTCTCTGTCTCTGTCTCTGTCTCTGTCTCTGTCTCTGTCTCTGTCTCTGTCTCTGTCTCTGTCTCTGTCTCTGTCTCTGTCTCTGTCTCTGCCTCTGTCTCTGCCTGTGGCTCTGTCTTTGTCTCATGCGCCTCTGTCTTTGTCTCTGTCTGTGTCTCTGTCTGTGCCTCTGTCTCTGTCTCTGTTTCTGTCTCTGTCGCTGCCTCTGCCTCTGTCTCTGTCTCTGTCTCTGCCTCTGTCTCCTTCCCTGTCTCTGTCTTCGTCTCCGTCTCTGTCTCTGTCTCTGTCTCCGTCTTTGTACCTGTCTTTGTCTCCGTATTTGTGTCCGTCTGTGTCTCCATATTTGTCTCCGTCTTTGTCTCCGTCTATGTCTCTGTCACTGTCTTTGTCTCTGTCTCTGTTTCTGTCTCTGTCTCTGTCTCTGTCTCTGTCCCTGTCCCTGTCTCTGTCTCTGTCTCTGTCACTGTCTCTGTCTCTGCCTCTGCCTCTGTCTCTGTCCCTGTCTCTGTCTCTGTGTCCATCTCTGTCTCTGTCTCAGTCTCTGTCTCATGCGCCTCTGTCTTTGTCTCTGTCTGTGTCTCTGTCTCTGCCTCTGTCTCTGTCTCTGTCTCTGTCTCTGTCTCTGTCTCTGCCTCTGTCTCTGTCCTTGTCTCCATCTTTGTCTCCGTCTTTGTCTCCGTCTTTGTCTCCGTCCTCGACTTCCTCTTCGTCTCCGTCTTTGTCTCCGTCTGTGTCACCGTCTTTGTCTCCGTCTTTGTCTCCGTCTTTGTCTCCGTCCACGTCTCCTGCCCCTCTGTCTCTGTCTCTGTTTCAGTCTCTGTCTCTGTCTCTGTCTCTGTCTCTGTCTCTGTCTCTGTCTCTGTCTCTGTCTCTGTCTCCGTCTCTGTCTCTGTCTCTGGCTCCGTCTCTGTGTCTGTCTCAGTTTCTGTCTCTGTCTCTGTCTCTGTCTTTGTCGCTGTGTCTGTCCCAGTCTCTTTCTCTGTCTCTGGCTCTATCTCTGTCTTTGTCTCCGTCTTTGTCTCCGTCTTTGTCTCCGTCTTTGTCCCGTCTTTGTCTCCGTCTTTGTCTCCGTCTTTGTCACCGTCTTTGTCTCCGTCTTTGTCTCCGTCCTCGTCTTCCTCTTCGTCTCCGTCTTTGTCACCGTCTTTGTCTCCGTCTTTGTCTCCGTCTTTGTCTCCGTCTTTGTCTACGTCCTTGTCTCCGTCTTTGTCCCCGTGCACGTCTCCTGCCCCTCGGTCTCTGCTTCTGTCTCTGTCTCAGTCTCTGTCTCCGTCTCACTCTCTGTCTCTGTCTCTGTCTCTGTCTCTGTCTCGGTTTCTGTCTCTGCCTCTGTCTCTGTCTCTGTCTCTGCCTCTCTCTCTGTCTCTGTCTCTGTCTCTGTCTCTGTCTCTGTCTCTGTCTCTGTCTCTGTCTCTGTCTCTGCCTCTGTCCCTGTCTGTGGCTCTGTCTTTGTGTCATGCGCCTCTGCCTTTGTCTCTGTCTGTATCTTTGTCTGTGCCTCTGCCTCTGTCTCTGTTTCTGTCTTCGTCCGTGTCGCTTTCTCTCTCTCTGTCTCTGTCTCTGTCTCTGCCTCTGTCTCTGTCTCTGCCTCTGTCTCTGTCTCTGTCTCTGTCTCTGTCTCTGTCTCTGTCTCTGTCTCTGTCTCTGTCTCTGTCTCTGTCTCTGTCTCTGTCTCTGTCTCTGTCTCTCTCTCTGTCTCTGTCTCTGTCTCTGTCTCTGTCTCTGTCTCTGTCGCTGTCTCTGTCTCTGTCTCTGTCTCCGTCTCTGTCTCTGCCTCTGTCTCTGTCTCTGTCTCTCTCTTTGTATCCGTCTTTGTCTCCATATTTGTCTCCGTCTTTGTCTCCGTCTTTGCCTCCGTCTTTGTCTCCGTATTTGTCTCCGTCTGTGTCTCCATCTTTGTCTCCGCCTTTGTCTCCGTCTTTGTCTCCGTCCTCGTCTTCCTCTTCGTCTCCGTCTTTGTCTCCGTCTATGTCACCGTCTTTGTCTCCGTCTTTGTCTACGTCTTTGTCTCCGTCCTTGTCTCCGTCCACGTCTCCTGCCCCTCTGTCTCTGTCTCTGTCTCAGTCTCTGTCTCTGTCTCTGTCTCTGTCTCTGTCTCTGTCTCTGTCTCTGTCTCTGTTTCTGTCTCTGTCTCTTTTCCTGTCTCTGTCTCTGTCCTTTTCTCCGTCTCTGCCTCTGTTCCCTTCTCTGTCTCCGCCTCTGGGTCTGTCTTCCTCTTCGTCTCCGTCTTTGTCACCGTCTTTATCTCCGTCTTTGTCACCGTCTTTGTCTCCGTCTTTGTCTACGTCCTTGTCTCCGTCTTTGTCTCCGTCCACGTCTCCTGCCCCTCTGTCTCTGTCTCTGTCTCTGTCTCTGTCTCAGTCTCTGTCTCTGTCTCACTCTCTGTCTCTGTCTCTGTCTCTGTCTCTGTCTCGGTTCCTGTCTCTGCCTCAGTCTCTGTCTCTGTCTCTGTCTCTGTCTCTGCCTCTGTCTCTGTCTCTGTCTCTGTCTCTGTCTCTGCCTCTGTCTCTGTCTGTGGCTCTGTCTTTGTGTCATGTGCCTCTGCCTTTGTCTCTGTCTGTGTCTCTGTCTGTGCCTCTGCCTCTGTCTCTGTTTCTGTCTTCGTCCGTGTCGCTTTCTCTCTCTCTGTCTCTGCCTCTGTCTCTGTCTCCGTCTCTGTCTCGGCCTTTGTCTCTGTTTCTGTCTCTGTCTTTGTATCCGTCTTTGTCTCCGCCTTTGTCTCCGTCTTTGTCTCCGTCGTCGTCTTCCTCTTCGTTTCCGTCTTTGCCTCCGTCTTTGTCACCGTCTTTGTCTCCGTATTTGTCTCCGTCTGTGTCTCCATATTTGTCTCCGTCTTTGTCTCCGTCTTTGCCTCCGTCTTTGTCTCCGTATTTGTCTCCGTCTGTGTCTCTATCTTTGTCTCCGCCTTTGTCTCCGTCTTTGTCTCCGTCGTCGTCTTCCTCTTCGTCTCCCTCTTTGTCTCCGTCTTTGTCACCGTCTTTGTCTGCGTCTTTGTCTCCGTCCACGTCTCCTGCCCCTCTGTCTCTGTCTCTGTCTCAGTCTCTGTCTCTGTCGCTGTCTCTGTCTCTGTCTCTGTCTCTGTCTGTGTCTCTGTCTCTGTCTCTGTCTCTGTCTCTGTCTCTGTCTCTGTCTCTGTCTCTGTCTCTGTCTCTGTCTCTGCCTCTGTCTCTGTCTGTGGCTCTGTCTTTGTCTCATGCGCCTCTGTCTTTGTCTCTGTCTGTGTCTCTGTCTGTGCCTCTGTCTCTGTCTCTGTTTCTGTCTCTGTCGCTGCCTCTGTCTCTGTCTCTGTCTCTGTCTCTTTTCCTGTCTCTGTCTATGTCTCTGTCTCTGCCCTTTTCTCTGTCTCTGCCTCTGTTCCCTTCTCTGTCTCCGCCTCTGCCTCTGTCTCCGTCTTTGTCTCCATCTTTGTCTCCGTCTTTGTCTCCGTCTTTGTCACCGTCTTTGTCTCCGTCGTCGTCTTCCTCTTCGTGTCCGTCTTTGTTTCCGTCTTTGTCACCGTCGTTGTCTCCGTCTTTGTCTCCGTCTCTGTCTCCGTCTTTGTCTCCGTCTTTCTACCTGTCTTTGTCTCCGTATTTGAGTCCACCTTTGCCTCCGTCTTTGTCTCCGTCTTTGTCTCCGTCCACGTCTCCTGCCCCTCTGTCTCTGTCTCTGTCTCTGTCTCTGTCTCAGTCTCTGTCTCTGTCTCTGTCTCTGTCTCTGGCTCCGTCTCTGTGTCTGTCTCAGTTTCTGTCTCTGTCTCTGTCTCTGTCTCTGTCGCTATCTCTGTCCCAGTCTCTGTCTCTGTCTCCGTCTCTGTCTCTGCCTCTGTCTCTGTCTCTGTCTCTCTCTTTGTATCCGTCTTTGTCTCCGTCTTTGTCTCCGTCTTTGTCTCCGTCATCGTCTTCCTCTTCGTCTCCGTCTTTGCCTCCGTCCTTGTCACCGTCTTTGTCTCCGTATTTGTCTCCGTCTGTGTCTCCGTATTTGTCACCGCCTTTGTCTCCGTCTTTGTCTCCGTCTTTGTCTCCGTCTTTGTCTACGTCCTTGTCTCCGTCTTTGTCTCCGTCCACGTCTCCTGCCCCTCTGTCTCTGTCTCTGTCTCTGTCTCAGTCTCTGTCTCTGTCTCTGTCTCTGTCTCTGTCTCGGTTTCTGTCTCTGCCTCTGTCTCTGTCTCTGTCTCTGTCTCTGTCTCCGTCTCTGTCTCTGTCTCTGCCTCTCTCTCTGTCTCTGTCTCTGTCTCTGTCTCTGCCTCTGTCTCTATCTGTGGCTCTGTCTTTGTGTCATGCGCCTCTGCCTTTGTCTCTGTCTGTATCTCTGTCTGTGCCTCTGCCTCTGTCTCTGTTTCTGTCTTCGTCCGTGTCGCTTTCTCTCTCTCTGTCTCTGTCTCTGTCTCTGTCTCTGCCTCTGTCTCTGTCTCTGTCTCTGTATCCGTCTCTGTCTCTGTCTCTGTCTCTGTCTCTCTCTCTGTCTCTGTCTCTGTCTCTGTCTCTGTCTCTGTCTCTGTCTCTGTCTCTGTCTCTGTCTCTGTCTCTGTCTCTGTCTCTGTCTCCGTCTCTGTCTCTGCCTCTGTCTCTGTCTCTGTCTCTCTCTTTGTATCCGTCTTTGTCTCCGCCTTTGTCTCCGTCTTTGTCTCCGTCGTCGTCTTCCTCTTCGTCTCCGTCTTTGCCTCCGTCCTTGTCACCGTCTTTGTCTCCGTATTTGTCTCCGTCTGTGTCTCCATATTTGTCTCCGTCTTTGTCTCCGTCTTTGCCTCCGTCTTTGTTTCCGTATTTGTCTCCGTCTGTGTCTCCATCTTTGTCTCCGCCTTTGTCTCCGTCTTTGTCTCCGTCGTCGTCTTCCTCTTCGTCTCCGTCTTTGCCTCCGTCTTTGTCACCGTCTTTGTCTCCGTATTTGTCTCCGTCTGTGTCTCCATATTTGTCTCCGTCTTTGTCTCCGTCTTTGTCTCCGTCTTTGTCTCCGTCTTTGTCTCCGTCTTTGTACCTGTCTTTGTCTCCGTATTTGTGTCCGTCTTTGCCTCCGTCTTTGTCTCCGCCTTTGTCTCCGTCCACGTCTCCTGCCCCTCTGTCTCTGTCTCTGTCTCGGTTTCTGCCTCTGTCTCTGTCTGTGGCTCTGTCTTTGTCTCATGCTCCTCTGTCTTTGTCTCTGTCTGTGTCTCTGTCTGTGCCTCTGTCTCTGTCTCTGTCTCTGTCTCTGTCTCTGTCTCTGCCTCTCTCTCTGTTCTTGTCTCCATCTTTGTCTCCGTCTTTGTCTCCGTCTTTGTCTCCGTCCTCGTCTTCCTCTTCGTCTCCGTCTTTGTCTCCGTCTATGTCACCGTCTTTGTCTCCGTCTTTGTCTCCGTCTTTGTCACCGTCTTTGTCTCCGTCCACGTCTCCTGCCCCTCTGTCTCTGTCTCTGTTTCAGTCTCTGTCTCTGTCTCTGTCTCTGTCTCTGTCTCTGTTTCTGTCTCTGCCTCTGTCTCCGTCTTTGTCTCCATCTTTGTCTGCGTCTTTGTCTCCGTCTTTGTCACCGTCTTTGTCTCCGTCGTCGTCTTCCTCTTCGTCTCCGTCTTTGTGTCCGTCTTTGTCTCCGTCCTTGTCTCCGTCTGTGTCTCCGTCCGTGTCTCCTGCCCCTCTGTCTCGGTCGTTGTCTCATGCGCGTCTGTCTCTGTCTCTGTCTCTGCCTCTGTCTCTGTCTGTGGCTCTGTCTTTGTCTCATGCGCCTCTGCCTTTGTCTCTGTCTGTGTCTCTGTCTGTGCCTCTGCCTCTGTCTCTGTTTCTGTCTCTGTCGCTGCCTCTGTCTCTGTCTCTGTCTCTGCCTCTGCCTCCTTCCCTGTCTCTGTCTTCGTCTCCGTCTCTGTCTCTGTCTCTGTCTCCGTCTTTGTACCTGTCTTTGTCTCCGTATTTGTGTCCGTCTGTGTCTCCATATTTGTCTCCGTCTTTGTCTACGTCTTTGTCTCCGTCGTCGTCTTCCTCTTCGTCTCCGTCTTTGTGTCCGTCTTTGTCACCGTCTTTGTCTCCGTCTTTGTCTCCGTCCGCGTCCCCTGCCCCTCTGTCTCTGTCTCAGTCTCTGTCTCTGTCTCTGTCTCTGTCTCTGTCTCTGTCTCTTTTCCTGTCACTGTCTCTGTCTCTGTCCTTTTCTCTGTCTCTGTCTCTGTTCCCTTCTCTGTCTCCGCCTCCGCCTCTGTCTCCGTCTTTGTCTCCATCTTTGTCTGCGTCTTTGTCTCCGTCTTTGTCACCGTCCTTGTCTCCGTCGTCGTCTTCCTCTTCGCCTCCGTCTTTGTCTCCGTCTTTGTCACCATCGTTTTCTCCGTCTTTGTCTCCGTCTTTGTCTACGTCTTTGTCTACGTCTTTGTCTCCGTCTTTGTCTCCGTCTATGTCTCTGTCACTGTCTTTGTCTCTGTCTCTGTTTCTGTCTCTGTCTCTGTCTCTGTCTCTGTCCCTGTCCCTGTCTCTGTCTCTGTCTCTGTCACTGTCTCTGTCTCTGCCTCTGCCTCTGTCTCTGTCCCTGTCTCTGTCTCCGTCCACGCCGCTGTCCCTGTCTCTGTCTCTGTGTCCATCTCTGTCTCTGTCTCAGTCTCTGTCTCATGCGCCTCTGTCTTTGTCTCTGTCTGTGTCTCTGTCTCTGTCTCTGTCTCTGTCTCTGTCTCTGTCTCTGTCTCTGTCTCTGTCTCTGCCTCTGTCTCTGTCCTTGTCTCCATCTTTGTCTCCGTCTTTGTCTCCGTCTTTGTCTCCGTCCTCGACTTCCTCTTCGTCTCCGTCTTTGTCCCCGTCTGTGTCACCGTCTTTGTCTCCGTCTTTGTCTCCGTCTTTGTCTCCGTCCACGTCTCCTGCCCCTCTGTCTCTGTCTCTGTTTCAGTCTCTGTCTCTGTCTCTGTCTCTGTCTCTGTCTCTGTCTCTGTCTCTGTCTCTGTCTCTGTCTCTGTCTCTGTCTCCGTCTCTGTCTCTGTCTCTGGCTCCGTCTCTGTGTCTGTCTCAGTTTCTGTCTCTGTCTCTGTCTCTGTCTTTGTCGCTGTGTCTGTCCCAGTCTCTGTCTCTGTCTCTGGCTCTATCTCTGTCTTTGTCTCCGTCTTTGTCTCCGTCTTTGTCCCGTCTTTGTCTCCGTCTTTGTCTCCGTCTTTGTCTCCGTCTTTGTCTCCGTCTTTGTCTCCGTCCTCGTCTTCCTCTTCGTCTCCGTCTTTGTCACCGTCTTTGTCTCCGTCTTTGTCTCCGTCTTTGTCTCCGTCTTTGTCTACGTCCTTGTCTCCGTCTTTGTCTCCGTGCACGTCTCCTGCCCCTCGGTCTCTGTTTCTGTCTCTGTCTCAGTCTCTGTCTCCGTCTCACTCTCTGTCTCTGTCTCTGTCTCTGTCTCTGTCTCGGTTTCTGTCTCTGCCTCTGTCTCTGTCTCTGTCTCTGTCTCCGTCTCTGTCTCTGTCTCTGCCTCTGTCTCTGTCTGTGGCTCTGTCTTTGTGTCATGCGCCTCTGCCTTTGTCTCTGTCTGTGTCTCTGTCTGCGCCTCTGCCTCTGTCTCTGTTTCTGTCTTCGTCCGTGTCGCTTTCTCTCTCTCTGTCTCTGCCTCTGTCTCTGTCTCCGTCTCTGTCTCGGCCTTTGTCTCTGTCTCTGTCTCTGTCTTTGTATCCGTCTTTGTCTCCGCCTTTGTCTCCGTCTTTGTCTCCGTCGTCGTCTTCCTCTTCGTCTCCGTCTTTGCCTCCGTCTTTGTCACCGTCTTTGTCTCCGTATTTGTCTCCGTCTGTGTCTCCATATTTGTCTCCGTCTTTGTCTCCGTCTTTGCCTCCGTCTTTGTCTCCGTATTTGTCTCCGTCTGTGTCTCTATCTTTGTCTCCGCCTTTGTCTCCGTCTTTGTCTCCGTCGTCGTCTTCCTCTTCGTCTCCCTCTTTGTCTCCGTCTTTGTCACCGTCTTTGTCTCCGTCTTTGTCTCTGTCTCTGTCTCTGGCTCTATCTCTGTCTTTGTCTCCGTCTTTGTCTCCGCCTTTGTCTCCGTCTTTGTCCCGTCTTTGTCTCCGTCTTTGTCTCCGTCTTTGTCTCCGTCTTTGTCTCCGTCCTCGTCTTCCTCTTCGTCTCCGTCTTTGTCACCGTCTTTGTCTCCGTCTTTGTCTCCGTCTTTGTCTCCGTCTTTGTCTACGTCCTTGTCTCCGTCTTTGTCTCCGTGCACGTCTCCTGCCCCTCGGTCTCTGTTTCTGTCTCTGTCTCAGTCTCTGTCTCCGTCTCACTCTCTGTCTCTGTCTCTGTCTCTGTCTCTGTCTCGGTTTCTGTCTCTGCCTCTGTCTCTGTCTCTGTCTCTGTCTCCGTCTCTGTCTCTGTCTCATCCTCTCTCTCTGTCTCTGTCTCTGTCTCTGTCTCTGCCTCTGTCCCTGTCTGTGGCTCTGTCTTTGTGTCATGCGCCTCTGCCTTTGTCTCTGTCTGTATCTTTGTCTGTGCCTCTGCCTCTGTCTCTGTTTCTGTCTTCGTCCGTGTCGCTTTCTCTCTCTCTGTCTCTGTCTCTGTCTCTGTCTCTGTCTCTGTCTCTGCCTCTGTCTCTGTCTCTGTCTCTGTCTCTGTCTCTGTCTCTGTCTCTGTCTCTGTCTCTGTCTCTGTCTCTGTCTCTGTCTCTGTCTCTCTCTCTGTCTCTGTCTCTGTCTCTGTCTCTGTCTCTGTCTCTGTCTCTGTCGCTGTCTCTGTCTCTGTCTCTGTCTCCGTCTCTGTCTCTGCCTCTGTCTCTGTCTCTGTCTCTCTCTTTGTATCCGTCTTTGTCTCCGCCTTTGTGTCCGTCTTTGTCTCCGTCGTCGTCTTCCTCTTCGTCTCCGTCTTTGCCTCCGTCCTTGTCACCGTCTTTGTCTCCGTATTTGTCTCCGTCTGTGTCTCCATATTTGTCTCCGTCTTTGTCTCCGTCTTTGCCTCCGTCTTTGTCACCGTCTTTGTCTCCATATTTGTCTCCGTCTGTGTCTCCATATTTGTCTGCGGCTTTGTCTCCGTCTTTGTCTCCGTATTTGTCTCCGTCTCTGCCTCTGTCTCTCTCTCTGTCTCTGTCTCTGTCTCTGTCTCTGTCTCTGTCTCTGTCTCTGCTTCTGTCTCTGTCTGTGGCTCTTTTCCTGTCTCTGTCTATGTCTCTGTCTCTGTCCTTTTCTCTGTCTCTGCCTCTGTTCCCTTCTCTGTCTCCGCCGCTGCCTCTCTCTCCGTCTTTGTCTCCATCTTTGTCTCCGTCTTTGTCTCCGTCTTTGTCACCGTCTTTGTCTCCGTCGTCTTCTTCCTCTTCGTCTCCGCCTTTGTCTCCGTCTTTATCACCGTTGTTGTCTCCGTCTTTGTCTCCGTCTTTGTCACCGTCTTTGTCTCCGTCTTTGTCTCCGTCTTTGTCTCCGTCTTTGTCTACGTCTTTGTCTCCGTCCTTGTCTCCGTCCACGTCTCCTGCCCCTCTGTCTCTGTCTCTGTCTCAGTCTCTGTCTCTGTCTCTGCCTCTGTCTCTGTCTCTGTTTCTGTCTCTGTCTCTGTCTCTGTCTCTGTCTCTGTCTCTGTCTCTGTCTCTGTCTCTGCCTCTGTCTCTGTCTGTGCCTCTGTCTCTGTCTCTGTTTCTGTCTCTGTCGCTGCCTCTGTCTCTGTCTCTGTCTCTGTCTCTTTTCCTGTCTCTGTCTATGTTTCTGTCTCTGTCCTTTTCTCTGTCTCTGCCTCTGTTCCCTTCTCTGTCTCCGCCTCTGGGTCTGACTCCGTCTTTGTCACCGTCGTTGTCTCCGTCTTTGTCTCCGTCTCTGTCTCCGTCTTTGTCTCCGTCTTTCTACCTGTCTTTGTCTCCGTATCTGTGTCCACCTTTGCCTCCGTCTTTGTCACCGTCTTTGTCTCTGTCGTCGTCTTCCTCTTCGTCTCCGTCTTTGTCTCCGTCTTTGTCACCGTCGTTGTCTCCGTCTTTGTCTCCGTCTCTGTCTCCGTCTTTGTCTCCGTCTTTCTACCTGTCTTTGTCTCCGTATCTGTGTCCACCTTTGCCTCCGTCTTTGTCTCCGTCTTTGTCTCCGTCCACGTCTCCTGCCCCTCTGTCTCTGTCTCTGTCTCAGTTTCTGCCTCTGTCTCTGTCTGTGGCTCTGTCTTTGTCTCATGCTCCTCTGTCTGTGTCTCTGTCTGTGCCTCTGTCTCTGTCTCTGTTTCTGTCTCTGTCGCTGCCTCTGTCTCTGTCTCTGTCTCTGTCTCTTTTCCTGTCTCTGTCTCTGTCTCTGTCTCTGCCTCTGTCCCTTTCTCTGTCTCTGCCTCTGTTCCCTTCTCTGTCTCCGCCTCTGCCTCTGTCTCCGTCTTTGTCTCCATCTTTGTCTCCGTCTTTGTCTCCGTCTTTGTCACCGTCTTTGTCTCCGTCGTCGTCTTCCTCCTCGTCTCCGTCGTCGTCTTCCTCCTCGTCTCTGTCTTTATCTCCGTCCTTGTCTCCGTCTTTGTCTACGTCTTTGTCTACTTCTTTGTCTCCGTCTTTGTCTCCGTCTTTGTCTCTGTCTCTGTCTCTGTCTCTGTCTCTGTCTCTGTCTCTGACTCTGTCTCTGTCTCTGTCTCTGTCTCTGTCTCTGTCCCTGTCCCTGTCACTGTCTCTGTCTCTGTCTCTGTCTCTGTCTCTGTCTCTGCCTCTGTCTCCTTCCCTGTCTCTGTCTTCGTCTCCGTCTCTGTCTCCGTCTTTGTACCTGTCTTTGTCTCCGTATTTGTGTCCGTCTGTGTCTCCATATTTGTCTCCGTCTTTGTCTACGTCTTTGTCTCCGTCGTCGTCTTCCTCTTCGTCTCCGTCTTTGTGTCCGTCTTTGTCACCGTCTTTGTCTCCGTCTTTGTCTCCGTCCACGTCTCCTGCCCTTCTGTCTCTGTCTCTGTCTCTGTCTCTGTCTCTGTCTCTGTCTCTGCTTCTGTCTCTGTCTGTGGCTCTTTTCCTGTCTCTGTCTATGTCTCTGTCTCTGTCCTTTTCTCTGTCTCTGCCTCTGTTCCCTTCTCTGTCTCCGCCGCTGCCTCTGTCTCCGTCTTTGTCTCCATCTTTGTCTCCGTCTTTGTCTCCGTCTTTGTCACCGTCTTTGTCTCCGTCTTTGTCACCGTCTTTGTCTCCGTCTTTGTCTCCGTCTTTGTCTCCGTCTTTGTCTCCGTCTTTGTCTACGTCTTTGTCTCCGTCCTTGTCTCCGTCCACGTCTCCTGCCCCTCTGTCTCTGTCTCTGTCTCAGTCTCTGTCTCTGTCTCTGTCTCTCTCTCTGTCTCTGTTTCTGTCTCTGTCTCTGTCTCTGTCTCTGTCTCTGTCTCTGTCTCTGTCTCTGTCTCTGCCTCTGTCTCTGTCTGTGGCTCTGTCTTTGTCTCATGCGCCTCTGTCTTTGTCTCTGTCTGTGTCTCTGTCTGTGCCTCTGTCTCTGTCTCTGTTTCTGTCTCTGTCGCTGCCTCTGTCTCTGTCTATGTCTCTGTCTCTGTCCTTTTCTCTGTCTCTGCCTCTGTTCCCTTCTCTGTCTCCGCCTCTGGGTCTGACTCCGTCTTTGACTCCATCTTTGTCTCCGTCTTTGTCACCGTCGTTGTCTCCGTCTTTGTCTCCGTCTCTGTCTCCGTCTTTGTCTCCGTCTTTCTACCTGTCTTTGTCTCCGTATCTGTGTCCACCTTTGCCTCCGTCCTTGTCACCGTCTTTGTCTCTGTCGTCGTCTTCCTCTTCGTCTCCGTTTTTGTCTCCGTCTTTGTCACCGTCGTTGTCTCCGTCTTTGTCTCCGTCTCTGTCTCCGTCTTTGTCTCCGTCTTTCTACCTGTCTTTGTCTCCGTATCTGTGTCCACCTTTGCCTCCGTCTTTGTCTCCGTCTTTGTCTCCGTCCACGTCTCCTGCCCCTCTGTCTCTGTCTCTGTCTCAGTTTCTGCCTCTGTCTCTGTCTGTGGCTCTGTCGTTGTCTCATGCTCCTCTGTCTTTGTCTCTGTCTGTGTCTCTGTCTGTGCCTCTGTCTCTGTCTCTGTCTCTGTCTCTGTCTCTGTCTCTGTCTCTGCCTTTGTCTCTGTTCTTGTCTCCATCTTTGTCTCCGTCTTTGTCTCCGTCTTTGTCTCCGTCCTCGTCTTCCTCTTCGTCTCCGTCTTTGTCTCCGTCTATGTCACCGTCTTTGTCTCCTTCTTTGTCTCCGTCTTTGTCACCGTCTTTGTCTCCGTCTTTGTCTCCGTCCACGTCTCCTGCCCCTCTGTCTCTGTCTCTGTTTCAGTCTCTGTCTCTGTCTCTGTCTCTGTCTCTGTCTCTGTCTCTGTCTCTGTCTCTGTCTCTGTTTCTGTCTCTGCCTCTGTCTCCGTGTTTGTCTCCATCTTTGTCTCCGTCTTTGTCACCGTCTTTGTCTCCGTCGTCGTCTTCCTCTTCGTCTCCGTCTTTGTGTCCGTCTTTGTCTCCGTCCTTGTCTCCGTCTGTGTCTCCGTCCGTGTCTCCTGCCCCTCTGTCTCGGTCGTTGTCTCATGCGCGTCTGTCTCTGTCTCTGTCTCTGTCTCTGTCTCTGTCTCTGTCTCTGCCTCTGTCTCTGTCTGTGGCCCTGTCTTTGTCTCATGCGCCTCTGCCTTTGTCTCTGTCTGTGTCTCTGTCTGTGCCTCTGTCTCTGTCTCTGTTTCTGTCTCTGTCGCTGCCTCTGTCTCTGTCTCTGTCTCTGTCTCTTTTCCTGTCTCTGTCTCTGTCTCGGTCTCTGCCTCTGTCCCTTTCTCTGTCTCTGCCTCTGTTCCCTTCTCTGTCTCCGCCTCTGCCTCTGTCTCCGTCTTTGTCTCCATCTTTGTCTCCGTCTTTGTCTCCGTCTTTGTCACCGTCTTTGTCTCCGTCGTCGTCTTCCTCCTCATCTCCGTCGTCGTCTTCCTCCTCGTCTCCGTCTTTATCTCCGTCTTTGTCTCCGTCTTTGTCTACGTCTGTGTCTACTTCTTTGTCTCCGTCTTTGTCTCCGTCTTTGTCTCTGTCTCTGTCTCTGTCTCTGTCTCTGTCTCTGACTCTGTCTCTGTCTCTGTCTCTGTCTCTGTCTCTGTCTCTGTCCCTGTCCCTGTCTCTGTCTCTGTCTCTGTCTCTGTCTCTGTCTCTGCCTCTGTCTCCTTCCCTGTCTCTGTCTTCGTCTCCGTCTCTGTCTCTGTCTCTGTCTCCGTCTTTGTACCTGTCTTTGTCTCCGTATTTGTGTCCGTCTGTGTCTCCATATTTGTCTCCGTCTTTGTCTACGTCTTTGTCTCCGTCCTCGTCTTCCTCTTCGTCTCCGTCTTTGTGTCCGTCTTTGTCACCGTCTTTGTCTCCGTCTTTGTCTCCGTCCACGTCTCCTGCCCTTCTGTCTCTGTCTCTGTCTCTGTCTCTTTTCCTGTCACTGTCTCTGTCTCTGTCTCTGTCCTTTTCTCTGTCTCTGTCCTTGTTCCCTTCTCTGTCTCCGCCTCTGCCTCTGTCTCCGTCTTTGTCTCCATCTTTGTCTGCGTCTTTGTCTCCGTCTTTGTCACCATCGTTTTCTGCGTCTTTGTCTCCGTCTTTGTCTACGTCTTTGTCTACGTCTTTGTCTCCGTCCTCGTCTTCCTCTTCGTCTCCGTCTTTGTCACCGTCTTTGTCTCCGTCTTTGTCTCCGTCTTTGTCTCCGTCTCTGTCTCCGTCTTTGTCTCCGTCTTTCTACCTGTCTTTGTCTCCGTATCTGTGTCCACCTTTGCCTCCGTCTTTGTCTCCGTCTTTGTCTCCGTCCACGTCTCCTGCCCCTCTGTCTCTGTCTCTGTCTCAGTTTCTGCCTCTGTCTCTGTCTGTGGCTCTGTCTTTGTCTCATGCTCCTCTGTCTGTGTCTCTGTCTGTGCCTCTGTCTCTGTCTCTGTTTCTGTCTCTGTCGCTGCCTCTGTCTCTGTCTCTGTCTCTGTCTCTTTTCCTGTCTCTGTCTCTGTCTCTGTCTCTGCCTCTGTCCCTTTCTCTGTCTCTGCCTCTGTTCCCTTCTCTGTCTCCGCCTCTGCCTCTGTCTCCGTCTTTGTCTCCATCTTTGTCTCCGTCTTTGTCTCCGTCTTTGTCACCGTCTTTGTCTCCGTCGTCGTCTTCCTCCTCGTCTCCGTCGTCGTCTTCCTCCTCGTCTCTGTCTTTATCTCCGTCCTTGTCTCCGTCTTTGTCTACGTCTTTGTCTACTTCTTTGTCTCCGTCTTTGTCTCCGTCTTTGTCTCTGTCTCTGTCTCTGTCTCTGTCTCTGTCTCTGACTCTGTCTCTGTCTCTGTCTCTGTCTCTGTCTCTGTCCCTGTCCCTGTCACTGTCTCTGTCTCTGTCTCTGTCTCTGTCTCTGTCTCTGCCTCTGTCTCCTTCCCTGTCTCTGTCTTCGTCTCCGTCTCTGTCTCCGTCTTTGTACCTGTCTTTGTCTCCGTATTTGTGTCCGTCTGTGTCTCCATATTTGTCTCCGTCTTTGTCTACGTCTTTGTCTCCGTCGTCGTCTTCCTCTTCGTCTCCGTCTTTGTGTCCGTCTTTGTCACCGTCTTTGTCTCCGTCTTTGTCTCCGTCCACGTCTCCTGCCCTTCTGTCTCTGTCTCTGTCTCTGTCTCTGTCTCTGTCTCTGTCTCTGTCTCTGTCTCTGCTTCTGTCTCTGTCTGTGGCTCTTTTCCTGTCTCTGTCTATGTCTCTGTCTCTGTCCTTTTCTCTGTCTCTGCCTCTGTTCCCTTCTCTGTCTCCGCCGCTGCCTCTGTCTCCGTCTTTGTCTCCATCTTTGTCTCCGTCTTTGTCTCCGTCTTTGTCACCGTCTTTGTCTCCGTCTTTGTCACCGTCTTTGTCTCCGTCTTTGTCTCCGTCTTTGTCTCCGTCTTTGTCTCCGTCTTTGTCTACGTCTTTGTCTCCGTCCTTGTCTCCGTCCACGTCTCCTGCCCCTCTGTCTCTGTCTCTGTCTCAGTCTCTGTCTCTGTCTCTGTCTCTCTCTCTGTCTCTGTTTCTGTCTCTGTCTCTGTCTCTGTCTCTGTCTCTGTCTCTGTCTCTGTCTCTGTCTCTGCCTCTGTCTCTGTCTGTGGCTCTGTCTTTGTCTCATGCGCCTCTGTCTTTGTCTCTGTCTGTGTCTCTGTCTGTGCCTCTGTCTCTGTCTCTGTTTCTGTCTCTGTCGCTGCCTCTGTCTCTGTCTATGTCTCTGTCTCTGTCCTTTTCTCTGTCTCTGCCTCTGTTCCCTTCTCTGTCTCCGCCTCTGGGTCTGACTCCGTCTTTGACTCCATCTTTGTCTCCGTCTTTGTCACCGTCGTTGTCTCCGTCTTTGTCTCCGTCTCTGTCTCCGTCTTTGTCTCCGTCTTTCTACCTGTCTTTGTCTCCGTATCTGTGTCCACCTTTGCCTCCGTCCTTGTCACCGTCTTTGTCTCTGTCGTCGTCTTCCTCTTCGTCTCCGTTTTTGTCTCCGTCTTTGTCACCGTCGTTGTCTCCGTCTTTGTCTCCGTCTCTGTCTCCGTCTTTGTCTCCGTCTTTCTACCTGTCTTTGTCTCCGTATCTGTGTCCACCTTTGCCTCCGTCTTTGTCTCCGTCTTTGTCTCCGTCCACGTCTCCTGCCCCTCTGTCTCTGTCTCTGTCTCAGTTTCTGCCTCTGTCTCTGTCTGTGGCTCTGTCGTTGTCTCATGCTCCTCTGTCTTTGTCTCTGTCTGTGTCTCTGTCTGTGCCTCTGTCTCTGTCTCTGTCTCTGTCTCTGTCTCTGTCTCTGTCTCTGCCTTTGTCTCTGTTCTTGTCTCCATCTTTGTCTCCGTCTTTGTCTCCGTCTTTGTCTCCGTCCTCGTCTTCCTCTTCGTCTCCGTCTTTGTCTCCGTCTATGTCACCGTCTTTGTCTCCTTCTTTGTCTCCGTCTTTGTCACCGTCTTTGTCTCCGTCTTTGTCTCCGTCCACGTCTCCTGCCCCTCTGTCTCTGTCTCTGTTTCAGTCTCTGTCTCTGTCTCTGTCTCTGTCTCTGTCTCTGTCTCTGTTTCTGTCTCTGCCTCTGTCTCCGTGTTTGTCTCCATCTTTGTCTCCGTCTTTGTCACCGTCTTTGTCTCCGTCGTCGTCTTCCTCTTCGTCTCCGTCTTTGTGTCCGTCTTTGTCTCCGTCCTTGTCTCCGTCTGTGTCTCCGTCCGTGTCTCCTGCCCCTCTGTCTCGGTCGTTGTCTCATGCGCGTCTGTCTCTGTCTCTGTCTCTGTCTCTGTCTCTGTCTCTGTCTCTGCCTCTGTCTCTGTCTGTGGCCCTGTCTTTGTCTCATGCGCCTCTGCCTTTGTCTCTGTCTGTGTCTCTGTCTGTGCCTCTGTCTCTGTCTCTGTTTCTGTCTCTGTCGCTGCCTCTGTCTCTGTCTCTGTCTCTGTCTCTTTTCCTGTCTCTGTCTCTGTCTCGGTCTCTGCCTCTGTCCCTTTCTCTGTCTCTGCCTCTGTTCCCTTCTCTGTCTCCGCCTCTGCCTCTGTCTCCGTCTTTGTCTCCATCTTTGTCTCCGTCTTTGTCTCCGTCTTTGTCACCGTCTTTGTCTCCGTCGTCGTCTTCCTCCTCATCTCCGTCGTCGTCTTCCTCCTCGTCTCCGTCTTTATCTCCGTCTTTGTCTCCGTCTTTGTCTACGTCTGTGTCTACTTCTTTGTCTCCGTCTTTGTCTCCGTCTTTGTCTCTGTCTCTGTCTCTGTCTCTGTCTCTGTCTCTGACTCTGTCTCTGTCTCTGTCTCTGTCTCTGTCTCTGTCTCTGTCCCTGTCCCTGTCTCTGTCTCTGTCTCTGTCTCTGTCTCTGTCTCTGCCTCTGTCTCCTTCCCTGTCTCTGTCTTCGTCTCCGTCTCTGTCTCTGTCTCTGTCTCCGTCTTTGTACCTGTCTTTGTCTCCGTATTTGTGTCCGTCTGTGTCTCCATATTTGTCTCCGTCTTTGTCTACGTCTTTGTCTCCGTCCTCGTCTTCCTCTTCGTCTCCGTCTTTGTGTCCGTCTTTGTCACCGTCTTTGTCTCCGTCTTTGTCTCCGTCCACGTCTCCTGCCCTTCTGTCTCTGTCTCTGTCTCTGTCTCTTTTCCTGTCACTGTCTCTGTCTCTGTCTCTGTCCTTTTCTCTGTCTCTGTCCTTGTTCCCTTCTCTGTCTCCGCCTCTGCCTCTGTCTCCGTCTTTGTCTCCATCTTTGTCTGCGTCTTTGTCTCCGTCTTTGTCACCATCGTTTTCTGCGTCTTTGTCTCCGTCTTTGTCTACGTCTTTGTCTACGTCTTTGTCTCCGTCCTCGTCTTCCTCTTCGTCTCCGTCTTTGTCACCGTTTTTGTCTCCGTCTTTGTCTCCGTCTTTGTCTCCGTCTTTGTCTACGTCCTTGTCTCCGTCTTTGTCTCCGTGCACGTCTCCTGCCCCTCGGTCTCTGTTTCTGTCTCTGTCTCAGTCTCTGTCTCCGTCTCGCTCTCTGTCTCTGTCTCTGTCTCTGTCTCTGTCTCGGTTTCTGTCTCTGCCTCTGTCTCTGTCTCTGTCTCTGTCTCCGTCTCTGTCTCTGTCTCTGCCTCTCTCTCTGTCTCAGTCTCTGTCTCTGTCTCTGCCTCTGTCTCTGTCTCTGTTTCTGTCTCTGTCTCTGTCTCTGTCTCTGTCTCTGTCTCTGTCTCTGTCTCTGCCTCTGTCTCTGTCTGTGCCTCTGTCTCTGTCTCTGTTTCTGTCTCTGTCGCTGCCTCTGTCTCTGTCTCTGTCTCTGTCTCTTTTCCTGTCTCTGTCTATGTTTCTGTCTCTGTCCTTTTCTCTGTCTCTGCCTCTGTTCCCTTCTCTGTCTCCGCCTCTGGGTCTGACTCCGTCTTTGTCACCGTCGTTGTCTCCGTCTTTGTCTCCGTCTCTGTCTCCGTCTTTGTCTCCGTCTTTCTACCTGTCTTTGTCTCCGTATCTGTGTCCACCTTTGCCTCCGTCTTTGTCTCCGTCTTTGTCTCCGTCCACGTCTCCTGCCCCTCTGTCTCTGTCTCTGTCTCAGTTTCTGCCTCTGTCTCTGTCTGTGGCTCTGTCTTTGTCTCATGCTCCTCTGTCTGTGTCTCTGTCTGTGCCTCTGTCTCTGTCTCTGTTTCTGTCTCTGTCGCTGCCTCTGTCTCTGTCTCTGTCTCTGTCTCTTTTCCTGTCTCTGTCTCTGTCTCTGTCTCTGCCTCTGTCCCTTTCTCTGTCTCTGCCTCTGTTCCCTTCTCTGTCTCCGCCTCTGCCTCTGTCTCCGTCTTTGTCTCCATCTTTGTCTCCGTCTTTGTCTCCGTCTTTGTCACCGTCTTTGTCTCCGTCGTCGTCTTCCTCCTCGTCTCCGTCGTCGTCTTCCTCCTCGTCTCCGTCTTTATCTCCGTCCTTGTCTCCGTCTTTGTCTACGTCTTTGTCTACTTCTTTGTCTCCGTCTTTGTCTCCGTCTTTGTCTCTGTCTCTGTCTCTGTCTCTGTCTCTGTCTCTGACTCTGTCTCTGTCTCTGTCTCTGTCTCTGTCTCTGTCCCTGTCCCTGTCACTGTCTCTGTCTCTGTCTCTGTCTCTGTCTCTGTCTCTGCCTCTGTCTCCTTCCCTGTCTCTGTCTTCGTCTCCGTCTCTGTCTCCGTCTTTGTACCTGTCTTTGTCTCCGTATTTGTGTCCGTCTGTGTCTCCATATTTGTCTCCGTCTTTGTCTACGTCTTTGTCTCCGTCGTCGTCTTCCTCTTCGTCTCCGTCTTTGTGTCCGTCTTTGTCACCATCTTTGTCTCCGTCTTTGTCTCCGTCCACGTCTCCTGCCCTTCTGTCTCTGTCTCTGTCTCTGTCTCTGTCTCTGTCTCTGTCTCTGCTTCTGTCTCTGTCTGTGGCTCTTTTCCTGTCTCTGTCTATGTCTCTGTCTCTGTCCTTTTCTCTGTCTCTGCCTCTGTTCCCTTCTCTGTCTCCGCCGCTGCCTCTGTCTCCGTCTTTGTCTCCATCTTTGTCTCCGTCTTTGTCTCCGTCTTTGTCACCGTCTTTGTCTCCGTCTTTGTCACCGTCTTTGTCTCCGTCTTTGTCTCCGTCTTTGTCTCCGTCTTTGTCTACGTCTTTGTCTCCGTCGTCGTCTTCCTCTTCGTCTCCGTCTTTGTGTCCGTCTTTGTCACCATCTTTGTCTCCGTCTTTGTCTCCGTCCACGTCTCCTGCCCTTCTGTCTCTGTCTCTGTCTCTGTCTCTGTCTCTGTCTCTGTCTCTGCTTCTGTCTCTGTCTGTGGCTCTTTTCCTGTCTCTGTCTATGTCTCTGTCTCTGTCCTTTTCTCTGTCTCTGCCTCTGTTCCCTTCTCTGTCTCCGCCGCTGCCTCTGTCTCCGTCTTTGTCTCCATCTTTGTCTCCGTCTTTGTCTCCGTCTTTGTCACCGTCTTTGTCTCCGTCTTTGTCACCGTCTTTGTCTCCGTCTTTGTCTCCGTCTTTGTCTCCGTCTTTGTCTCCGTCTTTGTCTACGTCTTTGTCTCCGTCCTTGTCTCCGTCCACGTCTCCTGCCCCTCTGTCTCTGTCTCTGTCTCAGTCTCTGTCTCTGTCTCTGTCTCTCTCTCTGTCTCTGTTTCTGTCTCTGTCTCTGTCTCTGTCTCTGTCTCTGTCTCTGTCTCTGTCTCTGTCTCTGCCTCTGTCTCTGTCTGTGGCTCTGTCTTTGTCTCATGCGCCTCTGTCTTTGTCTCTGTCTGTGTCTCTGTCTGTGCCTCTGTCTCTGTCTCTGTTTCTGTCTCTGTCGCTGCCTCTGTCTCTGTCTATGTCTCTGTCTCTGTCCTTTTCTCTGTCTCTGCCTCTGTTCCCTTCTCTGTCTCCGCCTCTGGGTCTGACTCCGTCTTTGACTCCATCTTTGTCTTCGTCTTTGTCACCGTCGTTGTCTCCGTCTTTGTCTCCGTCTCTGTCTCCGTCTTTGTCTCCGTCTTTCTACCTGTCTTTGTCTCCGTATCTGTGTCCACCTTTGCCTCCGTCCTTGTCACCGTCTTTGTCTCCGTCCACGTCTCCTGCCCCTCTGTCTCTGTCTCTGTCTCAGTTTCTGCCTCTGTCTCTGTCTGTGGCTCTGTCGTTGTCTCATGCTCCTCTGTCTTTGTCTCTGTCTGTGTCTCTGTCTGTGCCTCTGTCTCTGTCTCTGTCTCTGTCTCTGTCTCTGTCTCTGTCTCTGTCTCTGCCTTTGTCTCTGTTCTTGTCTCCATCTTTGTCTCCGTCTTTGTCTCCGTCTTTGTCTCCGTCCTCGTCTTCCTCTTCGTCTCCGTCTTTGTCTCCGTCTATGTCACCGTCTTTGTCTCCTTCTTTGTCTCCGTCTTTGTCACCGTTTTTGTCTCCGTCTTTGTCTCCGTCCACGTCTCCTGCCCCTCTGTCTCTGTCTCTGTCTCTGTCTCTGTCTCTGTCTCTGTCTCTGTCTCTGTCTCTGTCTCTGTCTCTGTTTCTGTCTCTGCCTCTGTCTCCGTGTTTGTCTCCATCTTTGTCTCCGTCTTTGTCACCGTCTTTGTCTCCGTCGTCGTCTTCCTCTTCGTCTCCGTCTTTGTGTCCGTCTTTGTCTCCGTCCTTGTCTCCGTCTGTGTCTCCGTCCGTGTCTCCTGCCCCTCTGTCTCGGTCGTTGTCTCATGCGCGTCTGTCTCTGTCTCTGTCTCTGTCTCTGTCTCTGTCTCTGCCTCTGTCTCTGTCTGTGGCCCTGTCTTTGTCTCATGCGCCTCTGCCTTTGTCTCTGTCTGTGTCTCTGTCTGTGCCTCTGTCTCTGTCTCTGTTTCTGTCTCTGTCGCTGCCTCTGTCTCTGTCTCTGTCTCTGTCTCTTTTCCTGTCTCTGTCTCTGTCTCGGTCTCTGCCTCTGTCCCTTTCTCTGTCTCTGCCTCTGTTCCCTTCTCTGTCTCCGCCTCTGCCTCTGTCTCCGTCTTTGTCTCCATCTTTGTCTCCGTCTTTGTCTCCGTCTTTGTCACCGTCTTTGTCTCCGTCGTCGTCTTCCTCCTCATCTCCGTCGTCGTCTTCCTCCTCGTCTCCGTCTTTATCTCCGTCTTTGTCTCCGTCTTTGTCTACGTCTGTGTCTACTTCTTTGTCTCCGTCTTTGTCTCCGTCTTTGTCTCTGTCTCTGTCTCTGTCTCTGTCTCTGTCTCTGACTCTGTCTCTGTCTCTGTCTCTGTCTCTGTCTCTGTCTCTGTCCCTGTCCCTGTCTCTGTCTCTGTCTCTGTCTCTGTCTCTGTCTCTGCCTCTGTCTCCTTCCCTGTCTCTGCCTTCGTCTCCGTCTCTGTCTCTGTCTCTGTCTCCGTCTTTGTACCTGTCTTTGTCTCCGTATTTGTGTCCGTCTGTGTCTCCATATTTGTCTCCGTCTTTGTCTACGTCTTTGTCTCCGTCCTCGTCTTCCTCTTCGTCTCCGTCTTTGTGTCCGTCTTTGTCACCGTCTTTGTCTCCGTCTTTGTCTCCGTCCACGTCTCCTGCCCTTCTGTCTCTGTCTCTGTCTCTGTCTCTTTTCCTGTCACTGTCTCTGTCTCTGTCTCTGTCCTTTTCTCTGTCTCTGTCCTTGTTCCCTTCTCTGTCTCCGCCTCTGCCTCTCTCTCCGTCTTTGTCTCCATCTTTGTCTGCGTCTTTGTCTCCGTCTTTGTCACCATCGTTTTCTGCGTCTTTGTCTCCGTCTTTGTCTACGTCTTTGTCTCCGTCGTCGTCTTCCTCTTCGTCTCCGTCTTTGCCTCCGTCTTTGTCACCGTCTTTGTCTCCGTATTTGTCTCCGTCTGTGTCTCCATATTTGTCTCCGTCTTTGTCTCCGTCTTTGCCTCCGTCTTTGTCTCCGTATTTGTCTCTGTCTGTGTCTCCATCTTTGTCTCCGCCTGTGTTTCCGTCTTTGTCTCCGTCGGCGTCTTCCTCTTCGTCTCCGTCTTTGTCTCCGTCTTTGTCACCGTCTTTGTCTCCGTCTTTGTCTCCGTCCACTTCTCCTGCCCCTCTGTCTCTGCCTCTGTCTCAGTCTCTGTCTCTGTCTCCGTCTCTGTCTCTGTTTCTGTCTCTGCCTCTGTCTCTGTCTCTGTCTCTGTCTCTGTCTCTGTCTCTGTCTCTGTCTCTGTCTCTGTCCCTGTCTCTGTCTCTGTCTCTGTCTCTGTCTCTGTCTCTGTCTCTGTCTCTGTCTCTGTCTCTGTCTCTGTCTCTGTCTCTGTCTCTGTCCTGTCTCTGTCTCTGTCTCTGCCTTTGTCTCTGTCTGTGGCTCTGCCTTTGTCTCATGCGCCTCTGTCTTTGTCTCTGTCTGTGTCTCTGTCTGTGCCTCTGTCTCTGTCTCTGTTTCCGTCTCTGTCGCTGCCTCTGTCTCTGTCTCCGTCTCTCTCTCTTTTCCTGTCTCTGTCTCTGTCTCTGTCCCTGTCTCTGTCTCCGTCTCCGTCTCCGTCTCTGTCTCTGTCTCTGTCTCCGTCTTTGTACCTGTCTTTGTCTCCGTATTTGTGTCCGTCTGTGTCTCCAGATTTGTCTCCGACTTTGTCACCGTCTTTGTCTCCGTCTTTGTCTCCGTCCACGTCTCCTGCCCCTCTGTCTCTGTCGCTGTCTCAGTCTCTGTCACTGTCTCAGTCTCTGTCGCTGTCTCTGTCTCTGTCTCTGTCTCTGTTTCTGTCTCTGTCTCTGTCTCTGTCTCTGTCTCCGTCTCTGCCTCTGTCTCTGTCTGTGGCTCTGTCTTTGTCTCATGCGCCTCTGTCTTTGTCTCTGTCTGTGTCTCTGTCTGTGCCTCTGTCTCTGTCTCTGTTTCTGTCTCCGTCGCTGCCTCTGTCTCTGTCTCTGTCTCTGTCTCTTTTCCTGTCTCTGTCTATGTCTCTGTCTCTGTCCTTTTCTCTGTCTCTGCCTCTGTTCCCTTCTCTGTCTCCGCCTCTGGGTCTGTCTCCGTCTTTGTCTCCATCTTTGTCTCCGTCTTTGTCTCCGTCTTTGTCTCCGTCCACGTCTCCTGCCCCTCTGTCTCTGTCTCTGTCTCTGTCTCAGTCTCTGTCTCCGTCTCACTCTCTGTCTCTGTCTCCGTCTCTGTCTCTGTCTCGGTTTCTGTCTCTGCCTCTGTCTCTGTCTGTGGCTCTGTCTTTGTGTCATGCGCCTCTGCCTTTGTCTCTGTCTGTATCTCTGTCTGTGCCTCTGCCTCTGTCTCTGTTTCTGTCTTCGTCCGTGTCGCTTTCTCTCTCTCTGTCTCTGTCTCTGTCTCTGTCTCTGCCTCTGTCTCTGTCTCTGTCTCTGTCTCTGTCTCTGTCTCTGCCTCTGTCTCTGTCTCTGTCTCTCTCTCTGTCTCTGTCTCTGTCTCTGTCTCTGTCTCTGTCTCTGTCTCTGTCTCTGTCTCCGTCTCTGTCTCTGCCTCTGTCTCTGCCTCTGTCTCTGTCCCTGTCTCTGTCTCCGTCCCCGCCGCTGTCTCTGTCTCTGTCTCTGTGTCCATCTCTGTCTCTGTCTCAGTCTCTGTCTCTGTCTCTGTCTCTGTCTGTGTCTCCGTCTTTGTCTGCGTCTTTGTCTCCGTCTTTGTCAACGTCCTTGTCTCCGTCGTCGTCTTCCTCTTCGTCTCCGTCTTTGTCTCCGTCTTTGTCACCGTCGTTGTCTCCGTCTTTGTCTCCGTCTCTGTCTCCGTCTTTGTCTCCGTCTTTCTACCTGTCTTTGTCTCCGTATTTGTGTCCACCTTTGCCTCCGTCTTTGTTTCCGTCTTTGTCTCCGTCCACGTCTCCTGCCCCTCTGTCACTGTCTCTGTCTCAGTCTCTGCCTCTGTCTCTGTCTGTGGCTCTGTCTTTGTCTCATGCGCCTCTGTCTTTGTCTCTGTCTGTGTCTCTGTCTGTGCCTCTGTCTCTGTCTCTGTCTCTGTCTCTGTCTCTGTCTCTGTCTCTGCCTCTGTCTCTGTCCTTGTCTCCATCTTTGTCTCCGTCTTTGTCTCCGTCTTTGTCTAAGTCCTCGACTTCCTCTTCGTCTCCGTCTTTGTCTCCGTCTATATCACCGTCTTTGTCGCCGTCTTTGTCACCGTCTTTGTCTCCGTCTTTGTCTCCGTCCACGTCTCCTGCCCTCTGTCTCTGTCTCTGTTTCAGTCTCTGTCTCTGTCTCTGTCTCTGTCTCTGTCTCTGTCTCTGTCTCTGTCTCTGTCTCTGTCTCTGTCTCTGTCTCTGTCTCTGTCTCTGTGTCTGTCTCAGTTTCTGTCTCTGTCTCTGTCTCTGTCTCTCTCGCTGTCTCTGTCCCAGTCTCTGTCTCTGTCTCTGGCTCTGTCTCTGTCTTTGTCTCCGTCTTTGTCTCCGTCTTTGTCTCCGTCTTTGTCTCCGTCCTCGTCTTCCTCTTTGCCTCCGTCTTTGTCACCGTCTTTGTCACCGTCTTTGTCTCCGTATTTGTCTCCGTCTGTGTCTCCATCTTTGTCTCCGTCTTTGTCTCCGTCTTTGTCTCCGTCCACGTCTCCTGCCCCTCTGTCTCTGTCTCTGTTTCAGTCTCTGTCTCTGTCTCTGTCTCTGTCTCTGTCTCTGTCTCTGTCTCTGTCTCTGTCTCTGTCTCTGTTTCTGTCTCTGCCTCTGTCTCCGTCTTTGTACCTGTCTTTGTCTCCGTATTTGTGTCCGTCTGTGTCTCCATATTTGTCTCCGTCTTTGTCTACGTCTTTGTCTCCGTCGTCGTCTTCCTCTTCGTCTCCGTCTTTGTCTCCGTCTTTGTCTCCGTCTTTGTCTCCGTCTTTGTCTACGTCTTTGTCTCCGTCCTTGTTTCCGTCCACGTCTCCTGCCCCTCTGTCTCTGTCTCTGTCTCAGTCTCTGTCTCTGTCTCTGTCTCTGTCTCTGTCTCTGTCTCTGTCTCTGTCTCTGTCTCTGTCTCTGTCTCTGTCTCTGTCTCTGTCTCTGTCTCTGTCTCTGTCTCTGTCTCTGTCTCTGTCTCTTTTCCTGTCACTGTCTCTGTCTCTGTCTCTGTCCTTTTCTCTGTCTCTGTCCCTGTTCCCTTCTCTGTCTCCGCCTCTGCCTCTGTCTCCGTCTTTGTCTCCATCTTTGTCTGCGTCTTTGTCTCCGTCTTTGTCACCGTCCTTATCTCCGTCGTCGTCTCTGTCTCCGTCTTTGTCACCATCGTTTTCTCCGTCATTGTCTCCGTCTTTGTCTACGTCTTTGTCTACGTCTTTGTCTCCGTCTTTGTCTCCGTCTATGTCTCTGTCACTGTCTTTGTCTCTGTCTCTGTTTCTGTCTCTGTCTCTGTCTCTGTCCCTGTCCCTGTCTCTGCCTCTGTCTCTGTCACTGTCTCTGTCTCTGCCTCTGTCTCTGTCCCTGTCTCTGTCTCCGTCCCCGCCGCTGTCTCTGTCTCTGTCTCTGTGTCCATCTCTGTCTCTCCCTCAGTCTCTGTCTCTGTCTCTGTCTGTGTCTCTGCCTCTGTCTCCGTGTCTGCCGCTGTCTGTGTCTCTGTCGCTGTCTCTGTCTCTGTCTCTGTCTATGTCTCTGTCTGCGTCTCTGTCTCCGTCTCCGTCTCTGTCTATGCCTCTGTCTCTGTCTCTGTCTCTGTCTCTGTCTCCATCTCTGTCTCTGTCTCTGTCTCTGTCTCTGTCTCTGTCTCTGTCTCTGTATCTGTCTCTGTCTCTGCCTCTGTCTCTGTCCCTGTCTCTGTCTCTGTCTCCGTCTCCGTCTCCGTCTCCGTCTCTGTCTCTGTCTCTGTCATTGGCTCCATCTCTGTCTCTGTCTCAGTCTCTCTCTCTGTCTCTGTCTCTGTCTCTGTCTCTGTCTCTGTCTCTGCCGGTGTCTCTGTCTCTGTCTCTGTCTCTGTCTCGGTCTCTGTCTCTGTCTCTGTCTCTGTCTCTGTCTCTGTCTCTGTCTCTGTCTCTGTCTCTGTCTCTGTCTCTGTCTCTGTCTCTGTCTCTGTCTCTGTCTCTGTCTCTGTCTCTGTCTCTTTTCCTGTCACTGTCTCTGTCTCTGTCTCTGTCCTTTTCTCTGTCTCTGTCCCTGTTCCCTTCTCTGTCTCCGCCTCTGCCTCTGTCTCCGTCTTTGTCTCCATTTTTGTCTGCGTCTTTGTCTCCGTCTTTGTCACCGTCCTTGTCTCCGTCGTCGTCTTTGTCTCCGTCTTTGTCACCATCGTTTTCTCCGTCTTTGTCTCCGTCTTTGTCTACGTCTTTGTCTACGTCTTTGTCTCCGTCTTTGTCTCCGTCTATGTCTCTGTCACTGTCTTTGTCTCTGTCTATGACTCTGTCTCTGTCTCTGTCCCTGTCTCTGTCTCTGTCTCTGTCTCTGTCTCTGTCTGCGTCTCTGCCTCTGTCTCCGTGTCTGCCGCTGTCTGTGTCTCTGTCGCTGTCTCTGTCTCTGTCTCTGTCTATGTCTCTGTCTGCGTCTCTGTCTCCGTCTCCGTCTCTGTCTATGTCTCTGTCTCTGTCTCTGTCTCTGTCTCCATCTCTGTCTCTGTCTCTGTCTCTGTCTCTGTCTCTGTATCTGTCTCTGTCTCAGTCTCTGTCTCTGTCTCTGTCTCTGTCTCTGTCTCTGTCTCTGTCTCTGCCGGTGTCTCTGTCTCTGTCTCTGTCTCTGTCTCGGTCTCTGTCTCCGTCTTTGTGTCCGTCTTTGTCTCCGTCCTTGTCTCCGTCTGTGTCTCCGTCCGTGTCTCCTGCCCCTCTGTCTCGGTCGTTGTCTCATGCGCGTCTGCCTCTGTCTGTGTCTCTGCCTCTGTCTCTGCCTCTGTGTCGGTCTCTGCCTTTGTCTCTGTCTCTGTCTCTGCCTCTGTATCGGTCTCTGCCTTTGTCTCTGTCTCTGTCTATGTCTCTGTCTCTGTCTCTGTCTCTGTCTCTGTCTCTGTCTCTGTCTCTGTCTCTGCCTCTGCCTCTGCCTCTGTCTCTGTCCCCGTCTCTGTCTCCGTCTCCGTCTCTGTCTCTGTCTCTGTCTCTGTCTCTGCCTCTGTCTCTGTCCCTGTCTCTGTCTCCGTCTCCGTCTCCGTCTCTGTCTCTGTCTCTGTCTCCGTCTTTGTACCTGTCTTTGTCTCCGTCTGTGTCTCCATCTTCCGCTCCGCCTTTGTCTCCGTCTTTGTCTCCGTCGTCGTCTTCCTCTTCGTCTCCGTCTTTGCCTCCGTCTTTGTCACCGTCTTTGTCTCCGTATTTGTCTCCGTCTGTGTCTCCATATTTGTCTCCGTCTTTGTCTCCGTCTTTGTCTCCGCCTTTGTCACCGTCTTTGTCTCCGTCTTTATCTCCGTCCACGTCTCCTGCCCCTCTGTCTCTGTCTCTGTCTCAGTCTCTGACTCTGTCTCTGTCTCTGTCTCTGTTTCTGTCTCTGCCTCTCTCTATGTCTCTGTCTATGTCTCTGTCTCTGTCCTTTTCTCTGTCTCTGCCTCTGTTCCCTTCTCTGTCTCCGCCTCTGCCTCTGTCTCCGTCTTTGTCTCCATCTTTGTCTCAGTCTTTGTCTCCGTCTTTGTCACCGTCTTTGTCTCCGTCGTCGTCTTCCGCTTCGTGTCCGTCTTTGTCTCCGTCTTTGTCACCGTCGTTGTCTCCGTCTTTGTCTCCGTCTCTGTCTCCGTCTTTGTCTCCGTCTTTCCACCTGTCTTTGTCTCCGTATTTGTGTCCACCTTTGCCTCCGTCTTTGTCTCCGTCTTTGTCTCCGTCCACGTCTCCTGCCCCTCTGTCTCTGTCTCTGTCTCAGTCTCTGCCTCTGTCTCTGTCTGTGGCTCTGTCTTTGTCTCATGCGCCTCTGTCTTTGTCTCTGTCTGTGTCTCTGTCTGTGCCTCTGTCTCTGTCTCTGTCTCTGTCTCTGCCTCTGTCTCTGCCTCTGTCTCTGTCCTTGTCTCCATCTTTGTCTCCGCCTTTGTCTCCGTCTTTGTCTCCGTCCTCGACTTCCTCTTCGTCTCCGTCTTTGTCTCCGTCTATATCACCGTCTTTGTCTCCGTCTTTGTCTCCGTCTTTGTCTCCGTCTTTGTCTCCGTCTTTGTCTACGTCCTTGTCTCCGTCTTTGTCTCCGTCCACGTCTCCTGCCCCTCTGTCTCTGTCTCTGTCTCTGTCTCAGTCTCTGTCTCCGTCTCACTCTCTGTCTCTGTCTCTGTCTCTGTCTCTGTCTCTGTCTCTGTCTCGGTTTCTGTCTCTGCCTCTGTCTCTGTCTGTGGCTCTGTCTTTGTGTCATGCGCCTCTGCCTTTGTCTCTGTCTGTATCTCTGTCTGTGCCTCTGCCTCTGTCTCTGTTTCTGTCTTCGTCCGTGTCGCTTTCTCTCTCTCTGTCTCTGTCTCTGTCTCTGTCTCTGCCTCTGTCTCTGTCTCTGTCTCTGTCTCTGTCTCTGTCTCTGCCTCTGTCTCTGTCTCTGTCTCTCTCTCTGTCTCTGTCTCTGTCTCTGTCTCTGTCTCTGTCTCTGTCTCTGTCTCTGTCTCCGTCTCTGTCTCTGCCTCTGTCTCTGCCTCTGTCTCTGTCCCTGTCTCTGTCTCCGTCCCCGCCGCTGTCTCTGTCTCTGTCTCTGTGTCCATCTCTGTCTCTGTCTCAGTCTCTGTCTCTGTCTCTGTCTCTGTCTGTGTCTCCGTCTTTGTCTGCGTCTTTGTCTCCGTCTTTGTCACCGTCCTTGTCTCCGTCGTCGTCTTCCTCTTCGTCTCCGTCTTTGTCTCCGTCTTTGTCACCGTCGTTGTCTCCGTCTTTGTCTCCGTCTCTGTCTCCGTCTTTGTCTCCGTCTTTCTACCTGCCTTTGTCTCCGTACTTGTGTCCACCTTTGCCTCCGTCTTTGTTTCCGTCTTTGTCTCCGTACACGTCTCCTGCCCCTCTGTCACTGTCTCTGTCTCAGTCTCTGCCTCTGTCTCTGTCTGTGGCTCTGTCTTTGTCTCATGCGCCTCTGTCTTTGTCTCTGTCTGTGTCTCTGTCTGTGCCTCTGTCTCTGTCTCTGTCTCTGTCTCTGTCTCTGTCTCTGTCTCTGCCTCTGTCTCTGTCCTTGTCTCCATCTTTGTCTCCGTCTTTGTCTCCGTCTTTGTCTCCGTCCTCGACATCCTCTTCGTCTCCGTCTTTGTCTCCGTCTATATCACCGTCTTTGTCTCCGTCTTTGTCACCGTCTTTGTCTCCGTCTTTGTCTCCGTCCACGTCTCCTGCCCTCTGTCTCTGTCTCTGTTTCTGTCTCTGTCTCTGTCTCTGTCCCTGTCCCTGTCTCTGCCTCTGTCTCTGTCACTGTCTCTGTCTCTGCCTCTGTCTCTGTCCCTGTCTCTGTCTCCGTCCCCGCCGCTGTCTCTGTCTCTGTCTCTGTGTCCATCTCTGTCTCTCCCTCAGTCTCTGTCTCTGTCTCTGTCTGTGTCTCTGCCTCTGTCTCCGTGTCTGCCGCTGTCTGTGTCTCTGTCGCTGTCTCTGTCTCTGTCTCTGTCTATGTCTCTGTCTGCGTCTCTGTCTCCGTCTCCGTCTCTGTCTATGGCTCTGTCTCTGTCTCTGTCTCTGTCTCCATCTCTGTCTCTGTCTCTGTCTCTGTCTCTGTCTCTGTCTCTGTCTCTGTATCTGTCTCTGTCTCTGCCTCTGTCTCTGTCCCTGTCTCTGTCTCTGTCTCCGTCTCCGTCTCCGTCTCCGTCTCGGTCTCTGTCTCTGTCATTGGCTCCATCTCTGTCTCTGTCTCAGTCTCTCTCTCTGTCTCTGTCTCTGTCTCTGCCGGTGTGTCTGTCTCTGTCTCTGTCTCTGTCTCTGCCTCTGTCTCTGTCTCTGTCTCTGTCTCTGTCTCTGTCTCTGTCTCTGTCTCTGTCTCTGTCTCTGTCTCTGTCTCTGACTCTGTCTCTGTCTCTGTCTCCTTTCCTGTCACTGTCTCTGTCTCTGTCTCTGTCCTTTTCTCTGTCTCTGTCCCTGTTCCCTTCTCTGTCTCCGCCTCTGCCTCTGTCTCCGTCTTTGTCTCCATCTTTGTCTGCGTCTTTGTCTCCGTCTTTGTCACCGTCCTTGTCTCCGTCGTCGTCTTTGTCTCCGTCTTTGTCACCATCGTTTTCTCCGTCTTTGTCTCCGTCTTTGTCTACGTCTTTGTCTACGTCTTTGTCTCCGTCTTTGTCTCCGTCTATGTCTCTGTCACTGTCTTTGTCTCTGTCTCTGTTTCTGTCTCTGTCTCTGTCTCTGTCCCTGTCCCTGTCTCTGTCTCTGTCTCTGTCACTGTCTCTGTCTCTGCCTCTGTCTCTGTCCCTGTCTCTGTCTCCGTCCCCGCCGCTGTCTCTGTCTCTGTCTCTGTGTCCATCTCTGTCTCTCCCTCAGTCTCTGTCTCTGTCTCTGTCTCTGTCTGTGTCTCTGCCTCTGTCTCCGTGTCTGCCGCTGTCTGTGTCTCTGTCGCTGTCTCTGTCTCTGTCTCTGTCTATGACTCTGTCTGCGTCTCTGTCTCCGTCTCCGTCTCTGTCTATGTCTCTGTCTCTGTCTCTGTCTCTGTCTCCATCTCTGTCTCTGTCTCTGTCTCTGTCTCTGTCTCTGTCTCTGTCTCTGTCTCTGTCTCTGTCTCCGTCTCTGTCTCTGCCTCTGTCTCTGCCTCTGTCTCTGTCCCTGTCTCTGTCTCCGTCCCAGCCGCTGTCTCTGTCTCTGTCTCTGTGTCCATCTCTGTCTCTGTCTCAGTCTCTGTCTCTGTCTCTGTCTCTGTCTGTGTCTCCGTCTTTGTCTGCGTCTTTGTCTCCGTCTTTGTCACCGTCCTTGTCTCCGTCGTCGTCTTCCTCTTCGTCTCCGTCTTTGTCTCCGTCTTTGTCACCATTGTTTTCTCCGTCTTTGTCTCCGTCTTTGTCTACGTCTTTGTCTACGTCTTTGTCTCCGTCTTTGTCTCCGTCTATGTCTCTGTCTCTGTCTCTGTCTCTGTCTCTGTCTCTGTCTCTGTCTCCATCTCTGTCTCTGTCTCTGTCTCTGTCTCTGTCTCTGTATCTGTCTCTGTCTCTGCCTCTGTCTCTGTCCCTGTCTCTGTCTCCGTCTCCGTCTCCGTCTCCGTCTCCGTCTCTGTCTCTGTCTCTGTCATTGGCTCCATCTCTGTCTCTGTCTCAGTCTCTCTCACTGTCTCTGTCTCTGTCTCTGTCTCTGTCTCTGTCTCTGCCGGTGTCTCTGTCTCTGTCTCTGTCTCTGTCTCGGTCTCTGTCTCCGTCTTTGTGTCCGTCTTTGTCTCCGTCCTTGTCTCCGTCTGTGTCTCCGTCCGTGTCTCCTGCCCCTCTGTCTCGGTCGTTGTCTCATGCGCGTCTGCGTCTGTCTGTGTCTCTGTCCCTGTCTCTGCCTCTGTATCGGTCTCTGCCTTTGTCTCTGTCTCTGTCTCTGTCTCTGCCTCTGTATCGGTCTCTGCCTTTGTCTCTGTGTCTGTCTCTGTCTCTGTCTCTGTCTCTGTATATGTCTCTGTCTCCGTCTTTGTACCTGTCTTTGTCTCCGTATTTGTGTCTGTCTGTGTCTCCAGATTTGTCTCCGACTTTGTGTACGTCTTTGTCTCCGTCGTCGTCTTCCTCTTCGTCTCCGTCTTTGCCTCCGTCTTTGTCACCGTCTTTGTCTCCGTATTTGCCTCCGTCTGTGTCTCCATCTTCGTTTCCGTCTTTGTCTCCGACTTTGCCTCCGTCTTTGTCTCCGTATTTGTCTCCGTCTGTGTCTCCATCTTCGTCTCCGCCTTTGTCTCCGTCTTTGTCTCCTTCGGCGTCTTCCTCTTCGTCTCCGTCTTTGTCTCCGTCTTTGTCTCCGTCCACTTCTCCTGCCCCTCTGTCTCTGCCTCTGTCTCAGTCTCTGTCTCTGTCTCCGTCTCTGTCTCTGTTTCTGTCTCTGCCTCTGTCTCTGTCTCTGTCTCTGTCTCTGTCTCTGTCTCTGTCTCTGTCTCTGTCTCTGTCTCTGTCTCCGTCTCTGTCTCTGTCTCTGTCTCTGTCTCTGTCTCTGTCCCTGTCTCTGTCTCCGTCTCCGTCTCCGTCTCTGTCTCTGTCTCTGTCTCCGTCTTTGTACCTGTCTTTGTCTCCGTATTTGTGTCCGTCTGTGTCTCCAGATTTGTCTCCGACTTTGTCTACGTCTTTGTGTCCGTCGTCGTCTTCCTCATCGTCTCCGTCTTTGCCTCCGTCTTTGTCACCGTCTTTGTTTCCGTATTTGCCTCCGTCTGTGTCTCCATCTTTGTCTCCGTCTTTGTCTCCGACTTTGCCTCCGTCTCTGTCACCGTCTTTGCCTCCGTATTTGTCTCCGTCTGTGTCTCCATATTTGTCTCCGTCTTTGTCTCCGTCTTTGCCTCCGTCTTTGTCTCCGTATTTGTCTGCGTCTGTGTCTCCATCTTTGTCTCCGCCTTTGTCTCCGTCTTTGTCTCCGTCTTTGTCACCGTCTTTGTCTCCGTCTTTGTCTCCGTCCACGTCTCCTGCCCCTCTGTCTCTGTCGCTGTCTCAGTCTCTGTCTCTGTCTCTGTCTCTGTCTCTGTCTCTGTCTCTGTCTCTGCCTCTGTCTCTGTCTGTGGCTCTGTCTTTGTCTCATGCGCCTCTGTCTTTGTCTCTGTTTCTGTCTCTGTCGCTGCCTCTGTCTCTGTCTCTGTCTCTGTCTCTGTCTCTTTTCCTGTCTCTGTCTCTGTCTCTGTCACTTGCTCTGCCTCTGTCTCTGTTCCCTTCTCTGTCTCCGTCTTTGTCTCCATCTTCGTCTCCGTCTTTGCCTCCGTCTTTGTCACCGTCTTTGTCTCCATCTTCGTCTCCGCCTTTGTCTCCGTCTTTGTCTCCGTCGTCGTCTTCCTCTTCGTCTCCGTCTTTGCCTCCGTCTTTGTCACCGTCTTTGTCTCCGTATTTGCCTCCGTCTGTGTCTCCATCATTGCCTCCGTCTTTGTCTCCGTCTGTGTCTCCATCTTCGTCTCCGCCTTTGTCTCCGTCTTTGTCTCCGTCGTCGTCTTCCTCTTCGTCTCCGTCTTTGCCTCCGTCTTTGTCACCGTCTTTGTCTCCGTATTTGTCTCCGTCTGTGTCTCCATATTTGTCTCCGTCTTTGTCTCCGTCTTTGTCTCCGCCTTTGTCACCGTCTTTGTCTCCGTCTTTGTCTCCGTCCACGTCTCCTGCCCCTCGGTCTCTGTCTCTGTCTCAGTCTCTGACTCTGTCTCAGTCTCTGCCTCTGTCTCTGTCTGTGGCTCTGTCTTTGTCTCATGCGCCTCTGTCTTTGTCTCTATCTGTGTCTCTGTCAGTGCCTCTGTCTCTGTCTCTGTCTCTGTCTCTGTCTCTGTCTCTGTCTCTGTCTCTTTTCCTGTCTCTGTCTATGTCTCTGTCTCTGTCCTTTTCTCTGTCTCTGCCTCTGTTCCCTTCTCTGTCTCCGCCTCTGGGTCTGTCTCCGTCTTTGTCTCCATCTTTGTCTCCGTCTTTGTCTCCGTCTTTGTCACCGTCTTTGTCTCCGTCGTCGTCTTCCTCTTCGTCTCCGTCTTTGTCTCCGTCTTTGTCACCGTCGTTGTCTCCGTCTTTGTCTCCGTCTCTGTCTCCGTCTTTGTCTCCGTCTTTGTCTACGTCTTTGTCACCGTCCTTGTCTCCGTCTTTGTCTCCGTCCACGTCTCCTGCCCCTCTGTCTCTGTCTCTGTTTCAGTCTCTGTCTCTGTCTCTGTCTCTGTCTCTGTCTCTGTTTCTGTCTCTGCCTCTGTCTCCGTCTTTGTCTCTATCTTTGTCTGCGTCTTTGTCTCCGTCTTTGTCACCGTCTTTGTCTCCGTCGTCGTCTTCCTCTTCGTCTCCGTCTTTGTGTCCGTCTTTGTCTCCGTCCTTGTCTCCGTCTGTGTCTCCGTCCGTGTCTCCTGCCCCTCTGTCTCGGTCGTTGTCTCATGCGCGTCTGTCTCTGTCTCTGTCTCTGACTCTGTCTCTGTCTCTGTCTCTGTCTCTGTCTCTGTCCCTGTCCCTGTCTCTGTCTCTGTCTCTGTCTCTGTCTCTGTCTCTGTCTCTGCCTCTGTCTCCTTCCCAGTCTCTGTCTTCGTCTCCGTCTCTGTCTCTGTCTCTGTCTCCGTCTTTGTACCTGTCTTTGTCTCCGTATTTGTGTCCGTCTGTGTCTCCATATTTGTCTCCGTCTTTGTCTACGTCTTTGTCTCCGTCGTCGTCTTCCTCTTCGTCTCCGTCTTTGTCTCCGTCTTTGTCACCGTCGTTGTCTCCGTCTTTGTCTCCGTCTCTGTCTCCGTCTTTGTCTCCGTCTTTCTACGTGTCTTTGTCTCCGTATCTGTGTCCACCTTTGCCTCCGTCTTTGTCTCCGTCTTTGTCTCCGTCCACGTCTCCTGCCCCTCTGTCTCTGCCTCTGTCTCAGTTTCTGCCTCTGTCTCTGTCTGTGGCTCTGTCTTTGTCTCATGCTCCTCTGTCTTTGTCTCTGTCTGTGTCTCTGTCTGTGCCTCTGTCTCTGTCTCTGTCTCTGTCTCTGTCTCCGTCGCTGCCTCTGTCTCTGTTCTTGTCTCCATCTTTGTCTCCGTCTTTGTCTCCGTCTTTGTCTCCGTCCTCGTCTTCCTCTTCGTCTCCGTCTTTGTCTCCGTCTATGTCACCGTCTTTGTCTCCGTCTTTGTCTCCGTCTTTGTCACCGTCTTTGTCTCCGTCTTTGTCTCCGTCCACGTCTCCTGCCCCTCTGTCCCTGTCTCTGTCTCTGTCTCTGTCTCTGTCTCTGTCTCTGTCTCTGCCTCTGTCTCCTTCCCAGTCTCTGTCTTCGTCTCCGTCTCTGTCTCTGTCTCTGTCTCCGTCTTTGTACCTGCCTTTGTCTCCGTATTTGTGTCCGTCTGTGTCTCCATATTTGTCTCCGTCTTTGTCTACGTCTTTGTCTCCGTCGTCGTCTTCCTCTTCGTCTCCGTCTTTGTCTCCGTCTTTGTCACCGTCGTTGTCTCCGTCTTTGTCTCCGTCTCTGTCTCCGTCTTTGTCTCCGTCTTTCTACGTGTCTTTGTCTCCGTATCTGTGTCCACCTTTGCCTGCGTCTTTGTCTCCGTCTTTGTCTCCGTCCACGTCTCCTGCCCCTCTGTCTCTGCCTCTGTCTCAGTTTCTGCCTCTGTCTCTGTCTGTGGCTCTGTCTTTGTCTCATGCTCCTCTGTCTTTGTCTCTGTCTGTGTCTCTGTCTGTGCCTCTGTCTCTGTCTCTGTCTCTGTCTCTGTCTCCGTCGCTGCCTCTGTCTCTGTTCTTGTCTCCATCTTTGTCTCCGTCTTTGTCTCCGTCTTTGTCTCCGTCCTCGTCTTCCTCTTCGTCTCCGTCTTTGTCTCCGTCTATGTCACCGTCTTTGTCTCCGTCTTTGTCTCCGTCTTTGTCATCGTCTTTGTCTCCGTCTTTGTCTCCGTCCACGTCTCCTGCCCCTCTGTCTCTGTCTCTGTTTCAGTCTCTGTCTCTGTCTCTGTCTCTGTCTCTGTCTCTGTCTCTGTTTCGGTCTCTGCCTCTGTCTCCGTCTTTGTCTCCATCTTTGTCTGCGTCTTTGTCTCCGTCTTTGTCACCGTCTTTGTCTCCGTCGTCGTCTTCCTCTTCGTCTCCGTCTTTGTGTCCGTCTTTGTCTCCGTCCTTGTCTCCGTCTGTGTCTCCGTCCGTGTCTCCTGCCCCTCTGTCTCGGTCGTTGTCTCATGCGCGTCTGTCTCTGTCTCTGTCTCTGCCTCTGTCTCTGTCTGTGGCCCTGTCTTTGTCTCATGCGCCTCTGCCTTTGTCTCTGTCTGTGTCTCTGTCTGTGCCTCTGTCTCTGTCTCTGTTTCTGTCTCTGTCGCTGCCTCTGTCTCTGTCTCTGTCTCTGTCTCTTTTCCTGTCTCTGTCTCTGTCTCTGTCTCTGCCTCTGTCCCTTTCTCTGTCTCTGCCTCTGTTCCCTTCTCTGTCTCCGCCTCTGCCTCTGTCTCCGTCTTTGTCTCCATCTTTGTCTCCGTCTTTGTCTCCGTCTTTGTCACCGTCTTTGTCTCCGTCCTCGTCTTCCTCCTCGTCTCCGTCGTCGTCTTCCTCCTCGTCTCCGTCTTTGTCTCCGTCTTTGTCTCCGTCTTTGTCTCCGTCTTTGTCTACGTCTTTGTCTACTGCTTTGTCTCCGCCTTTGTCTCCGTCTTTGTCTCTGTCTCTGTCTCTGTCTCTGTCTCTGACTCTGTCTCTGTCTCTGTCTCTGTCTCTGTCTCTGTCCCTGTCCCTGTCTCTGTCTCTGTCTCTGTCTCTGCCTCTGTCTCCTTCCCTGTCTCTGTCTTCGTCTCCGTCTCTGTCTCTGTCTCTGTCTCCGTCTTTGTACCTGTCTTTGTCTCCGTATTTGTGTCCGTCTGTGTCTCCATATTTGTCTCCGTCTTTGTCTACGTCTTTGTCTCCGTCGTCGTCTTCCTCTTCGTCTCCGTCTTTGTGTCCGTCTTTGTCACCGTCTTTGTCTCCGTCTTTGTCTCCGTCCACGTCTCCTGCCCCTCTGTCGCTGTCTCTGTCTCTGTCTCTGTCTCTGTCTCTGTCTCTGTCTCTGTCTCAGTCTCTGTCTCTGTCTCTGTCTCTGTCTCTGTCTCTGTCTCTGTCTCTGTTTCGGTCTCTGCCTCTGTCTCCGTCTTTGTCTCCATCTTTGTCTGCGTCTTTGTCTCCGTCTTTGTCACCGTCTTTGTCTCCGTCGTCGTCTTCCTCTTCGTCTCCGTCTTTGTGTCCGTCTTTGTCTCCGTCCTTGTCTCCGTCTGTGTCTCCGTCCGTGTCTCCTGCCCCTCTGTCTCGGTCGTTGTCTCATGCGCGTCTGTCTCTGTCCCTGTCTCTGCCTCTGTCTCTGTCTGTGGCCCTGTCTTTGTCTCATGCGCCTCTGCCTTTGTCTCTGTCTGTGTCTCTGTCTGTGCCTCTGTCTCTGTCTCTGTTTCTGTCTCTGTCGCTGCCTCTGTCTCTGTCTCTGTCTCTGTCTCTTTTCCTGTCTCTGTCTCTGTCTCTGTCTCTGCCTCTGTCCCTTTCTCTGTCTCTGCCTCTGTTCCCTTCTCTGTCTCCGCCTCTGCCTCTGTCTCCGTCTTTGTCTCTATCTTTGTCTCCGTCTTTGTCTCCGTCTTTGTCACCGTCTTTGTCTCCGTCCTCGTCTTCCTCCTCGTCTCCGTCGTCGTCTTCCTCCTCGTCTCCGTCGTCGTCTTCCTCCTCGTCTCCGTCGTCATCTTCCTCCTCGTCTCCGTCTTTGTCTCCGTCTTTGTCTCCGTCTTTGTCTACGTCTTTGTCTACTTCTTTGTCTCCGCCTTTGTCTCCGTCTTTGTCTCTGTCTCTGTCTCTGTCTCTGTCTCTGACTCTGTCTCTGTCTCTGTCTCTGTCTCTGTCTCTGTCCCTGTCCCTGTCTCTGTCTCTGTCTCTGTCTCTGCCTCTGTCTGTGTCTCTGTCACTGTCTCTGTCTCCGTCTCTGTCTCTGTCTCTGTCTCCGTCTTTGTACCTGTCTTTGTCTCCGTATTTGTGTCCGTCTGTGTCTCCATATTTGTCTCCGTCTTTGTCTACGTCTTTGTCTCCGTCGTCGTCTTCCTCTTCGTCTCCGTCTTTGTGTCCGTCTTTGTCACCGTCTTTGTCTCCGTCTTTGTCTCCGTCCACGTCTCCTGCCCCTCTGTCGCTGTCTCTGTCTCTGTCTCTGTCTCTGTCTCTGTCTCTGTCTCTGTCTCTGTCTCTGTCTCTGTCTCTGTCTCTGTCTCTGTTTCTGTCTCTGTATCTGTCTCTGTCTCTGCCTCTGTCTCTGTCCCTGTCTCCGTCTCCGTCTCCGTCTCCGTCTCCGTCTCTGTCTCTGTCTCTGTCTCTGTCTCTGTCTCTGTCTCTGTCTCTGTCTCTGTCTCTGTCTCTGTCTCTGTCTCTGTCTCTGTCTCTGTCTCTGTCTCTGTCTCTGTCTCTGTCTCTGTCCTGTCTCTGTCTCTGTCTCTGCCTCTGTCTCTGTCTGTGGCACTGTCTTTGTCTCATGCGCCTCTGTCTTTGTCTCTGTCTGTGTCTCTGTCTGTGCCTCTGTCTCTGTCTCTGTTTCCGTCTCTGTCGCTGCCTCTGTCTCTGTCTCCGTCTCTCTCTCTTTTCCTGTCTCTGTCTCTGTCTCTGTCCCTGTCTCTGTCTCCATCTCCGTCTCCGTCTCTGTCTCTGTCTCTGTCTCCGTCTTTGTACCTGTCTTTGTCTCCGTATTTGTGTCCGTCTGTGTCTCCAGATTTGTCTCTGACTTTGTCTACGTCTTTGTGTCCGTCGTCGTCTTCCTCATCGTCTCCGTCTTTGCCTCCGTCTTTGTCACCGTCTTTGTCTCCGTCTTTGTCTCCGTCCACGTCTCCTGCCCCTCTGTCTCTGTCGCTGTCTCAGTCTCTGTCTCTGTCTCTGTCTCTGTCTCTGTCTCTGTCTCAGTCTCTGTCTCTGTCTCTGTCTCTGCCTCTGTCTCTGTCTCTGTTTCTGTCTCTGTCTCTGTCTCTGTCTCTGTCTCTGTCTCTGTCTCTGTCTCTGCCTCTGTCTCTGTCTGTGGCTCTGTCTTTGTCTCATGCGCCTCTGTCTTTGTCTCTGTCTGTGTCTCTGTCTGTGCCTCTGTCTCTGTCTCTGTTTCTGTCTCTGTCGCTGCCTCTGTCTCTGTCTCTGTCTCTGTCTCTGTCTCTGCCTCTTTTCCTGTCTCTGTCTCTGTCCTTTTCTCTGTCTCTGCCTCTGTTCCCTTCTCTGTCTCCGCCTCTGGGTCTGTTTCCGTCTTTGTCTCCATCTTTGTCTCCGTCTTTGTCTCCGTCTTTGTCACCGTCTTTGTCTCCGTCGTCGTCTTCCTCTTCGTCTCCGTCTTTGTCTCCGTCTTTGTCTCCGTCTTTGTCTCCGTCTTTGTCACCATCTTTGTCTCCGTCTTTGTATCCGTCCACGTCTCCTGCCCCTCTGTCTCTGTCTCTGTTTCAGTCTCTGTCTCTGTCTCTGTCTCTGTCTCTGTCCCTGTTTCTGTCTCTGCCTCTGTCTCCGTCTTTGTCTCCATCTTTGTCTGCGTCTTTGTCTCCGTCTTTGTCACCGTCTTTGTCTCCGTCGTCGTCTTCCTCTTCGTCTCCGTCTTTGTGTCCGTCTTTGTCACCGTCTTTGTCTCCGTCTTTGTCTCCGTCCACGTCTCCTGCCCCTCTGTCTCTGTCTCTGTCTCTGTCTCTGTCTCTTTTCCTGTCACTGTCTCTGTCTCTGTCTCTGTCTTTTTCTCTGTCTCTGTCCCTGTTCCCTTCTCTGTCTCCGCCTCTGCCTCTGTCTCAGTCTTTGTCTCCATCTTTGTCTGCGTCTTTGTCTCCGTCTTTGTCACCGTCCTTGTCTCCGTCGTCGTCTTTCTCTTCGTCTCCCTCTTTGTCTCCGTCTTTGTCACCATCGTTTTCTCCGTCTTTGTCTCCGTCTTTGTCTACGTCTTTGTCTACGTCTTTGTCTCCGTCTTTGTCTCCGTCTATGTCTCTGTCACTGTCTTTGTCTCTGTCTCTGTTTCTGTCTCTGTCTCTGTCTCTGTCCCTGTCCCTGTCTCTGTCTCTGTCTCTGTCACTGTCTCTGTCTCTGCCTCTGTCTCTGTCCCTGTCTCTGTCTCCGTCCCCGCCGCTGTCTCCGTCTCTGTCTCTGTGTCCATCTCTGTCTCTGTCTCAGTCTCTGTCTCTGTCTCTGTCTCTGTCTCTGTCTGTGTCTCTGCCTCTGTCTCCGTGTCTGCCGCTGTCTGTGTCTCTGTCGCTGTCTCTGTCTCTGTCTCTGTCTATGTCTCTGTCTGCGTCTCTGTCTCCGTCTCCGTCTCCGTCTATGTCTCTGTCTCTGCCTCTGTCTCTGTCTCCATCTCTGTCTCTGTCTCTGTCTCTGTCTCGGTCTCTGTCTCCGTCTTTGTGTCCGTCTTTGTCTCCGTCCTTGTCTCCGTCTGTGTCTCCGTCCGTGTCTCCTGCCCCTCTGTCTCGGTCGTTGTCTCATGCGCGTCTGCCTCTGTATCGGTCTCTGCCTTCGTCTCTGTCCCTGTCTCTGTCTCTGCCTCTGTATCGGTCTCTGCCTTTGTCTCTGTCTCTGTCTCTGTCTCTGTCTCTGTCGCTGCCTCTGTCTCTGTCTCTGTCTCTGTCTCTGTCTCTGCCTCTATTCCTGTCTCTGTCTATGTCTCTGTCTCTGTCCTTTTCTCTGTCTCTGCCTCTGTTCCCTTCTCTGTCTCCGCCTCTGGGTCTGTTTCCGTCTTTGTCTCCATCTTTGTCTCCGTCTTTGTCTCCGTCTTTGTCACCGTCTTTGTCTCCGTCGTCGTCTTCCTCTTCGTCTCCGTCTTTGTCTCCGTCTTTGTCACCGTCGTTGTCTCCGTCTTTGTCTCCGTCTCTGTCTCCGTCTTTGTCTCCGTCTTTGTCTCCGTCTTTGTCACCATCTTTGTCTCCGTCTTTGTATCCGTCCACCTCTCCTGCCCCTCTGTCTCTGTCTCTGTTTCAGTCTCTGTCTCTGTCTCTGTCTCTGTCTCTGTCCCTGTTTTTGTCTCTGCCTCTGTCTCCGTCTTTGTCTCCATCTTTGTCTGCGTCTTTGTCTCCGTCTTTGTCACCGTCTTTGTCTCCGTCGTCGTCTTCCTCTTCGTCTCCGTCTTTGTGTCCGTCTTTGTCTCCGTCCTTGTCTCCGTCTGTGTCTCCGTCCGTGTCTCCTGCCCCTCTGTCTCGGTCGTTGTCTCATGCGCGTCTGTCTCTGTCTCTGTCTCTGTCTCTGTCTCTGTCTCTGCCTCTGTCTCTGTCTGTGGCTCTGTCTTTGTCTCATGCGCCTCTGCCTTTGTCTCTGTCTGTGTCTCTGTCACTGCCTCTGTCTCTGTCTCTGTCTCTGTCTCTGTCTCTGTCTCTGTCTCTGTCTCTTTTCCTGTCTCTGTCTATGTCTCTGTCTCTGTCCTTTTCTCTGTCTCTGCCTCTGTTCCCTTCTCTGTCTCCGCCTCTGGGTCTGTCTCCGTCTTTGTCTCCATCTTTGTCTCCGTCTTTGTCTCCGTCTTTGTCACCGTCTTTGTCTCCGTCGTCGTCTTCCTCTTCGTCTCCGTCTTTGTCTCCGTCTTTGTCACCGTCGTTGTCTCCGTCTTTGTCTCCGTCTCTGTCTCCGTCTTTGTCTCCGTCTTTGTCTACGTCTTTGTCACCGTCTTTGTCTCCGTCTTTGTCTCCGTCCACGTCTCCTGCCCCTCTGTCTCTGTCTCTGTTTCAGTCTCTGTCTCTGTCTCTGTCTCTGTCTCTGTCTCTGTTTCTGTCTCTGCCTCTGTCTCCGTCTTTGTCTCTATCTTTGTCTGCGTCTTTGTCTCCGTCTTTGTCACCGTCTTTGTCTCCGTCGTCGTCTTCCTCTTCGTCTCCGTCTTTGTGTCCGTCTTTGTCTCCGTCCTTGTCTCCGTCTGTGTCTCCGTCCGTGTCTCCTGCCCCTCTGTCTCGGTCGTTGTCTCATGCGCGTCTGTCTCTGTCTCTGTCTCTGACTCTGTCTCTGTCTCTGTCTCTGTCTCTGTCTCTGTCCCTGTCCCTGTCTCTGTCTCTGTCTCTGTCTCTGTCTCTGTCTCTGTCTCTGCCTCTGTCTCCTTCCCAGTCTCTGTCTTCGTCTCCGTCTCTGTCTCTGTCTCTGTCTCCGTCTTTGTACCTGTCTTTGTCTCCGTATTTGTGTCCGTCTGTGTCTCCATATTTGTCTCCGTCTTTGTCTACGTCTTTGTCTCCGTCGTCGTCTTCCTCTTCGTCTCCGTCTTTGTCTCCGTCTTTGTCACCGTCGTTGTCTCCGTCTTTGTCTCCGTCTCTGTCTCCGTCTTTGTCTCCGTCTTTCTACGTGTCTTTGTCTCCGTATCTGTGTCCACCTTTGCCTCCGTCTTTGTCTCCGTCTTTGTCTCCGTCCACGTCTCCTGCCCCTCTGTCTCTGCCTCTGTCTCAGTTTCTGCCTCTGTCTCTGTCTGTGGCTCTGTCTTTGTCTCATGCTCCTCTGTCTTTGTCTCTGTCTGTGCCTCTGTCTGTGCCTCTGTCTCTGTCTCTGTCTCTGTCTCTGTCTCCGTCGCTGCCTCTGTCTCTGTTCTTGTCTCCATCTTTGTCTCCGTCTTTGTCTCCGTCTTTGTCTCCGTCCTCGTCTTCCTCTTCGTCTCCGTCTTTGTCTCCGTCTATGTCACCGTCTTTGTCTCCGTCTTTGTCTCCGTCTTTGTCACCGTCTTTGTCTCCGTCTTTGTCTCCGTCCACGTCTCCTGCCCCTCTGTCCCTGTCTCTGTCTCTGTCTCTGTCTCTGTCTCTGTCTCTGTCTCTGCCTCTGTCTCCTTCCCAGTCTCTGTCTTCGTCTCCGTCTCTGTCTCTGTCTCTGTCTCCGTCTTTGTACCTGCCTTTGTCTCCGTATTTGTGTCCGTCTGTGTCTCCATATTTGTCTCCGTCTTTGTCTACGTCTTTGTCTCCGTCGTCGTCTTCCTCTTCGTCTCCGTCTTTGTCTCCGTCTTTGTCACCGTCGTTGTCTCCGTCTTTGTCTCCGTCTCTGTCTCCGTCTTTGTCTCCGTCTTTCTACGTGTCTTTGTCTCCGTATCTGTGTCCACCTTTGCCTGCGTCTTTGTCTCCGTCTTTGTCTCCGTCCACGTCTCCTGCCCCTCTGTCTCTGCCTCTGTCTCAGTTTCTGCCTCTGTCTCTGTCTGTGGCTCTGTCTTTGTCTCATGCTCCTCTGTCTTTGTCTCTGTCTGTGTCTCTGTCTGTGCCTCTGTCTCTGTCTCTGTCTCTGTCTCTGTCTCCGTCGCTGCCTCTGTCTCTGTTCTTGTCTCCATCTTTGTCTCCGTCTTTGCCTCCGTCTTTGTCTCCGTCCTCGTCTTCCTCTTCGTCTCCGTCTTTGTCTCCGTCTATGTCACCGTCTTTGTCTCCGTCTTTGTCTCCGTCTTTGTCATCGTCTTTGTCTCCGTCTTTGTCTCCGTCCACGTCTCCTGCCCCTCTGTCTCTGTCTCTGTTTCAGTCTCTGTCTCTGTCTCTGTCTCTGTCTCTGTCTCTGTCTCTGTTTCGGTCTCTGCCTCTGTCTCCGTCTTTGTCTCCATCTTTGTCTGCGTCTTTGTCTCCGTCTTTGTCACCGTCTTTGTCTCCGTCGTCGTCTTCCTCTTCGTCTCCGTCTTTGTGTCCGTCTTTGTCTCCGTCCTTGTCTCCGTCTGTGTCTCCGTCCGTGTCTCCTGCCCCTCTGTCTCGGTCGTTGTCTCATGCGCGTCTGTCTCTGTCTCTGTCTCTGCCTCTGTCTCTGTCTGTGGCCCTGTCTTTGTCTCATGCGCCTCTGCCTTTGTCTCTGTCTGTGTCTCTGTCTGTGCCTCTGTCTCTGTCTCTGTTTCTGTCTCTGTCGCTGCCTCTGTCTCTGTCTCTGTCTCTGTCTCTTTTCCTGTCTCTGTCTCTGTCTCTGTCTCTGCCTCTGTCCCTTTCTCTGTCTCTGCCTCTGTTCCCTTCTCTGTCTCCGCCTCTGCCTCTGTCTCCGTCTTTGTCTCCATCTTTGTCTCCGTCTTTGTCTCCGTCTTTGTCACCGTCTTTGTCTCCGTCCTCGTCTTCCTCCTCGTCTCCGTCGTCGTCTTCCTCCTCGTCTCCGTCTTTGTCTCCGTCTTTGTCTCCGTCTTTGTCTCCGTCTTTGTCTACGTCTTTGTCTACTTCTTTGTCTCCGCCTTTGTCTCCGTCTTTGTCTCTGTCTCTGTCTCTGTCTCTGTCTCTGACTCTGTCTCTGTCTCTGTCTCTGTCTCTGTCTCTGTCCCTGTCCCTGTCTCTGTCTCTGTCTCTGTCTCTGCCTCTGTCTCCTTCCCTGTCTCTGTCTTCGTCTCCGTCTCTGTCTCTGTCTCTGTCTCCGTCTTTGTACCTGTCTTTGTCTCCGTATTTGTGTCCGTCTGTGTCTCCATATTTGTCTCCGTCTTTGTCTACGTCTTTGTCTCCGTCGTCGTCTTCCTCTTCGTCTCCGTCTTTGTGTCCGTCTTTGTCACCGTCTTTGTCTCCGTCTTTGTCTCCGTCCACGTCTCCTGCCCCTCTGTCGCTGTCTCTGTCTCTGTCTCTGTCTCTGTCTCTGTCTCTGTCTCTTTTCCTGTCACTGTCTCCGTCTCTGTCTCTGTCCGTTTCTCTATCTCTGACCCTGTTCCCTTCTCTGTCTCCGCCTCTGCCTCTGTCTCCGTCTTTGTCTCCATCTTTGTCTGCGTCTTTGTCTCCGTCTTTGTCACCGTCCTTGTCTCCGTCGTCGTCTGTGTCTCCGTCTTTGTCACCATCGTTTTCTCCGTCTTTGTCACCGTCTTTGTCTCCGTCTTTGTCTCCGTCCACGTCTCCTGCCCCTCTGTCGCTGTCTCTGTCTCTGTCTCTGTCTCTGTCTCTGTCTCTGTCTCTGTCTCTGTCTCTGTCTCTGTCTCTGTCTCTGTCTCTGTTTCTGTCTCTGTATCTGTCTCTGTCTCTGCCTCTGTCTCTGTCCCTGTCTCCGTCTCCGTCTCCGTCTCCGTCTCCGTCTCTGTCTCTGTCTCTGTCTCTGTCTCTGTCTCTGTCTCTGTCTCTGTCTCTGTCTCTGTCTCTGTCTCTGTCTCTGTCTCTGTCCTGTCTCTGTCTCTGTCTCTGCCTCTGTCTCTGTCTGTGGCACTGTCTTTGTCTCATGCGCCTCTGTCTTTGTCTCTGTCTGTGTCTCTGTCTGTGCCTCTGTCTCTGTCTCTGTTTCCGTCTCTGTCGCTGCCTCTGTCTCTGTCTCCGTCTCTCTCTCTTTTCCTGTCTCTGTCTCTGTCTCTGTCCCTGTCTCTGTCTCCATCTCCGTCTCCGTCTCTGTCTCTGTCTCTGTCTCCGTCTTTGTACCTGTCTTTGTCTCCGTATTTGTGTCCGTCTGTGTCTCCAGATTTGTCTCTGACTTTGTCTACGTCTTTGTGTCCGTCGTCGTCTTCCTCATCGTCTCCGTCTTTGCCTCCGTCTTTGTCACCGTCTTTGTCTCCGTCTTTGTCTCCGTCCACGTCTCCTGCCCCTCTGTCTCTGTCGCTGTCTCAGTCTCTGTCTCTGTCTCTGTCTCTGTCTCTGTCTCTGTCTCAGTCTCTGTCTCTGTCTCTGTCTCTGTCTCTGTCTCTGTCTCTGTCTCTGTTTCGGTCTCTGCCTCTGTCTCCGTCTTTGTCTCCATCTTTGTCTGCGTCTTTGTCTCCGTCTTTGTCACCGTCTTTGTCTCCGTCGTCGTCTTCCTCTTCGTCTCCGTCTTTGTGTCCGTCTTTGTCTCCGTCCTTGTCTCCGTCTGTGTCTCCGTCCGTGTCTCCTGCCCCTCTGTCTCGGTCGTTGTCTCATGCGCGTCTGTCTCTGTCCCTGTCTCTGCCTCTGTCTCTGTCTGTGGCCCTGTCTTTGTCTCATGCGCCTCTGCCTTTGTCTCTGTCTGTGTCTCTGTCTGTGCCTCTGTCTCTGTCTCTGTTTCTGTCTCTGTCGCTGCCTCTGTCTCTGTCTCTGTCTCTGTCTCTTTTCCTGTCTCTGTCTCTGTCTCTGTCTCTGCCTCTGTCCCTTTCTCTGTCTCTGCCTCTGTTCCCTTCTCTGTCTCCGCCTCTGCCTCTGTCTCCGTCTTTGTCTCCATCTTTGTCTCCGTCTTTGTCTCCGTCTTTGTCACCGTCTTTGTCTCCGTCCTCGTCTTCCTCCTCGTCTCCGTCGTCGTCTTCCTCCTCGTCTCCGTCGTCGTCTTCCTCCTCGTCTCCGTCGTCGTCTTCCTCCTCGTCTCCGTCTTTGTCTCCGTCTTTGTCTCCGTCTTTGTCTACGTCTTTGTCTACTTCTTTGTCTCCGCCTTTGTCTCCGTCTTTGTCTCTGTCTCTGTCTCTGTCTCTGTCTCTGACTCTGTCTCTGTCTCTGTCTCTGTCTCTGTCTCTGTCTCTGTCCCTGTCCCTGTCTCTGTCTCTGTCTCTGTCTCTGCCTCTGTCTGTGTCTCTGTCACTGTCTCTGTCTCCGTCTCTGTCTCTGTCTCTGTCTCCGTCTTTGTACCTGTCTTTGTCTCCGTATTTGTGTCCGTCTGTGTCTCCATATTTGTCTCCGTCTTTGTCTACGTCTTTGTCTCCGTCGTCGTCTTCCTCTTCGTCTCCGTCTTTGTGTCCGTCTTTGTCACCGTCTTTGTCTCCGTCTTTGTCTCCGTCCACGTCTCCTGCCCCTCTGTCGCTGTCTCTGTCTCTGTCTCTGTCTCTGTCTCTGTCTCTGTCTCTGTCTCTGTCTCTGTCTCTGTCTCTGTCTCTGTCTCTGTTTCTGTCTCTGTATCTGTCTCTGTCTCTGCCTCTGTCTCTGTCCCTGTCTCCGTCTCCGTCTCCGTCTCCGTCTCCGTCTCTGTCTCTGTCTCTGTCTCTGTCTCTGTCTCTGTCTCTGTCTCTGTCTCTGTCTCTGTCTCTGTCTCTGTCTCTGTCTCTGTCTCTGTCTCTGTCTCTGTCCTGTCTCTGTCTCTGTCTCTGCCTCTGTCTCTGTCTGTGGCACTGTCTTTGTCTCATGCGCCTCTGTCTTTGTCTCTGTCTGTGTCTCTGTCTGTGCCTCTGTCTCTGTCTCTGTTTCCGTCTCTGTCGCTGCCTCTGTCTCTGTCTCCGTCTCTCTCTCTTTTCCTGTCTCTGTCTCTGTCTCTGTCCCTGTCTCTGTCTCCATCTCCGTCTCCGTCTCTGTCTCTGTCTCTGTCTCCGTCTTTGTACCTGTCTTTGTCTCCGTATTTGTGTCCGTCTGTGTCTCCAGATTTGTCTCTGACTTTGTCTACGTCTTTGTGTCCGTCGTCGTCTTCCTCATCGTCTCCGTCTTTGCCTCCGTCTTTGTCACCGTCTTTGTCTCCGTCTTTGTCTCCGTCCACGTCTCCTGCCCCTCTGTCTCTGTCGCTGTCTCAGTCTCTGTCTCTGTCTCTGTCTCTGTCTCTGTCTCTGTCTCAGTCTCTGTCTCTGTCTCTGTCTCTGTCTCTGTCTCTGTCTCTGTTTCTGTCTCTGTCTCTGTCTCTGTCTCTGTCTCTGTCTCTGTCTCTGTCTCTGCCTCTGTCTCTGTCTGTGGCTCTGTCTTTGTCTCATGCGCCTCTGTCTTTGTCTCTGTCTGTGTCTCTGTCTGTGCCTCTGTCTCTGTCTCTGTTTCTGTCTCTGTCGCTGCCTCTGTCTCTGTCTCTGTCTCTGTCTCTGTCTCTGCCTCTTTTCCTGTCTCTGTCTATGTCTCTGTCTCTGTCCTTTTCTCTGTCTCTGCCTCTGTTCCCTTCTCTGTCTCCGCCTCTGGGTCTGTTTCCGTCTTTGTCTCCATCTTTGTCTCCGTCTTTGTCTCCGTCTTTGTCACCGTCTTTGTCTCCGTCGTCGTCTTCCTCTTCGTCTCCGTCTTTGTCTCCGTCTTTGTCACCGTCGTTGTCTCCGTCTTTGTCTCCGTCTCTGTCTCCGTCTTTGTCTCCGTCTTTGTCTCCGTCTTTGTCACCATCTTTGTCTCCGTCTTTGTATCCGTCCACGTCTCCTGCCCCTCTGTCTCTGTCTCTGTTTCAGTCTCTGTCTCTGTCTCTGTCTCTGTCTCTGTCCCTGTTTCTGTCTCTGCCTCTGTCTCCGTCTTTGTCTCCATCTTTGTCTGCGTCTTTGTCTCCGTCTTTGTCACCGTCTTTGTCTCCGTCGTCGTCTTCCTCTTCGTCTCCGTCTTTGTGTCCGTCTTTGTCACCGTCTTTGTCTCCGTCTTTGTCTCCGTCCACGTCTCCTGCCCCTCTGTCTCTGTCTCTGTCTCTGTCTCTGTCTCTTTTCCTGTCACTGTCTCTGTCTCTGTCTCTGTCTTTTTCTCTGTCTCTGTCCCTGTTCCCTTCTCTGTCTCCGCCTCTGCCTCTGTCTCAGTCTTTGTCTCCATCTTTGTCTGCGTCTTTGTCTCCGTCTTTGTCACCGTCCTTGTCTCCGTCGTCGTCTTTCTCTTCGTCTCCCTCTTTGTCTCCGTCTTTGTCACCATCGTTTTCTCCGTCTTTGTCTCCGTCTTTGTCTACGTCTTTGTCTACGTCTTTGTCTCCGTCTTTGTCTCCGTCTATGTCTCTGTCACTGTCTTTGTCTCTGTCTCTGTTTCTGTCTCTGTCTCTGTCTCTGTCCCTGTCCCTGTCTCTGTCTCTGTCTCTGTCACTGTCTCTGTCTCTGCCTCTGTCTCTGTCCCTGTCTCTGTCTCCGTCCCCGCCGCTGTCTCCGTCTCTGTCTCTGTGTCCATCTCTGTCTCTGTCTCAGTCTCTGTCTCTGTCTCTGTCTCTGTCTCTGTCTGTGTCTCTGCCTCTGTCTCCGTGTCTGCCGCTGTCTGTGTCTCTGTCGCTGTCTCTGTCTCTGTCTCTGTCTATGTCTCTGTCTGCGTCTCTGTCTCCGTCTCCGTCTCCGTCTATGTCTCTGTCTCTGCCTCTGTCTCTGTCTCCATCTCTGTCTCTGTCTCTGTCTCTGTCTCGGTCTCTGTCTCCGTCTTTGTGTCCGTCTTTGTCTCCGTCCTTGTCTCCGTCTGTGTCTCCGTCCGTGTCTCCTGCCCCTCTGTCTCGGTCGTTGTCTCATGCGCGTCTGCCTCTGTATCGGTCTCTGCCTTTGTCTCTGTCCCTGTCTCTGTCTCTGCCTCTGTATCGGTCTCTGCCTTTGTCTCTGTCTCTGTCTCTGTCTCTGTCTCTGTCGCTGCCTCTGTCTCTGTCTCTGTCTCTGTCTCTGTCTCTGCCTCTTTTCCTGTCTCTGTCTATGTCTCTGTCTCTGTCCTTTTCTCTGTCTCTGCCTCTGTTCCCTTCTCTGTCTCCGCCTCTGGGTCTGTTTCCGTCTTTGTCTCCATCTTTGTCTCCGTCTTTGTCTCCGTCTTTGTCACCGTCTTTGTCTCCGTCGTCGTCTTCCTCTTCGTCTCCGTCTTTGTCTCCGTCTTTGTCACCGTCGTTGTCTCCGTCTTTGTCTCCGTCTCTGTCTCCGTCTTTGTCTCCGTCTTTGTCTCCGTCTTTGTCACCATCTTTGTCTCCGTCTTTGTATCCGTCCACCTCTCCTGCCCCTCTGTCTCTGTCTCTGTTTCAGTCTCTGTCTCTGTCTCTGTCTCTGTCTCTGTCCCTGTTTCTGTCTCTGCCTCTGTCTCCGTCTTTGTCTCCATCTTTGTCTGCGTCTTTGTCTCCGTCTTTGTCACCGTCTTTGTCTCCGTCGTCGTCTTCCTCTTCGTCTCCGTCTTTGTGTCCGTCTTTGTCTCCGTCCTTGTCTCCGTCTGTGTCTCCGTCCGTGTCTCCTGCCCCTCTGTCTCGGTCGTTGTCTCATGCGCGTCTGTCTCTGTCTCTGTCTCTGTCTCTGTCTCTGTCTCTGCCTCTGTCTCTGTCTGTGGCTCTGTCTTTGTCTCATGCGCCTCTGCCTTTGTCTCTGTCTGTGTCTCTGTCTGTGCCTCTGTCTCTGTCTCTGTTTCTGTCTCTGTCGCTGCCTCTGTCTCTGTCTCTGTCTCTTTTCCTGTCTGTGTCTCTGTCTCTGTCTCTGCCTCTGTCCCTTTCTCTGTCTCTGCCTCTGTTCCCTTCTCTGTCTCCGCCTCTGCCTCTGTCTCCGTCTTTGTCTCCGTCTTTGTCTCCGTCTTTGTCTCCGTCTTTGTCACCGTCCTTGTCTCCGTCGTCGTCTTCCTCCTCGTCTCCGTCGTCGTCTTCCTCCTCGTCTCCGTCTTTGTCTCCGTCTTTGTCTCCGTCTTTGTCTCCGTCTCTGTCTCCGTCTTTGTCTACGTCTTTGTCTACTTCTTTGTCTCCGTCTTCGTCTCCGTCTTCGTCTCCGTCTCTGTCTCTGTCTCTGTCTCCGTCTTTGTACCTGTCTTTGTCTCCGTATTTGTGTCCGTCTGTGTCTCCATATTTGTCTCCGTCTTTGTCTACGTCTTTGTCTCCGTCGTCGTCTTCCTCTTCGTCTCCGTCTTTGTGTCCGTCTTTGTCACCGTCTTTGTCTCCGTCTTTGTCTCCGTCCACGTCTCCTGCCCCTCTGTCTCTGTCTCTGTCTCTGTCTCTGTCTCTGTCTCTTTTCCTGTCACTGTCTCTGTCTCTGTCTCTGTCTTTTTCTCTGTCTCTGTCCCTGTTCCCTTCTCTGTCTCCGCCTCTGCCTCTGTCTCAGTCTTTGTCTCCATCTTTGTCTGCGTCTTTGTCTCCGTCTTTGTCACCGTCCTTGTCTCCGTCGTCGTCTTTCTCTTCGTCTCCCTCTTTGTCTCCGTCTTTGTCACCATCGTTTTCTCCGTCTTTGTCTCCGTCTTTGTCTACGTCTTTGTCTACGTCTTTGTCTCCGTCTTTGTCTCCGTCTATGTCTCTGTCACTGTCTTTGTCTCTGTCTCTGTTTCTGTCTCTGTCTCTGTCTCTGTCCCTGTCCCTGTCTCTGTCTCTGTCTCTGTCACTGTCTCTGTCTCTGCCTCTGTCTCTGTCCCTGTCTCTGTCTCCGTCCCCGCCGCTGTCTCCGTCTCTGTCTCTGTGTCCATCTCTGTCTCTGTCTCAGTCTCTGTCTCTGTCTCTGTCTCTGTCTCTGTCTGTGTCTCTGCCTCTGTCTCCGTGTCTGCCGCTGTCTGTGTCTCTGTCGCTGTCTCTGTCTCTGTCTCTGTCTATGTCTCTGTCTGCGTCTCTGTCTCCGTCTCCGTCTCCGTCTATGTCTCTGTCTCTGCCTCTGTCTCTGTCTCCATCTCTGTCTCTGTCTCTGTCTCTGTCTCGGTCTCTGTCACCGTCTTTGTGTCCGTCTTTGTCTCCGTCCTTGTCTCCGTCTGTGTCTCCGTCCGTGTCTCCTGCCCCTCTGTCTCGGTCGTTGTCTCATGCGCGTCTGCCTCTGTATCGGTCTCTGCCTTTGTCTCTGTCCCTGTCTCTGTCTCTGCCTCTGTATCGGTCTCTGCCTTTGTCTCTGTCTCTGTCTCTGTCTCTGTCTCTGTCTCTGTCTCTGTCTCTGTCTCTGCCTCTGCCTCTGCCTCTGTCTCTGTCCCCGTCTCTGTCTCCGTCTCCGTATCTGTCTCTGTCTTTGTCTCTGCATCTGTCCCTGTCTCTGTCTCTGTCTCTGTCTCTGTCTCTGTCTCGGTCTCTGTCTCCGTCTTTGTGTCCGTCTTTGTCTCCGTCCTTTTCTCCGTCTGTGTCTCCGTCCGTGTTTCCTGGCCCCCTGTCTCGGTCGTTGTCTCATGCGCGTCTGTCTCTGTCTCTGTCTCTGTCTGTGTCTCTGTCTCTGTCTCTGCCGCTGTATCGGTCTCTGTCTTTGGCTCTGTCTCTGTCTCTGTCTCTGTCTCTGTCTCTGTCTCTGTCTCTGTCTCTGTCTCTGTCTCTGTCTCTGTCTCTGTCTCTGTCAGTGTCCCTGTCTCTGTCTCTGTCTCTGTCTCTGTCTCTGTCTCTGTCTCTGTCTCTGTCTCTGTCTCTGTCTCTGTCTCTGTCTCTATTTCTGTCTCTGTCTCTGTCTCTGTCTCTGTCTCTGTCTCTGTCTCTGTCTCTGTCTCCGTTTCTGTCTCTGTCTCTGTCTCTGTCTCTGTCTCTGTCTCTGTCTCTGCCTCTGTCTCTGTCTGTGGCTCTGTCTTTGTCTCATGCGCCTCTGCCTTTGTCTCTGTCTGTGTCTCTGTCTGTGCCTCTGTCTCTGTCTCTGTCTCTGTCTCTGTCTCTGTCTCTGCATCTGTCTCTGTCTGTGGCTCTGTCTTTGTCTCATGCGCCTCTGTCTTTGTCTCTGTCTGTGTCTCTGTCTGTGCCTCTGTCTCTGTCTCTGTTTCTGTCTCTGTCGCTGCCTCTGTCTCTGTCTCTGTCTCTGTCTCTGTCTCTGTCTCTGTCTCTTTTCCTGTCTCTGTCTATGTCTCTGTCTGTGTCCTTTTCTCTGTCTCTGCCTCTGTTCCCTTCTCTGTCTCCGCCTCTGGGTCTGTCTCCGTCTTTGTCTCCATCTTTGTCTCCGACTTTGTCTCCGTCTTTGTCACCGTCTTTGTCTCCGTCGTCGTCTTCCTCTTCGTCTCCGTCTTTGTCTCCGTCTTTGTCACCGTCGTTGTCTCCGTCTTTGTCTCCGTCTCTGTCTCCGTCTTTGTCTCCGTCTTTCTACCTGTCTTTGTCTCCGTATCTGTGTCCACCTTTGCCTCCGTCTTTGTCTCCGTCTTTGTCTCCGTCCACGTCTCCTGCCCCTCTGTCTCTGTCTCTGTCTCAGTTTCTGCCTCTGTCTCTGTCTGTGGCTCTGTCTTTGTCTCATGCTCCTCTGTCTTTGTCTCTGTCTGTGTCTCTGTCTGTGCCTCTGTCTCTGTCTCTGTCTCTGTCTCTGCCTCTGTCTCTGTTCTTGTCTCCATCTTTGTCTCCGTCTTTGTCTCCGTCTTTGTCTCCGTCCTCGTCTTCCTCTTCTTCTCCGTCTTTGTCTCCGTCTATGTCACCGTCTTTGACTCCGTCTTTGTCTCCGTCTTTGTCACCGTCTTTGTCTCCGTCTTTGTCTCCGTCCACGTCTCCTGCCCCTCTGTCTCTGTCTGTGTTTCAGTCTCTGTCTCTGTCTCTGTCTCTGTCTCTGTCTCTGTTTCTGTCTCTGCCTCTGTCTCCGTCTTTGTCTCCATCTTTGTCTGCGTCTTTGTCTCCGTCTTTGTCACCGTCTTTGTCTCCGACGTCGTCTTCCTCTTCGTCTCCGTCTTTGTGTCCGTCTTTGTCTCCGTCCTTGTCTCCGTCTGTGTCTCCGTCCGTGTCTCCTGCCCCTCTGTCTCGGTCGTTGTCTCATGCGCGTCTGTCTCTGTCTCTGTCTCTTTTCCTGTCTCTGTCTCTGTCTCTGCCTCTGCCTCTGTCCCTTTCTCTGTCTCTGCCTCTGTTCCCTTCTCTGTCTCCGCCTCTGCCTCTGTCTCCGTCTTTGTCTCCATCTTTGTCTCCGTCTTTGTCTCCGTCTTTGTCACCGTCTTTGTCTCCGTCGTCGTCATCCTCCTCGTCTCCGTCGTCGTCTTCCTCCTCGTCTCCGTCTTTGTCTCCGTCTTTGTCTCCGTCTTTGTCTACGTCTTTGTCTACTTCTTTGTCTCCGTCTTTGTCTCCGTCTTTGTCTCTGTCTCTGTCTCTGTCTCTGTCTCTGACTCTGTCTCTGTCTCTGTCTCTGTCTCTGTCTCTGTCCCTGTCCCTGTCTCTGTCTCTGTCTCTGTCTCTGTCTCTGTCTCTGCCTCTGTCTCCTTCCCAGTCTCTGTCTTCGTCTCCGTCTCTGTCTCTGTCTCTGTCTCCATCTTTGTACCTGTCTTTGTCTCCGTATTTGTGTCCGTCTGTGTCTCCATATTTGTCTCCGTCTTTGTCTACGTCTTTGTCTCCGTCGTCGTCTTCCTCTTCGTCTCCGTCTTTGTGTCCGTCTTTGTCACCGTCTTTGTCTCCGTCCACGTCTCCTGCCCCTCTGTCTCTGTCTCTGTCTCTGTCTCTTTTCCTGTCACTGTCTCTGTCTCTGTCTCTGTCCTTTTCTCTGTCTCTGTCCCTGTTCCCTTCTCTGTCTCCGCCTCTGCCTCTGTCTCCGTCTTTGTCTCCATCTTTGTCTGCGTCTTTGTCTCCGTCTTTGTCACCGTCCTTGTCTCCGTCGTCGTCTTCCTCTTCGTCTCCGTCTTTGTCTCCGTCTTTGTCACCATCGTTTTCTCCGTCTTTGTCTCCGTCATTGTCTACGTCTTTGTCTCCGTCTTTGTCTCCGTCTATGTCTCTGTCACTGTCCTTGTCTCTGTCTCTGTTTCTGTCTCTGTCTCTGTCTCTGTCCCTGTCCCTGTCTCTGTCTCTGTCTCTGTCACTGTCTCTGTCTCTGCCTCTGTCTCTGTCCCTGTCTCTGTCTCCGTCCCCGCCGCTGTCTCTGTCTCTGTCTCTGTGTCCATCTCTGTCTCTGTCTCAGTCTCTGTCTCTGTCTCTGTCTCTGTCTGTGTCTCTGCCTCTGTCTCCGTGTCTGCCGCTGTCTGTGTCTCTGTCGCTGTCTCTGTCTCTGTCTCTGTCTATGACTCTGTCTGCGTCTCTGTCTCCGTCTCCGTCTCTGTCTATGTCTCTGTCTCTGTCTCTGTCTCTGTCTCCATCTCTGTCTCTGTCTCTGTCTCTGTCTCTGCCTCTGTCTCTGTCCCTGTCTCTGTCTCCGTCTCCGTCTCCGTCTCCGTCTCCGTCTCTGTCTCTGTCTCTGTCATTGGCTCCATCTCTGTCTCTGTCTCTGCCTCTGTATCGGTCTCTGCCTTTGTCTCTGTCTCTGTCTCTGTCCCTGCCTCTGTATCGGTCTCTGCCTTTGTCTCTGTCTCTGTCTCTGTCTCTGTCTCTGTCTCTGTCTCTGTCTCTGCCTCTGCCTCTGCCTCTGTCTCTGTCCCCGTCTCTGTCTCCGTCTCCGTCTCTGTCTCTGTCTTTGTCTCTGCATCTGTCCCTGTCTCTGTCTCTGTCTCTGTCTCTGTCTCTGTCTCGGTCTCTGTCTCCGTCTTTGTGTCCGTCTTTGTCTCCGTCCTTTTCTCCGTCTGTGTCTCCGTCCGTGTTTCCTGGCCCTCTGTCTCGGGTGTTGTCTCATGCGCGTCTGTCTCTGTCTCTGTCTGTGTGTCTGTCTCTGTCTCTGCCGCTGTATCGGTCTCTGTCTTTGGCTCTGTCTCTGTCTCTGTCTCTGTCTCTGTCTCTGTCTCTGTCTCTGTCTCTGTCTCTGTCAGTGTCCCTGTCTCTGTCTCTGTCTCTGTCTCTGTCCTGTCTCTGTCTCTGTCTCTGCCTCTGTCTCTGTCTGTGGCTCTGCCTTTGTCTCATGCGCCTCTGTCTTTGTCTCTGTCTGTGTCTCTGTCTGTGTCTCCATCTTTGTCTCCGCCTGTGTTTCCGTCTTTGTCTCCGTCGGCGTCTTCCTCTTCGTCTCCGTCTTTGTCTCCGTCTTTGTCACCGTCTTTGTCTCCGTCTTTGTCTCCGTCCACTTCTCCTGCCCCTCTGTCACTGCCTCTGTCTCAGTCTCTGTCTCTGTCTCCGTCTCTGTCTCTGTCCCTGTCTCTGTCTCTGTCTCTGTCTCTGTCTCTGTCTCTGTCTCTGTCTCTGTCTCTGTCTCTGTCTCTGTCTCTGTCTCTGTCTCTGTCTCTGTCTCTGTCTCTGTCTCTGTCTCTGTCTCTGTCTCTGTCTCTGTCCTGTCTCTGTCTCTGTCTCTGCCTCTGTCTCTGTCTGTGGCTCTGCCTTTGTCTCATGCGCCTCTGTCTTTGTCTCTGTCTGTGTCTCTGTCTGTGCCTCTGTCTCTGTCTCTGTTTCCGTCTCTGTCGCTGCCTCTGTCTCTGTCTCCGTCTCTCTCTCTTTTCCTGTCTGTGTCTCTGTCTGTGCCTCTGTCTCTGTCTCCGTCTCCGTCTCCGTCTCTGTCTCTGTCTCTGTCTCCGTCTTTGTACCTGTCTTTGTCTCCGTATTTGTGTCCGTCTGTGTCTCCAGATTTGTCTCCGACTTTGTCTACGTCTTTGTGTCCGTCGTCGTCTTCCTCATCGTCTCCGTCTTTGCCTCCGTCTTTGTCACCGTCTTTGTCTCCGTATTTGCCTCCGTCTGTGTCTCCATCTTTGTATCCGTCTTTGTCTCCGACTTTGCCTCCGTCTTTGTCACCGTCTTTGTCTCCGTATTTGTCTCCGTCTGTGTCTCCATATTTGTCTCCGTCTTTGTCTCCGTCTTTGTCACCGTCTTTGTCTCCGTATTTGTCTCCGTCTGTGTCTCCATATTTGTCTCCGCCATTGTCTCCGTCTTTGTCTCCGTCTTTGTCACCGTCTTTGTCTCCGTCTTTGTCTCCGTCCACGTCTCCTGCCCCTCTGTCTCTGTCGCTGTCTCAGTCTCTGTCTCTGTCTCTGTCTCTGTCTCTGTCTCTGCCTCTGTCTCTGTCTGTGGCTCTGTCTTTGTCTCATGCGCCTCTGTCTTTGTCTCTGTTTCTGTCTCTGTCGCTGCCTCTGTCTCTGTCTCTGTCTCTGTCTCTGTCTCTTTTCCTGTCTCGGTCTCTGTCTCTGTCACTTGCTCTGTCTCTGTCTCTGTTCCCTTCTCTGTCTCCGCCTCTGCCTCTGTCTCCGTCTTTGTCTCCATCTTCGTCTCCGTCTTTGCCTCCGTCTTTGTCACCGTCTTTGTCTCCATCTTCGTCTCCGCCTTTGTCTCCGGCTTTGTCTCCGTCGTCGTCTTCCTCTTCGTCTCCGTCTTTGCCTCCGTCTTTGTCACCGTCTTTGTCTCCGTATTTGCCTCCGTCTGTGTCTCCATCATTGCCTCCGTCTTTGTCTCCGTCTGTGTCTCCATCTTCGTCTCCGCCTTTGTCTCCGTCTTTGTCTCCGTCGTCGTCTTCCTCTTCGTCTCCGTCTTTGCCTCCGTCTTTGTCACCGTCTTTGTCTCCGTATTTGTCTCCGTCTGTGTCTCCGTATTTGTCTCCGTCTTTGTCTCCGTCTTTGTCTCCGCCTTTGTCACCGTCTTTGTCTCCGTCTTTGTCTCCGTCCACGTCTCCTGCCCCTCTGTCTCTGTCTCTGTCTCAGTCTCTGACTCTGTCTCAGTCTCTGCCTCTGTCTCTGTCTGTGCCTCTGTCTCTGTCTCTGTCTCTGTCTCTGTCTCTGTCTCTGTCTCTGCCTCTGTCTCTGTTCTTGTCTCCATCTTTGTCTCCGTCTTTGTCTCCGTCTTTGTCTCCGTCCTCGTCTTCCTCTTCGTCTCCGTCTTTGTCTCCGTCTATGTCACCGTCTTTGTCTCCGTCTTTGTCTCCGTCTTTGTCACCGTCTTTGTCTCCGTCTTTGTCTCCGTCCACGTCTCCTGCCCCTCTGTCTCTGTCTCTGTTTCAGTCTCTGTCTCTGTCTCTGTCTCTGTCTCTGTCTCTGTCTCTGTCTCTGTCTCTGTCTCTGTCTCTGTCTCTGTTTCTGTCTCTGCCTCTGTCTCCGTCTTTGTCTCCATCTTTGTCTGCGTCTTTGTCTCCGTCTTTGTCACCGTCTTTGTCTCCGTCGTCGTCTTCCTCTTCGTCTCCGTCTTTGTGTCCGTCTTTGTCTCCGTCCTTGTCTCCGTCTGTGTCTCCGTCCGTGTCTCCTGCCCCTCTGTCTTGGTCGTTGTCTCATGCGCGTCTGTCTCTGTCTCTGTCTCTGTCTGTGTCTCTGTCTCTGCCTCTGTCTCTGTCTGTGGCTCTGTCTTTGTCTCATGCGCCTCTGCCTTTGTCTCTGTCTGTGTCTCTGTCTGTGCCTCTGTCTCTGTCTCTGTTTCTGTCTCTGTCGCTGCCTCTGTCTCTGTCTCTCTCTCTGTCTCTTTTCCTGTCTCTGTCTCTGTCTCTGTCTCTGTTTCTGTCCCTTTCTCTGTCTCTGCCTCTGTTCCCTTCTCTGTCTCCGCCTCTGCCTCTGTCTCCGTCTTTGTCTCCATCTTTGTCTGCGTCTTTGTCTCCGTCTTTGTCACCGTCCTTGTCACCGTCGTCGTCTTCCTCTTCGTCTCCGTCTTTGTCTCCGTCTTTGTCACCATCGTTTTCTCCGTCTTTGTCTACGTCTTTGTCTACTTCTTTGTCTCCGTCTTTGTCTCCGTCTTTGTCTCTGTCTCTGTCTCTGTCTCTGTCTCTGACTCTGTCTCTGTCTCTGTCTCTGTCTCTGTCTCTGTTTCTGTCCCTGTCCCTGTCTCTGTCTCTGTCTCTGTCTCTGTCTCTGTCTCTGTCTCTGCCTCTGTCTCCTTCCCTGTCTCTGTCTTCGTCTCCGTCTCTGTCTCCGTCTCTGCCTCCGTCTTTGTACCTGTCTTTGTCTCCGTATTTGTGTTCGTCTGTGTCTCCAGATTTGTCTCCGTCTTTGTCTACGTCTTTGTCTCCGTCGTCGTCTTCCTCTCCGTCTCCGTCTTTGTGTCCGTCTTTGTCACCGTCTTTGTCTCCGTCTTTGTCTCCGTCCACGTCTCCTGCCCCTCTGTCTCTGTCTCTGTCTCTGTTTCTGTCTCTGTCTCTGTCTCTTTTCCTGTCACTGTCCCTGTCTCTGTCCTTTTCTCTGTCTCTGTCCCTGTTCCCTTCTCTGTCTCCGCCTCTGCCTCTGTCTCCGTCTTTGTCTCCATCTTTGTCTGCGTCTTTGTCTCCGTCTTTGTCACCGTCCTTGTCTCCGTCGTCGTCTTCCTCTTCGTCTCCGTCTTTGTCTCCGTCTTTGTCACCATCGTTTTCTCCGTCTTTGTCTCCGTCTTTGTCTCCGTCTTTGTCTCCGTCTATGTCTCTGTCACTGTCTTTGTCTCTGTCTCTGTTTCTGTCTCTGTCTCTGTCTCTGTCCCTGTCCCTGTCTCTGTCTCTGTCTCTGTCACTGTCTCTGTCTCTGCCTCTGTCTCTGTCCCTGTCTCTGTCTCCGTCCCCGCCGCTGTCTCTGTCTCTGTCTCTGTGTCCATCTCTGTCTCTGTCTCAGTCTCTGTCTCTGTCTCTGTCTCTGTCTGTGTCTCTGCCTCTGTCTCCGTGTCTGCCGCTGTCTGCGTCTCTGTCGCTGTCTCTGTCTCTGTCTCTGTCTATGCCTATGTCTGCGTCTCTGTCTCCGTCTCCGTCTCTGTCTATGTCTCTGTATCTGTCTCTGTCTCTGTCTCTGTCTCTGTCTCTGTCTCTGTATCGTACTCTGTCTCCGTCTCTGTCTTCGTCTTTTTCTCCGCCTTTGTCGCTGTCTTTGTCTCCGTATTTGTCTCCGTCTGTGTCTCCATCGTTGTCTCCGTCTTTTTCTCCGTCTTTGCCTCCGTCTTTGTCTCCGTATTTGTCTCCGTCTGTGTTGCCATCTTTGTCTCCGTCGCCGTCTTCCTCCTCGTGTCCGTCTTTGTCTCCGTCTTTGTCACCGTCCTTGTCTCCGTCTTTGTCTCCGTCCGTGTCTCCTGCCCCTCTGTCTCGGTCTTTGTCTCATGCGCGCCTCTCTCTGTTTCTGTCTCTGTCTGTGTCTCCGTCTCTGTCTCCGCCTTTGCCTCTGCCTTTGTCTCCGTATTTGTCTCCGTCTGTTTCTCCATCTCTGTCTCCGTCTCTGTCTCTGTCTCTGTATCTGTCTCTGTCTCTGTCTCTGTCTTTGTCTCCGCCTTTGTCTCCGTCTTTGTCATCGTCTTTGTCTCCGTCGTCGTCTTCCTCTTCGTCTCCGTCTTTGTCTCCGTCTTTCTCACCGTCTTTGTCTCCGTCTTTGTCTCCGTCTTTGTCTATGTCTTTGTCTCCGTCTTTGTATCCGTCCGTGTCTCCCTTCCCTCTGACTCGGTCTTTGTCGCATGCGCCACTGTCTCTGTCTCTGTCTCTGTCTCTGTCTGTGTCTCTGTCTCTGTCTCTGTCTCTGTCTCTGCCTCTGTATCGGTCTCTGTCTCCGTCTTTGTCTTCGTCTTTGTCTCTGTCTTTGTCTCCGTCTTTGTCTCCGTCGTCGTCTTCCTCTTCGTCTGCGTTTTTGTCTCCGTCGATGTCTCCTGCCCCTCTGTTTCTGTCTCTGTCTCTGTCTCTGTCTCTGTCTCTGTCTCTGTCTCTGTCTCTGTCTCTCTCCCTGTCTCTATCTCTGTCTCTGTCTCTGTCTCTGTCTCTGTCTCTGTCTCTGTCTCTGTCTCTGTCTCTGTCTCTGTCTCTGTCTCTGTCTCTGTCTCTGTCTCTGTCTCTGTCTCTGTCTCTGTCTCTGTCTCTGTCTCTGTTCCCGTCTCTGTCTCCGCCCCTGCCTCTGTCTCTGTCTTTGTCTCCATCTTTTTCTCCGTCTTTGTCTCCGTCTTTGTCACCGTCTTTGTCTACGTCGTCGTCTTCCTCTTCGTCTGCTTCTTTGTCTCCGTCTTTGTCTACGTCTTTGTCCACGTCTTTGTCTCTGTTTTTGTCTCCGTCCATGTCTCCTGCCCCTCTGTCTCGGTCTATGTCTCATGCGCCTCTGTCTCTGTCTCTGTCTGTGTCTCTGTCTCTGTCTGTGTCTCTGTCTCTGTCTCTGTCTCTGTCTCGGTCTCTGTCTCCGTCTTTGTCACCGTCTTTGTCTCCGTCTTTGTCTCATGCCCCAGGGTCACCGCCTTTGTCTCCTGCCCTTCTGTTTCTGTCGCTCCCTCTGTTTCTGTCTGTGTCTCTGTCTCCGTCTCTGTCTCTGTCTTTGTCTCTGTCTTTGCCTCCGTCTCTGTCTCCGTATTTGACTCCGTCTTTGTCTCCTTCTCTGTCTTCGTCTTAGTCTCCGTCTTTGTCTCTGTTTTTGCTTCCGTATTTGTCTCCGTCTGTGTCTCCATCTTTGTCTCCGTCTTTGTCTCCGTCTTTGCCTCCGTCTCTGTCTCAGTCTTTGCCTCCGTCTTTGCCTCCGCCTTTGTCTTCCTACTTGTCTCTGTTTTTGTCTCCGTCTTTGTCTCCGTCTTTGTCTCTATCTCTGTCTCTGTTCTGTTTCTGTCTCTGTCTCTGTCTCTGTCTCTGCATCTGTCTCTGTCCCCGTCTCTGCCTCTGTCTCTGTCTCTGTCTCTGTCTCTGTCTCTGTCTCTGTCTTTGTCTCTGTCTCTGTCTGTGTCTCTGTCTCTGTCTCTGTCTCCGTCTCCGTCTCTGTCTCCGTCTCCGTCTCCGTCTCTGTCTCCATTATTTTTCTCCGTCTTTGTCTCCGTGTTTGTCACCGTCTTTGTCTCCGCCGTCGTCTTCCTCTTCGTCTGCGTCTTTGTCTCCGTCTTTGTCTACGTCTTTGTCCACGTCTTTGTCTCTGTTTTTGTCTCCGTCCATGTCTCCTGCCCCTCTGTCTCGGTCTACGTCTCATGCGCCTCTGTCTCTGTCTCTGTCTGTGTCTCTGTCACTGTCTCTGTCACTGTCTCTGTCTCTGTCTCTGTCTCTGTCTCTGTCTCTGTCTCTGTCTCTGTCTCTGTCTCTGTCTCTGTCTCTGTCTCTGTCTCTGTCTCTGTCTCTGTCTCTGTCTCTGTCTCTGTCTCTGTCTCTGTCTCTGTCTCTGTCTCTGTCTCTGTCTCTGTCTCCGCCCCTGCCTCTGTCTCTGTCTTTGTCTCCATCTTTTTCTCCGTCTTTGTCTCCGTCTTTGTCACCGTCTTTGTCCCCGTCGTCGTCTTCCTCTTCGTCTGCGTCTTTGTCTCCGTCTTTGTCTACGTCTTTGTCCACGTCTTTGTCTCTGTTTTTGTCTCCGTCCATGTCTCCTGCCCCTCTGTCTCGCTCTATGTCTCATGCGCCTCTGTCTCTGTCTCCGTCTTTGTCTCTGTCTCTGTCTCTGTCTCTGTCTCTGTCTCTGTCTCTGTCTCTGTCTCTGTCTCTGTCTCTGTCTCTGTCTCTGTCTCTGTCTCTGTCTCTGTCTCTGTCTCTGTCTCTGTCTCTGTCTCTGTCTCTGTCTCTGTCTCTGTCTCTGTCTCTGTCTCTGTCTCTGTCTCTGTCTCTGTCTCTGTCTCCGTCTCTGTCTCTGTATCTGTCTCTGTCTCTGTCTCTGTCTCTGTCTCTGTCTCTGTCTCCGTCTTTGTCTCCGTCTTTGTCACCGTCTTTGTCTCCGTCGTCGTCTTCCTCTTCGTCTGCGTCTTTGTCTCCGTCTTTGTCTACGTCTTTGTCCACGTCTTTGTCTCTGTTTTTGTCTCCGTCCATGTCTCCTGCCCCTCTGTCTCGGTCTATGTCTCTGTCTCTGTCTCTGTCTCTGTCTCTGTCTCTGTCTCTGTCTCGGTCTCCGTCTCCGTCTTTGTCACCGTCTTTGTCTCCGTCTTTGTCTCATGCCCCAGGGTCACCGCCTTTGTCTACTGCCCTTCTGTTTCTGTCGCTCCCTCTGTCTCTGTCTGTGTTTCTGTCTCCGTCTCTGTCTCTGTCTCTGTCTCTGTCTCTGTCTTTGTATCCATCTTTGTCTCCGTCTTTGTCACCGTCTTTGTCTCCGTCGTCGTCTTTCTCTTCGTCTCCGTCTTTGTCTACGTCTTTATCACCGTCCTTGTCTCCCTCTTTGTCTCCGTCTTTGTCTACGTCTTTGTCTCCGTCTTTGTCTCCGCCCATGTTTCCTGCCCCTCTGTCTCGGTCTTTGTCTCATGCGCCTCTGTCTTTGTCTCTGTCTGTGTCTCTGTCTCTGTCTCTGTCTCTGTCTCTGTCTCTGTCTCTGTCTCTCTCTCTGTCTCTGTCTCTGTCTCTGTCTCTGTCTCTGTCTCTGTCTCTGTCTCTGTCTCTGTCTCTGTCTCTGTCTCTGTCTCTGTCTCTGTCTCTGTCTCTGTCTCTGTCTCTGTCTCTGTCTCTGTCTCTGTCTCTGTCTCTGTCTCTGTCTCTGTCTCTGTCTCTGTCTCTGCCTCTGTCTCTGTCTCTGTCTCTGTCTCTGTCTCTGTCTCTGTCTCTGTCTCTGTCTCTGTCTCTGTCTCTGTCTCTGTCTCTGTCTCTGTCTCTGTCTCTGTCTCTGTCTCTGTCTCTGTCTCTGTCTCTGTCTCTGTCTCTGTCTCTGTCTCTGTCTCTGTCTCTGTCTCTGTCTCTGTCTCTGTCTCTGTCTCTGTCTCTGTCTCTGTCTCTGTCTCTGTCTCCGTCTTTGTCTCCGTCTTTGTATCCGTCATTGTCTCCGCCCATGTCTCCTGCCCCTCTCTCTCGGTCTTTGTCTCACGCGCTTCTGTTTCTGTCTCTGTCTCTGTCTCTGTCTCTGTCTCTGTCTCTGTCTCTGTCTCTGTCTATGTCTCTGTCTCTGTCTCTGTCTCTGTCTCTGTCTCTGTCTCTGTCTCTGTCTCTGTCTCTGTCTCTGTCCCTGTCTCTGTCTCTGTCTCTGTCTCTGTCTCTGTCTCTGTCTCTGTCTCTGTCTCTGTCTCTGTCTCTGTCTCTATCTCTGTCTCTGTCTCCGTCTTTGTCTCCGTCTTTGTATCCGTCATTGTCTCCGCCCATGTCTCCTGACCCTCTCTCTCGGTCTTTATCTCATGCGCTTCTGTCTCTGTCTCTGTCTCTGTCTCTGTCTCGGTCTCTGTCTCTGTCTCTGTCTCTGTTCCCGTCTCTGTCTCCGCCCCTGCCTCTGTCTCTGTCTTTGTCTCCATCTTTTTCTCCGTCTTTGTCTCCGTCTTTGTCACCGTCTTTGTCTCCGTCGTCGTCTTCCTCTTCGTCTGCGTCTTTGTCTCCGTCTTTGTCTACGTCTTTGTCCACGTCTTTATCTCTGTTTTTGTCTCCGTCCATGTCTCCTGCCCCTCTGTCTCGGTCTATGTCTCATGCGCCTCTGTCTCTGTCTCTGTCTGTGTCTCTGTCTCTGTCTCTGTCTCTATCTCGGTCTCTGTCTCCGTCTTTGTCACCGTCTTTGTCTTCGTCTTTGTCTCATGCCCCAGGGTCACCGCCTTTGTCTCCTGCCCTTCTGTTTCTGTCGCTCCCTCTGTTTCTGTCTGTGTCTCTGTCTCCATCTCTGTCTCTGTCTCGGTCTCTGTCTCTGTCTCTGTCTCGGTCTCTGCCTCCGTCTTTGTCTCCGTCTTTGTGTTCGTCTTTGTCTCCGTCTTTGTCTCTGTCTTCGTCTCCCGCTATGTTTTCGTCTTCGTCTCCATATTTGTCTCATGCCCCAGGGTCACCGCCTTTGTCTCCTGCCCTTCTGTTTCTGTCGCTCCCTCTGTTTCCGTCTGTGTCTCTGTCTCCGTCTTTGTCTCTGTCTCTGTCTCTGTCCCTGTCTCTGTCTCCGTCTCTGTCTCTGTCTCTGTCTCTGTCTCTGTCTCTGTCTCTGTCTCTGTCTCTGTCTCTGTCTCTGTCTCTGTCTCTGTCTCTGTCTCTGTCTCCGTCTCTGTCAGCATCTCTGTCTCTGTCTCTGTCGCTGGGTCAGTCTCTGTCTTTACCTCTGTCTTTGTCTCTGTCTTTGCCTCCGTCTCTGTCTCCGTATTTGACTCCGTCTTTGTCTCCTTCTCTGTCTTCGTCTTAGTCTCCGTCTTTGTCTCTGTCTTTGCCTCCGTATTTGTCTCCGTCTTTGTCTCCGTCTTTGCCTCCGTCTTTGTCTCAGTCTTTGCCTCCGTCTTTGCCTCCGCCTTTGTCTTCCTACTTGTCTCTGTTTTTGTCTCCGTCTTTGTCTCCGTCTTTGTCTCTATCTCTGTCTCTGTTCTGTCTCTGTCTCTGTCTCTGTCCTTGTCTCTGTCTCTGTCTCTGTCTCTGTCTCTGTCTCTGTCTCTGTCTCTGTCTCTGTCTCCGTCTCTGTCTCTGTATCTGTCTCTGTCTCTGTCTCTGTCTCTGTCTCTGTCTCTGTCTCTGTCTCCGTCTTTGTCTCCGTCTTTGTCACCGTCTTTGTCTCCGTCGTCGTCTTCCTCTTCGTCTGCGTTTTGTCTCCGTCTTTGTCTACGTCTTTGTCCACGTCTTTGTCTCTGTTTTTGTCTCCGTCCATGTCTCCTGCCCCTCTGTCTCGGTCTATGTCTCTGTCTCTGTCTCTGTCTCTGTCTCTGTCTCTGTCTCTGTCTCGGTCTCCGTCTCCGTCTTCGTCACCGTCTTTGTCTCCGTCTTTGTCTCATGCCCCAGGGTCACCGCCTTTGTCTACTGCCCTTCTGTTTCTGTCGCTCCCTCTGTCTCTGTCTGTGTTTCTGTCTCCGTCTCTGTCTCTGTCTCTGTCTCTGTCTCTGTCTTTGTATCCATCTTTGTCTCCGTCTTTGTCACCGTCTTTGTCTCCGTCGTCGTCTTTCTCTTCGTCTCCGTCTTTGTCTACGTCTTTATCACCGTCCTTGTCTCCCTCTTTGTCTCCGTCTTTGTCTACGTCTTTGTCTCCGTCTTTGTCTCCGCCCATGTTTCCTGCCCCTCTGTCTCGGTCTTTGTCTCATGCGCCTCTGTCTTTGTCTCTGTCTGTGTCTCTGTCTCTGTCTCTGTCTCTGTCTCTGTCTCTGTCTCTGTCTCTCTCTCTGTCTCTGTCTCTGTCTCTGTCTCTGTCTCTGTCTCTGTCTCCGTCTCTGTCTCTGTCTCTGTCTCTGTCTCTGTCTCTGTCTCTGTCTCTGTCTCTGTCTCTGTCTCTGTCTCTGTCTCTGTCTCTGTCTCTGTCTCTGTCTCTGTCTCTGTCTCTGTCTCTGTCTCTGTCTCTGTCTCTGTCTCTGTCTCTGTCTCTGTCTCTGTCTCTGTCTCTGTCTCTGTCTCTGTCTCTGTCTCTGTCTCTGTCTCTGTCTCTGTCTCTGTCTCTGTCTCTGTCTCTGTCTCTGTCTCTGTCTCTGTCTCTGTCTCTGTCTCTGTCTCTGTCTCTGTCTCTGTCTCTGTCTCTGTCTCTGTCTCTGTCTCTGTCTCTGTCTCTGTCTCCGTCTCTGTCTCTGTATCTGTCTCTGTCTCTGTCTCTGTCTCTGTCTCTGTCTCTGTCTCCGTCTTTGTCTCCGTCTTTGTCACCGTCTTTGTCTCCGTCGTCGTCTTCCTCTTCGTCTGCGTCTTTGTCTCCGTCTTTGTCTACGTCTTTGTCCACGTCTTTGTCTCTGTTTTTGTCTCCGTCCATGTCTCCTGCCCCTCTGTCTCGGTCTATGTCTCTGTCTCTGTCTCTGTCTCTGTCTCTGTCTCTGTCTCTGTCTCGGTCTCCGTCTCCGTCTTTGTCACCGTCTTTGTCTCCGTCTTTGTCTCATGCCCCAGGGTCACCGCCTTTGTCTACTGCCCTTCTGTTTCTGTCGCTCCCTCTGTCTCTGTCTGTGTTTCTGTCTCCGTCTCTGTCTCTGTCTCTGTCTCTGTCTCTGTCTTTGTATCCATCTTTGTCTCCGTCTTTGTCACCGTCTTTGTCTCCGTCGTCGTCTTTCTCTTCGTCTCCGTCTTTGTCTACGTCTTTATCACCGTCCTTGTCTCCCTCTTTGTCTCCGTCTTTGTCTACGTCTTTGTCTCCGTCTTTGTCTCCGCCCATGTTTCCTGCCCCTCTGTCTCGGTCTTTGTCTCATGCGCCTCTGTCTTTGTCTCTGTCTGTGTCTCTGTCTCTGTCTCTGTCTCTGTCTCTGTCTCTGTCTCTGTCTCTCTCTCTGTCTCTGTCTCTGTCTCTGTCTCTGTCTCTGTCTCTGTCTCTGTCTCTGTCTCTGTCTCTGTCTCTGTCTCTGTCTCTGTCTCTGTCTCTGTCTCTGTCTCTGTCTCTGTCTCTGTCTCTGTCTCTGTCTCTGTCTCTGTCTCTGTCTCTGTCTCTGTCTCTGTCTCTGTCTCTGTCTCTGTCTCTGTCTCTGTCTCTGTCTCTGTCTCTGTCTCTGTCTCTGTCTCTGTCTCTGTCTCTGTCTCTGTCTCTGTCTCTGTCTCTGTCTCTGTCTCTGTCTCTGTCTCTGTCTCTGTCTCTGTCTCTGTCTCTGTCTCTGTCTCTGTCTCTGTCTCTGTCTCTGTCTCTGTCTCTGTCTCTGTCTCTGTCTCTGTCTCCGTCTTTGTCTCCGTCTTTGTATCCGTAATTGTCTCCGCGCATGTCTCCTGCCCCTCTCTCTCGGTCTTTGTCTCACGCGCTTCTGTTTCTGTCTCTGTCTCTGTCTCTGTCTCTGTCTCTGTCTCTGTCTCTGTCTCTGTCTCTGTCTATGTCTCTGTCTCTGTCTCTGTCTCTGTCTCTGTCTCTGTCTCTGTCTCTGTCTCTGTCTCTGTCTCTGTCTCTGTCTCTGTCTCTGTCTCTGTCTCTGTCTCTATCTCTGTCTCTGTCTCCGTCTTTGTCTCCGTCTTTGTATCCGTCATTGTCTCCGCCCATGTCTCCTGACCCTCTCTCTCGGTCTTTATCTCATGCGCTTCTGTCTCTGTCTCTGTCTCTGTCTCTGTCTCGGTCTCTGTCTCTGTCTCTGTCTCTGTTCCCGTCTCTGTCTCCGCCCCTGCCTCTGTCTCTGTCTTTGTCTCCATCTTTTTCTCCGTCTTTGTCTCCGTCTTTGTCACCGTCTTTGTCTCCGTCGTCGTCTTCCTCTTCGTCTGCGTCTTTGTCTCCGTCTTTGTCTACGTCTTTGTCCACGTCTTTATCTCTGTTTTTGTCTCCGTCCATGTCTCCTGCCCCTCTGTCTCGGTCTATGTCTCATGCGCCTCTGTCTCTGTCTCTGTCTGTGTCTCTGTCTCTGTCTCTGTCTCTATCTCGGTCTCTGTCTCCGTCTTTGTCACCGTCTTTGTCTTCGTCTTTGTCTCATGCCCCAGGGTCACCGCCTTTGTCTCCTGCCCTTCTGTTTCTGTCGCTCCCTCTGTTTCTGTCTGTGTCTCTGTCTCCATCTCTGTCTCTGTCTCGGTCTCTGTCTCTGTCTCTGTCTCGGTCTCTGCCTCCGTCTTTGTCTCCGTCTTTGTGTCCGTCTTTGTCTCCGTCTTTGTCTCTGTCTTCGTCTCCCGCTATGTTTTCGTCTTTGTCTCCATATTTGTCTCATGCCCCAGGGTCACCGCCTTTGTCTCCTGCCCTTCTGTTTCTGTCGCTCCCTCTGTTTCCGTCTGTGTCTCTGTCTCCGTCTTTGTCTCTGTCTCTGTCTCTGTCCCTGTCTCTGTCTCCGTCTCTGTCTCTGTCTCTGTCTCTGTCTCTGTCTCTGTCTCTGTCTCTGTCTCTGTCTCTGTCTCTGTCTCTGTCTCTGTCTCCGTCTCTGTCAGCATCTCTGTCTCTGTCTCTGTCGCTGGGTCAGTCTCTGTCTTTACCTCTGTCTTTGTCTCTGTCTTTGCCTCCGTCTCTGTCTCCGTATTTGACTCCGTCTTTGTCTCCTTCTCTGTCTTCGTCTTAGTCTCCGTCTTTGTCTCTGTCTTTGCCTCCGTATTTGTCTCCGTCTTTGTCTCCGTCTTTGCCTCCGTCTTTGTCTCAGTCTTTGCCTCCGTCTTTGCCTCCGCCTTTGTCTTCCTACTTGTCTCTGTTTTTGTCTCCGTCTTTGTCTCCGTCTTTGTCTCTATCTCTGTCTCTGTTCTGTCTCTGTCTCTGTCTCTGTCCTTGTCTCTGTCTCTGTCTCTGTCTCTGTCTCTGTCTCTGTCTCTGTCTCTGTCTCTGTCTCCGTCTCCGTCTCCGTCTCCGTCTCCGTCTCCGTCTCCGTCTCTGTCTCCATCTTTTTCTCCGTCTTTGTCTCCGTCTTTGTCACCGTCTTTGTCTCCGCCGTCGTCTTCCTCTTCGTCTGCGTCTTTGTCTCCGTCTTTGTCTACGTCTTTGTCCACGTCTTTGTCTCTGTTTTTGTCTCCGTCCATGTCTCCTGCCCCTCTGTCTCGGTCTACGTCTCATGCGCCTCTGTCTCTGTCTCTGTCTGTGTCTCTGTCTCTGTCTCTGTCTCTGTCTCTGTCTCTGTCTCTGTCTCTGTCTCTGTCTCTGTCTCTGTCTCTGTCTCTGTCTCTGTCTCTGTCTCTGTCTCTGTCTCTGTCTCTGTCTCTGTCTCTGTCTCTGTCCCTGTCTCTGTCTCTGTCTCTGTCTCTGTCTCTTTCCCTGTCTCTGTCTCTGCCTCTGTCTCTGTCTCTGTCTCTGTCTCTGTCTCTGTCTCTGTCTCTGTCTCTGTCTCTGTCTCTGTCTCTGTCTCCGTCTTTGTCTCCGTCTTTGTATCCGTCATTGTCTCCGCCCATGTCTCCTGCCCCTCTCTCTCGGTCTTTGTCTCACGCGCTTCTGTCTCTGTCTCTGTCTCTGTCTCTGTCTCTGTCTCTGTCTCTGTCTCTGCCTCTGTCTCTGTCCCTGTCTCTGTCTCTGTCTCTGTCTCTGTCTCTGTCTCTGTCTCTGTCTCTGTCTCTGTCTCTGTCTCTGTCCCTGTCTCTGTCTCTGTCTCTGTCTCTGTCTCTGTCTCCGTCTTTGTCTCCGTCTTTCTATCCGTCATTGTCTCCGCCCATGTCTCCTGACCCTCTCTCTCGGTCTTTATCTCATGCGCTTCTGTCTCTGTCTCTGTCTCTGTCTCTGTCTCGGTCTCTGTCTCTGTCTCTGTCTCTGTTCCCGTCTCTGTCTCCGCCCCTGCCTCTGTCTCTGTCTTTGTCTCCATCTTTTTCTCCGTCTTCGTCTCCGTCTTTGTCACCGTCTTTGTCTCCGTCGTCGTCTTCCTCTTCGTCTGCGTCTTTGTCTCCGTCTTTGTCTACGTCTTTGTCCACGTCTTTATCTCTGTTTTTGTCTCCGTCCATGTCTCCTGCCCCTCTGTCTCGGTCTATGTCTCATGCGCCTCTGTCTCTGTCTCTGTCTGTGTCTCTGTCTCTGTCTCTGTCTCTATCTCGGTCTCTGTCTCCGTCTTTGTCACCGTCTTTGTCTTCGTCTTTGTCTCATGCCCCAGGGTCACCGCCTTTGTCTCCTGCCCTTCTGTTTCTGTCGCTCCCTCTGTTTCTGTCTGTGTCTCTGTCTCTGTCTCTGTCTCTGTCTCTGTCTCTGTCTCTGTCTCTGTCTCTGTCTCGGTCTCCGTCTCCGTCATTGTCTCCGCCCATGTCTCCTGCCCCTCTCTCTCGGTCTTTGTCTCACGCGCTTCTGTCTCTGTCTCTGACTCTGTCTCTGTCTCTGTCTCTGTCTCTGTCTCTGTCTCTGTCTCTGTCTCCGTCTTTGTCTCCGTCTTTGTATCCGTCATTGTCTCCGCCCATGTCTCCTGCCCCTCTCTCTCGGTCTTTGTCTCACGCGCTTCTGTCTCTGTCTCTGTCTCTGTCTCTGTCTCTGTCTCTGTCTCTGCCTCTGTCTCTGTCCCTGTCTCTGTCTCTGTCTCTGTCTCTGTCTCTGTCTCTGTCTCTGTCTCTGTCTCTGTCTCTGTCTCTGTCTCTGTCTCTGTCTCTGTCTCTGTCTCTGTCCCTGTCTCTGTCTCTGTCTCTGTCTCTGTCTCTGTCTCCGTCTTTGTCTCCGTCTTTCTATCCGTCATTGTCTCCGCCCATGTCTCCTGACCCTCTCTCTCGGTCTTTATCTCATGCGCTTCTGTCTCTGTCTCTGTCTCTGTCTCTGTCTCGGTCTCTGTCTCTGTCTCTGTCTCTGTTCCCGTCTCTGTCTCCGCCCCTGCCTCTGTCTCTGTCTTTGTCTCCATCTTTTTCTCCGTCTTCGTCTCCGTCTTTGTCACCGTCTTTGTCTCCGTCGTCGTCTTCCTCTTCGTCTGCGTCTTTGTCTCCGTCTTTGTCTACGTCTTTGTCCACGTCTTTATCTCTGTTTTTGTCTCCGTCCATGTCTCCTGCCGCTCTGTCTCGGTCTATGTCTCATGCGCCTCTGTCTCTGTCTCTGTCTGTGTCTCTGTCTCTGTCTCTGTCTCTATCTCGGTCTCTGTCTCCGTCTTTGTCACCGTCTTTGTCTTCGTCTTTGTCTCATGCCCCAGGGTCACCGCCTTTGTCTCCTGCCCTTCTGTTTCTGTCGCTCCCTCTGTTTCTGTCTGTGTCTCTGTCTCTGTCTCTGTCTCTGTCTCTGTCTCTGTCTCGGTCTCCGTCTCCGTCATTGTCTCCGCCCATGTCTCCTGCCCCTCTCTCTCGGTCTTTGTCTCACGCGCTTCTGTCTCTGTCTCTGACTCTGTCTCTGTCTCTGTCTCTGTCTCTGTCTCTGTCTATGTCTCTGTCTCTGTCTCTGTCTCTGTCTCTGTCTCTGTCTCTGTCTCTGTCTCTGTCTCTGTCTCTTTCCCTGGCTCTGTCTCTGCCTCTGTCTCTGTCTCTGTCCCTGTCTCTGTCTCTGTCTCTGTCTCTGTCTCTGTCTCTGTCTCTGTCTCTGTCTCTGTCTATGTCTCTGTCTCTGTCTCTGTCTCTGTCTCTGTCTCTGTCTCTGTCTCTGTCTCTGTCTCTGTCTCTGTCTCTGTCTCTGTCTCTGTCTCCGTCTTTGTCTCCGTCTTTGTATCCGTCATTGTCTCCGCCCATGTCTCCTGCCCCTCTCTCTCGGTCTTTGTCTCACGCGCTTCTGTTTCTGTCTCTGTCTCTGTCTCTGTCTCTGTCTCTGTCTCTGTCTCTGTCTCTGTCTCTGTCTCTGTCTCTGTCTATGTCTCTGTCTCTGTCTCTGTCTCTGTCTCTGTCTCTGTCTCTGTCTCTGTCTCTGTCTCTGTCTCTGTCTCTGTCTCTGTCCCTGTCTCCGTCTCTGTCTCTGTCTCTGTCTCTGTCTCTGTCTCTGTCTCTGTCTCTGTCTCTGTCTCTGTCTCTGTCTCTGTCTCTGTCTCTGTCTCTGTCTCTGTCTCTGTCTCCGTCTTTGTCTCCGTCTTTGTATCCGTCATTGTCTCCGCCCATGTCTCCTGACCCTCTCTCTCGGTCTTTATCTCATGCGCTTCTGTCTCTGTCTCTGTCTCTGTCTCTGTCTCGGTCTCTGTCTCTGTCTCTGTCTCTGTTCCCGTCTCTGTCTCCGCCCCTGCCTCTGTCTCTGTCTTTGTCTCCATCTTTTTCTCCGTCTTTGTCTCCGTCTTTGTCACCGTCTTTGTCTCCGTCGTCGTCTTCCTCTTCGTCTGCGTCTTTGTCTCCGTCTTTGTCTACGTCTTTGTCCACGTCCTTATCTCTGTTTTTGTCTCCGTCCATGTCTCCTGCCCCTCTGTCTCGGTCTATGTCTCATGCGCCTCTGTCTCTGTCTCTGTCTGTGTCTCTGTCTCTGTCTCTGTCTCTATCTCGGTCTCTGTCTCCGTCTTTGTCACCGTCTTTGTCTTCGTCTTTGTCTCATGCCCCAGGGTCACCGCCTTTGTCTCCTGCCCTTCTGTTTCTGTCGCTCCCTCTGTTTCTGTCTGTGTCTCTGTCTCCATCTCTGTCTCTGTCTCGGTCTCTGTCTCTGTCTCTGTCTCGGTCTCTGCCTCCGTCTTTGTCTCCGTCTTTGTGTCCGTCTTTGTCTCCGTCTTTGTCTCCGTCTTTGTCTCTGTCTTCGTCTCCCGCTATGCTTTCGTCTTCGTCTCCATATTTGTCTCATGCCCCAGGGTCACCGCCTTTGTCTCCTGCCCTTCTGTTTCTGTCGCTCCCTCTGTTTCCGTCTGTGTCTCTGTCTCCGTCTTTGTCTCTGTCTCTGTCTCTGTCCCTGTCTCTGTCTCCGTCTCTGTCTCTGTCTCTGTCTCTGTCTCTGTCTCTGTCTCTGTCTCTGTCTCTGTCTCTGTCTCTGTCTCTGTCTCTGTCTCCGTCTCTGTCAGCATCTCTGTCTCTGTCTCTGTCGCTGGGTCAGTCTCTGTCTTTACATCTGTCTTTGTCTCTGTTTTTGCCTCCGTCTCTGTCTCCGTATTTGACTCCGTCTTTGTCTCCTTCTCTGTCTTCGTCTTAGTCTCCGTCTTTGTCTCTGTCTTTGCCTCCGTATTTGTCTCCGTCTGTGTCTCCATCTTTGTCTCCGTCTTTGTCTCCGTCTTTGCCTCCGTCTTTGTCTCAGTCTTTGCCTCCGTCTTTGCCGCCGCCTTTGTCTTCCTACTTGTCTCTGTTTTTGTCTCCGTCTTTGTCTCCGTCTTTGTCTCTATCTCTGTCTCTGTTCTGTCTCTGCCTCTGTCTCTGTCTCTGTCTCCGTCTCTGTCTCTGTCTCTGTCTCTGTCTCTGTCTCTGTCTCTGTCTCTGTCTCTGTCCTTGTCTCTGTCTCTGTCTCTGTCTCTGTCTCTGTCTCTGTCTCCGTCTCCGTCTCCGTCTCCGTCTCCGTCTCCGTCTCCGTCTCTGTCTTCATCTTTTTCTCCGTCTTTGTCTCCGTCTTTGTCACCGTCTTTGTCTCCGCCGTCGTCTTCCTCTTCGTCTGCGTCTTTGTCTCCGTCTTTGTCTACGTCTTTGTCCACGTCTTTGTCTCTGTTTTTGTCTCCGTCCATGTCTCCTGCCCCTCTGTCTCGGTCTACGTCTCATGCGCCTCTGTCTCTGTCTGTGTCTGTGTCTCTGTCTCTGTCTCTGTCTCTGTCTCTGTCTCTGTCTCTGTCTCTGTCTCTGTCTCTGTCTCCGTCTTTGTCTCTGTCTTTCTATCCGTCATTGTCTCCGCCAATGTCTCCTGACCCTCTCTCTCGGTCTTTATCTCATGCGCTTCTGTCTCTGTCTCTGTCTCTGTCTCTGTCTCGGTCTCTGTCTCTGTCTCTGTCTCTGTTCCCGTCTCTGTCTCCGCCCCTGCCTCTGTCTCTGTCTTTGTCTCCATCTTTTTCTCCGTCTTTGTCTCCGTCTTTGTCACCGTCTTTGTCTCCGTCGTCGTCTTCCTCTTCGTCTGCGTCTTTGTCTCCGTCTTTGTCTACGTCTTTGTCCACGTCTTTATCTCTGTTTTTGTCTCCGTCCATGTCTCCTGCCCCTCTGTCTCGGTCTATGTCTCATGCGCCTCTGTCTCTGTCTCTGTCTGTGTCTCTGTCTCTGTCTCTGTCTCTATCTCGGTCTCTGTCTCCGTCTTTGTCACCGTCTTTGTCTTCGTCTTTGTCTCATGCCCCAGGGTCACCGCCTTTGTCTCCTGCCCTTCTGTTTCTGTCGCTCCCTCTGTTTCTGTCTGTGTCTCTGTCTCTGTCTCTGTCTCTGTCTCTGTCTCTGTCTCTGTCTCTGTCTCTGTCTCTGTCTCTGTCTCTGTCTCTGTCTCGGTCTCCGTCTCCGTCATTGTCTCCGCCCATGTCTCCTGCCCCTCTCTCTCGGTCTTTGTCTCACGCGCTTCTGTCTCTGTCTCTGACTCTGTCTCTGTCTCTGTCTCTGTCTCTGTCTTTGTCTCCATCTTTTTCTCCGTCTTTGTCTCCGTCTTTGTCACCGTCTTTGTCTCCGCCGTCGTCTTCCTCTTCGTCTGCGTCTTTGTCTCCGTCTTTGTCTACGTCTTTGTCCACGTCTTTGTCTCTGTTTTTGTCTCCGTCCATGTCTCCTGCCCCTCTGTCTCGGTCTACGTCTCATGCGCCTCTGTCTCTGTCTCTGTCTGTGTCTCTGTCTCTGTCTCTGTCTCTGTCTCTGTCTCTGTCTCTGTCTCTGTCTCTGTCTCTGTCTCTGTCTCTGTCTCTGTCTCTGTCTCTGTCTCTGTCTCTGTCCCTGTCTCTGTCTCTGTCTCTGTCTCTGTCTCTTTCCCTGTCTCTGTCTCTGCCTCTGTCTCTGTCTCTGTCCCTGTCTCTGTCTCTGTCTCTGTCTCTGTCTCTGTCTCTGTCTCTGTCTCTGTCTCTGTCTCTGTCTCTGTCTCTGTCTCTGTCTCTGTCTCTGTCTCTGTCTCTGTCTCTGTCTCTGTCTCTGTCTCTGTCTCGGTCTCTGTCTCCGTCTTTGTCACCGTCTTTGTCTCCGTCTTTGTCTCAGTCTTTGCCTCCGTCTTTGCCTCCGCCTTTGTCTTCCTACTTGTCTCTGTTTTTGTCTCCGTCTTTGTCTCCGTCTTTGTCTCTATCTCTGTCTCTGTTCTGTCTCTGTCTCTGTCTCTGTCCTTGTCTCTGTCTCTGTCTCTGTCTCTGTCTCTGTCTCTGTCTCTGTCTCTGTCTCCGTCTCCGTCTCCGTCTCCGTCTCCGTCTCCGTCTCCGTCTCTGTCTCCATCTTTTTCTCCGTCTTTGTCTCCGTCTTTGTCACCGTCTTTGTCTCCGCCGTCGTCTTCCTCTTCGTCTGCGTCTTTGTCTCCGTCTTTGTCTACGTCTTTGTCCACGTCTTTGTCTCTGTTTTTGTCTCCGTCCATGTCTCCTGCCCCTCTGTCTCGGTCTACGTCTCATGCGCCTCTGTCTCTGTCTCTGTCTCTGTCTCTGTCTGTGTCTCTGTCTCTGTCTCTGTCTCTGTCTCTGTCTCTGTCTCTGTCTCTGTCTCTGTCTCTGTCTCTGTCTCTGTCTCTGTCTCTGTCTGTGTCTCTGTCTCTGTCTCTGTCTCTGTCTCTGTCTCTGTCTCTGTCTCTGTCTCTGTCTCTGTCTCAGTCTCTGTCTCTGTCTCTGTCTCTGTCTCTGTCTCTGTCTCTGTCTCTGTCTCTGTCTCTGTCTCTGTCTCTGTCTCTGTCTCTGTCTCTGTCTCTGTCTCTGTCTCTGTCTCTGTCTCTGTCTCTGTCTCTGTCTCTGTCTCTGTCTCCGTCTTTGTCTCCGTCTTTGTATCCGTCATTGTCTCCGCCCATGTCTCCTGCCCCTCTCTCTCGGTCTTTGTCTCACGCGCTTCTGTCTCTGTCTCTGTCTCTGTCTCTGTCTCTGTCTCTGTCTCTGTATCTGCCTCTGTCTCTGTCCCTGCCTCTGTCTCTGTCTCTGTCTCTGTCTCTGTCTCTGTCTCTGTCTCTGTCTCTGTCTCTGTCTCTGTCTCTGTCTCTGTCTCTGTCTCTGTCTCTGTCTCTGTCTCTGTCTCTGTCTCCGTCTTTGTCTCCGTCTTTCTATCCGTCATTGTCTCCGCCCATGTCTCCTGACCCTCTCTCTCGGTCTTTATCTCATGCGCTTCTGTCTCTGTCTCTGTCTCTGTCTCTGTCTCGGTCTCTGTCTCTGTCTCTGTCTCTGTTCCCGTCTCTGTCTCCGCCCCTGCCTCTGTCTCTGTCTTTGTCTCCATCTTTTTCTCCGTCTTCGTCTCCGTCTTTGTCACCGTCTTTGTCTCCGTCGTCGTCTTCCTCTTCGTCTGCGTCTTTGTCTCCGTCTTTGTCTACGTCTTTGTCCACGTCTTTATCTCTGTTTTTGTCTCCGTCCATGTCTCCTGCCCCTCTGTCTCGGTCTATGTCTCATGCGCCTCTGTCTCTGTCTCTGTCTGTGTCTCTGTCTCTGTCTCTGTCTCTATCTCGGTCTCTGTCTCCGTCTTTGTCACCGTCTTTGTCTTCGTCTTTGTCTCATGCCCCAGGGTCACCGCCTTTGTCTCCTGCCCTTCTGTTTCTGTCGCTCCCTCTGTTTCTGTCTGTGTCTCTGTCTCTGTCTCTGTCTCTGTCTCTGTCTCTGTCTCTGTCTCTGTCTCGGTCTCCGTCTCCGTCATTGTCTCCGCCCATGTCTCCTGCCCCTCTCTCTCGGTCTCTGTCTCTGACTCTGTCTCTGTCTCTGTCTCTGTCTCTGTCTCTGTCTATGTCTCTGTCTCTGTCTCTGTCTCTGTCTCTGTCTCTGTCTCTGTCTCTGTCTCTGTCTCTGTCTCTTTCCCTGGCTCTGTCTCTGCCTCTGTCTCTGTCTCTGTCCCTGTCTCTGTCTCTGTCTCTGTCTCTGTCTCTGTCTCTGTCTCTGTCTCTGTCTCTGTCTCTGTCTATGTCTCTGTCTCTGTCTCTGTCTCTGTCTCTGTCTCTGTCTCTGTCTCTGTCTCTGTCTCTGTCTCTGTCTCTGTCTCCGTCTTTGTCTCCATCTTTGTATCCGTCATTGTCTCCGCCCATGTCTCCTGCCCCTCTCTCTCGGTCTTTGTCTCACGCGCTTCTGTTTCTGTCTCTGTCTCTGTCTCTGTCTCTGTCTCTGTCTCTGTCTCTGTCTCTGTCTCTGTCTCTGTCCCTGTCTATGTCTCTGTCTCTGTCTCTGTCTCTGTCTCTGTCTCTGTCTCTGTCTCTGTCTCTGTCTCTGTCTCTGTCCCTGTCTCCGTCTCTGTCTCTGTCTCTGACTCTGTCTCTGTCTCTGTCTCTGTCTCTGTCTCTGTCTCTGTCTCTGTCTCTGTCTCTGTCTCTGTCTCTGTCTCTGTCTCTGTCTCTGTCTCTGTCTCTGTCTCCGTCTTTGTCTCCGTCTTTGTATCCGTCATTGTCTCCGCCCATGTCTCCTGACCCTCTCTCTCGGTCTTTATCTCATGCGCTTCTGTCTCTGTCTCTGTCTCTGTCTCTGTCTCGGTCTCTGTCTCTGTCTCTGTCTCTGTTCCCGTCTCTGTCTCCGCCCCTGCCTCTGTCTCTGTCTTTGTCTCCATCTTTTTCTCCGTCTTTGTCTCCGTCTTTGTCACCGTCTTTGTCTCCGTCGTCGTCTTCCTCTTCGTCTGCGTCTTTGTCTCCGTCTTTGTCTACGTCTTTGTCCACGTCCTTATCTCTGTTTTTGTCTCCGTCCATGTCTCCTGCCCCTCTGTCTCGGTCTATGTCTCATGCGCCTCTGTCTCTGTCTCTGTCTGTGTCTCTGTCTCTGTCTCTGTCTCTATCTCGGTCTCTGTCTCCGTCTTTGTCACCGTCTTTGTCTTCGTCTTTGTCTCATGCCCCAGGGTCACCGCCTTTGTCTCCTGCCCTTCTGTTTCTGTCGCTCCCTCTGTTTCTGTCTGTGTCTCTGTCTCCATCTCTGTCTCTGTCTCGGTCTCTGTCTCTGTCTCTGTCTCGGTCTCTGCCTCCGTCTTTGTCTCCGTCTTTGTGTCCGTCTTTGTCTCCGTCTTTGTCTCCGTCTTTGTCTCTGTCTTCGTCTCCCGCTATGCTTTCGTCTTCGTCTCCATATTTGTCTCATGCCCCAGGGTCACCGCCTTTGTCTCCTGCCCTTCTGTTTCTGTCGCTCCCTCTGTTTCCGTCTGTGTCTCTGTCTCCGTCTTTGTCTCTGTCTCTGTCTCTGTCCCTGTCTCTGTCTCCGTCTCTGTCTCTGTCTCTGTCTCTGTCTCTGTCTCTGTCTCTGTCTCTGTCTCTGTCTCTGTCTCTGTCTCTGTCTCTGTCTCTGTCTCCGTCTCTGTCAGCATCTCTGTCTCTGTCTCTGTCGCTGGGTCAGTCTCTGTCTTTACCTCTGTCTTTGTCTCTGTTTTTGCCTCCGTCTCTGTCTCCGTATTTGACTCCGTCTTTGTCTCCTTCTCTGTCTTCGTCTTAGTCTCCGTCTTTGTCTCTGTCTTTGCCTCCGTATTTGTCTCCGTCTGTGTCTCCATCTTTGTCTCCGTCTTTGTCTCCGTCTTTGCCTCCGTCTTTGTCTCAGTCTTTGCCTCCGTCTTTGCCTCCGCCTTTGTCTTCCTACTTGTCTCTGTTTTTGTCTCCGTCTTTGTCTCCGTCTTTGTCTCTATCTCTGTCTCTGTTCTGTCTCTGCCTCTGTCTCTGTCTCTGTCTCCGTCTCTGTCTCTGTCTCTGTCTCTGTCTCTGTCTCTGTCTCTGTCTCTGTCTCTGTCCTTGTCTCTGTCTCTGTCTCTGTCTCTGTCTCTGTCTCTGTCTCTGCCTCTGTCTCTGTCTCTGTCCCTGTCTCTGTCTCTGTCTCTGTCTCTGTCTCCGTCTTTGTCTCCGTCTTTGTATCCGTCATTGTCTCCGCCCATGTCTCCTGCCCCTCTCTCTCGGTCTTTGTCTCACGCGCTTCTGTCTCTGTCTCTGTCTCTGTCTCTGTCTCTGTCTCTGTCTCTGTCTCTGTCTCTGTCTCTGTCTCTGTCTCTGTCTCTGTCTCTGTCTCTGTCTCTGTCTCTGTCTCCGTCTTTGTCTCTGTCTTTCTATCCGTCATTGTCTCCGCCCATGTCTCCTGACCCTCTCTCTCGGTCTTTATCTCATGCGCTTCTGTCTCTGTCTCTGTCTCTGTCTCTGTCTCGGTCTCTGTCTCTGTCTCTGTCTCTGTTCCCGTCTCTGTCTCCGCCCCTGCCTCTGTCTCTGTCTTTGTCTCCATCTTTCCTCCGTCTTTGTCTCCGTCTTTGTCACCGTCTTTGTCTCCGTCGTCGTCTTCCTCTTCGTCTGCGTCTTTGTCTCCGTCTTTGTCTACGTCTTTGTCCACGTCTTTATCTCTGTTTTTGTCTCCGTCCATGTCTCCTGCCCCTCTGTCTCGGTCTATGTCTCATGCGCCTCTTTCTCTGTCTCTGTCTGTGTCTCTGTCTCTGTCTTTGTCTCTATCTCGGTCTCTGTCTCCGTCTTTGTCACCGTCTTTGTCTTCGTCTTTGTCTCATGCCCCAGGGTCACCGCCTTTGTCTCCTGCCCTTCTGTTTCTGTCGCTCCCTCTGTTTCTGTCTGTGTCTCTGTCTCTGTCTCTGTCTCTGTCTCTGTCTCTGTCTCTGTCTCTGTCTCTGTCTCTGTCTCTGTCTCTGTCTCTGTCTCTGTCTCGGTCTCCGTCTCCGTCATTGTCTCCGCCCATGTCTCCTGCCCCTCTCTCTCGGTCTTTGTCTCACGCGCTTCTGTCTCTGTCTCTGACTCTGTCTCTGTCTCTGTCTCTGTCTCTGTCTTTGTCTCCATCTTTTTCTCCGTCTTTGTCTCCGTCTTTGTCACCGTCTTTGTCTCCGCCGTCGTCTTCCTCTTCGTCTGCGTCTTTGTCTCCGTCTTTGTCTACGTCTTTGTCCACGTCTTTGTCTCTGTTTTTGTCTCCGTCCATGTCTCCTGCCCCTCTGTCTCGGTCTACGTCTCATGCGCCTCTGTCTCTGTCTCTGTCTGTGTCTCTGTCTCTGTCTCTGTCTCTGTCTCTGTCTCTGTCTCTGTCTCTGTCTCTGTCTCTGTCTCTGTCTCTGTCTCTGTCTCTGTCTCTGTCCCTGTCTCTGTCTCTGTCTCTGTCTCTGTCTCTTTCCCTGTCTCTGTCTCTGCCTCTGTCTCTGTCTCTGTCCCTGTCTCTGTCTCTGTCTCTGTCTCTGTCTCTGTCTCTGTCTCTGTCTCTGTCTCTGTCTCTGTCTCTGTCTCTGTCTCTGTCTCTGTCTCTGTCTCTGTCTCTGTCTCTGTCTCTGTCTCTGTCTCTGTCTCTGTCTCTGTCTCTGTCTCTGTCTCTGTCTCTGTCTCTGTCTCTGTCTCTGTCTCTGTCTCTGTCTCTGTCTCTGTCTCTGTCTCTGTCTCTGTCTCTGTCTCGGTCTCTGTCTCCGTCTTTGTCACCGTCTTTGTCTCCGTCTTTGTCTACGTCTTTGTCTCCGTCTTTGTCACCGACTTTGTCTCCGTCGTCGTCTTCCTCTTCGTCTCCGTCTTTGTCTCCGTCTTTGTCACCGTCTTTGTTTCCGTCTTCGTCTCCGCCTTCGTCTCATGCCCCAGGGTCACCGGCTTTGTCTCCTGCCCTTCTGTTTCTGTCGCTCCCTCTGTTTCTGTCTGTGTCTCTGTTCTGTCTCTGTCTCTCTCTCTGTCTCTGTCTCTGTCTCTGTCTCTGTCTCTGTCTCTGTCTCTGTCTCTGTCTCTGTCTCTGTCTCTGTCTCTGTCTCTGTCTCTGTCTCTGTCTGTTCCCGTCTCTGTCTCCGCCCCTGCCTCTGTCTCTGTCTTTGTCTCCATCTTTTTCTCCGTCTTTGTCTCCGTCTTTGTCACCGTCTTTGTCTCCGCCGTCGTCTTCCTCTTCGTCTGCGTCTTTGTCTCCGTCTTTGTCTACGTCTTTGTCCACGTCTTTGTCTCTGTTTTTGTCTCCGTCCATGTCTCCTGCCCCTCTGTCTCGGTCTATGTCTCTGTCTCTGTCTCTGTCTCTGTCTCTGTCTCTGTCTCTGTCTCTGTCTCTGTCTCGGTCTCCGTCTCCGTCTTTGTACCTGTCTTTGTCTCCGTATTTGTGTCCGTCTTTGTCTCCGTCCACGTCTCCTGCCCCTCTGTCTCTGTCTCTGTCTCAGTCTCTGACTCTGTCTCTGTCTCTGTCTCTGTTTCTGTCTCTGCCTCTCTCTATGTCTCTGTCTTTGTCTCTGTCTCTGTCTCTGTCTCTGTCTCTGCCTCTGTCTCTGTCTGTGGCTCTGTCTTTGTCTCATGCGCCTCTGTCTTTGTCTCTGTCTGTGTCTCTGTCTATGCCTCTGTCTCTGTCTATGTTTCTGTCTCTGTCGCTGCCTCTGTCTCCGTCTTTGTCTCCATCTTTGTCTGCGTCTTTGTCTCCGACTTTGTCACCGTCTTTGTCTCCGTCGTCGTCTTCCTCTTCGTCTCCGTCTCTGTGTCCGTCTTTGTCTCCGTCGTTGTCTCCGTCTTTGTCTCCGTCTTTGTCTCCGTCCTTGTATCCGTCTGTGTCTCCGTCCGTGTCTCCTGCCCCTCTGTCTCGGTCGTTGTCTCATGCGCGTCTGCCTCTGTCTGTGTCTCTGTCTCTGTCTCTGCCTCTGTATCGGTCTCTGCCTTTGTCTCTGTCTCTGTCTCTGTCTCTGCCTCTGTATCGGTCTCTGCCTTTGTCTCTGTCTCTGTCTCTGTCTCTGTCTCTGTCTCTGCCTCTGCCTCTGCCTCTGTCTCTGTCCCCGTCTCTGTCTCCGTCTCCGTCTCTGTCTCTGTCTTTGTCTCTGCATCTGTCCCTGTCTCTGTCTCTGTCTCTGTCTCTGTCTCGGTCTCTGTCTCCGTCTTTGTGTCCGTCTTTGTCTCCGTCCTTTTCTCCGTCTGTGTCTCCGTCCGTGTTTCCTGGCCCTCTGTCTCGGGTGTTGTCTCATGCGCGTCTGTCTCTGTCTCTGTCTCTGTCTGTGTGTCTGTCTCTGTCTCTGCCGCTGTATCGGTCTCTGTCTTTGGCTCTGTCTCTGTCTCTGTCTCTGTCTCTGTCTCTGTCTCTGTCTCTGTCTCTGTCTCTGTCAGTGTCCCTGTCTCTGTCTCTGTCTCTGTCTCTGTCTCTGCCTCTGTCTCTGTCCCTGTCTCTGTCTCCGTCTCCGTCTCCGTCTCTGTCTCTGTCTCTGACTCCGTCTTTGTACCTGTCTTTGTCTCCGTATTTGTGTCTGTCTGTGTCTCCAGATTTGTCTCCGACTTTGTGTACGTCTTTGTCTCCGTCGTCGTCCTCCTCTTCGTCTCCGTCTTTGCCTCCGTCTTTGTCACCGTCTTTGTCTCCGTATTTGCCTCCGTCTTTGTCTCCGACTTTGCCTCCGTCTTTGTCTCCGTATTTGTCTCCGTCTGTGTCTCCATCTTCGTCTCCGCCTTTGTCTCCGTCGTCGTCTTCCTCTTCGTCTCCGTCTTTGCCTCCGTCTTTGTCACCGTCTTTGTCTCCGTATTTGTCTCCGTCTGTGTCTCCATATTTGTCTCCGTCTTTGTCTCCGTCTTTGCCTCCGTCTTTGTCTCCGTATTTGTCTCTGTCTGTGTCTCCATCTTTGTCTCCGCCTGTGTTTCCGTCTTTGTCTCCGTCGGCGTCTTCCTCTTCGTCTCCGTCTTTGTCTCCGTCTTTATCACCGTCTTTGTCTCCGTCTTTGTCTCCGTCCACTTCTCCTGCCCCTCTGTCTCTGCCTCTGTCTCAGTCTCTGTCTCTGTCTCCGTCTCTGTCTCTGTCCCTGTCTCTGTCTCTGTCTCTGTCTCTGTCTCTGTCTCTGTCTCTGTCTCTGTCTCTGTCTCTGTCTCTGTCTCTGTCTCTGTCTCTGTCTCTGTCTCTGTCTCTGTCTCTGTCTCTGTCTCTGTCTCTGTCTCTGTCTCTGTCCTGTCTCTGTCTCTGTCTCTGCCTCTGTCTCTGTCTGTGGCTCTGCCTTTGTCTCATGCGCCTCTGTCTTTGTCTCTGTCTGTGTCTCTGTCTGTGCCTCTGTCTCTGTCTCTGTTTCCGTCTCTGTCGCTGCCTCTGTCTCTGTCTCCGTCTCTCTCTCTTTTCCTGTCTGTGTCTCTGTCTGTGCCTCTGTCTCTGTCTCCGTCTCCGTCTCCGTCTCTGTCTCTGTCTCTGTCTCCGTCTTTGTACCTGTCTTTGTCTCCGTATTTGTGTCCGTCTGTGTCTCCAGATTTGTCTCCGACTTTGTATACGTCTTTGTGTCCGTCGTCGTCTTCCTCATCGTCTCCGTCTTTGCCTCCGTCTTTGTCACCGTCTTTGTCTCCGTATTTGCCTCCGTCTGTGTCTCCATCTTTGTATCCGTCTTTGTCTCCGACTTTGCCTCCGTCTTTGTCACCGTCTTTGTCTCCGTATTTGTCTCCGTCTGTGTCTCCATATCTGTCTCCGTCTTTGTCTCCGCCTTTGTCTCCGTCTTTGTCTCCGTCTTTGTCACCGTCTTTGTCTCCGTCTTTGTCTCCGTCCACGTCTCCTGCCCCTCTGTCTCTGTCGCTGTCTCAGTCTCTGTCTCTGTCTCTGTCTCTGTCTCTGTCTCTGCCTCTGTCTCTGTCTGTGGCTCTGTCTTTGTCTCATGCGCCTCTGTCTTTGTCTCTGTTTCTGTCTCTGTCGCTGCCTCTGTCTCTGTCTCTGTCTCTGTCTCTGTCTCTTTTCCTGTCTCGGTCTCTGTCTCTGTCACTTGCTCTGTCTCTGTCTCTGTTCCCTTCTCTGTCTCCGCCTCTGCCTCGGTCTCCGTCTTTGTCTCCATCTTCGTCTCCGTCTTTGCCTCCGTCTTTGTCACCGTCTTTGTCTCCATCTTCGTCTCCGCTTTGTCTCCCGCTTTGTCTCCGTCGTCGTCTTCCTCTTCGTCTCCGTCTTTGCCTCCGTCTTTGTCACCGTCTTTGTCTCCGTATTTGCCTCCGTCTGTGTCTCCATCATTGCCTCCGTCTTTGTCTCCGTCTGTGTCTCCATCTTCGTCTCCGCCTTTGTCTCCGTCTTTGTCTCCGTCGTCGTCTTCCTCTTCGTCTCCGTCTTTGCCTCCGTCTTTGTCACCGTCTTTGTCTCCGTATTTGTCTCCGTCTGTGTCTCCATATTTGTCTCCGTCTTTGTCTCCGTCTTTGTCTCCGCCTTTGTCACCGTCTTTGTCTCCGTCTTTGTCTCCGTCCACGTCTCCTGCCCCTCTGTCTCTGTCTCTGTCTCAGTCTCTGACTCTGTCTCAGTCTCTGCCTCTGTCTCTGTCTGTGCCTCTGTCTCTGTCTCTGTCTCTGTCTCTGTCTCTGTCTCTGTCTCTGCCTCTGTCTCTGTTCTTGTCTCCATCTTTGTCTCCGTCTTTGTCTCCGTCTTTGTCTCCGTCCTCGTCTTCCTCTTCGTCTCCGTCTTTGTCTCCGTCTATGTCACCGTCTTTGTCTCCGTCTTTGTCTCCGTCTTTGTCACCGTCTTTGTCTCCGTCTTTGTCTCCGTCCACGTCTCCTGCCCCTCTGTCTCTGTCTCTGTTTCAGTCTCTGTCTCTGTCTCTGTCTCTGTCTCTGTCTCTGTCTCTGTCTCTGTCTCTGTTTCTGTCTCTGCCTCTGTCTCCGTCTTTGTCTCCATCTTTGTCTGCGTCTTTGTCTCCGTCTTTGTCACCGTCTTTGTCTCCGTCGTCGTCTTCCTCTTCGTCTCCGTCTTTGTGTCCGTCTTTGTCTCCGTCCTTGTCTCCGTCTGTGTCTCCGTCCGTGTCTCCTGCCCCTCTGTCTTGGTCGTTGTCTCATGCGCGTCTGTCTCTGTCTCTGTCTCTGTCTGTGTCTCTGTCTCTGCCTCTGTCTCTGTCTGTGGCTCTGTCTTTGTCTCATGCGCCTCTGCCTTTGTCTCTGTCTGTGTCTCTGTCTGTGCCTCTGTCTCTGTCTCTGTTTCTGTCTCTGTCGCTGCCTCTGTCTCTGTCTCTCTCTCTGTCTCTTTTCCTGTCTCTGTCTCTGTCTCTGTCTCTGTTTCTGTCCCTTTCTCTGTCTCTGCCTCTGTTCCCTTCTCTGTCTCCGCCTCTGCCTCTGTCTCCGTCTTTGTCTCCATCTTTGTCTGCGTCTTTGTCTCCGTCTTTGTCACCGTCCTTGTCTCCGTCGTCGTCTTCCTCTTCGTCTCCGTCTTTGTCTCCGTCTTTGTCACCATCGTTTTCTCCGTCTTTGTCTACGTCTTTGTCTACTTCTTTGTCTCCGTCTTTGTCTCCGTCTTTGTCTCTGTCTCTGTCTCTGTCTCTGTCTCTGACTCTGTCTCTGTCTCTGTCTCTGTCTCTGTTTCTGTCCCTGTCCCTGTCTCTGTCTCTGTCTCTGTCTCTGTCTCTGTCTCTGTCTCTGTCTCTGCCTCTGTCTCCTTCCCTGTCTCTGTCTTCGTCTCCGTCTCTGTCTCCGTCTCTGCCTCCGTCTTTGTACCTGTCTTTGTCTCCGTATTTGTGTCCGTCTGTGTCTCCAGATTTGTCTCCGTCTTTGTCTACGTCTTTGTCTCCGTCGTCGTCTTCCTCTTCGTCTCCGTCTTTGTGTCCGTCTTTGTCACCGTCTTTGTCTCCGTCTTTGTCTCCGTCCACGTCGCCTGCCCCTCTGTCTCTGTCTCTGTCTCTGTTTCTGTCTCTGTCTCTGTCTCTTTTCCTGTCACTGTCCCTGTCTCTGTCCTTTTCTCTGTCTCTGTCCCTGTTCCCTTCTCTGTCTCCGCCTCTGCCTCTGTCTCCGTCTTTGTCTCCATCTTTGTCTGCGTCTTTGTCTCCGTCTTTGTCACCGTCCTTGTCTCCGTCGTCGTCTTCCTCTTCGTCTCCGTCTTTGTCTCCGTCTTTGTCACCATCGTTTTCTCCGTCTTTGTCTCCGTCTTTGTCTCCGTCTTTGTCTCCGTCTATGTCTCTGTCACTGTCTTTGTCTCTGTCTCTGTTTCTGTCTCTGTCTCTGTCTCTGTCCCTGTCCCTGTCCCTGTCTCTGTCTCTGTCTCTGTCACTGTCTCTGTCTCTGCCTCTGTCTCTGTCCCTGTCTCTGTCTCCGTCCCCGCCGCTGTCTCTGTCTCTGTCTCTGTGTCCATCTCTGTCTCTGTCTCAGTCTCTGTCTCTGTCTCTGTCTCTGTCTGTGTCTCTGCCTCTGTCTCCGTGTCTGCCGCTGTCTGCGTCTCTGTCGCTGTCTCTGTCTCTGTCTCTGTCTATGCCTCTGTCTGCGTCTCTGTCTCCGTCTCCGTCTCTGTCTATGTCTCTGTATCTGTCTCTGTCTCTGTCTCTGTCTCTGTCTCTGTCTCTGTATCGTACTCTGTCTCCGTCTCTGTCTTCGTCTTTTTCTCCGCCTTTGTCGCTGTCTTTGTCTCCGTATTTGTCTCCGTCTGTGTCTCCATCGTTGTCTCCGTCTTTTTCTCCGTCTTTGCCTCCGTCTTTGTCTCCGTATTTGTCTCCGTCTGTGTTGCCATCTTTGTCTCCGTCGCCGTCTTCCTCCTCGTGTCCGTCTTTGTCTCCGTCTTTGTCACCGTCCTTGTCTCCGTCTTTGTCTCCGTCCGTGTCTCCTGCCCCTCTGTCTCGGTCTTTGTCTCATGCGCGCCTCTCTCTGTTTCTGTCTCTGTCTGTGTCTCCGTCTCTGTCTCCGCCTTTGCCTCTGCCTTTGTCTCCGTATTTGTCTCCGTCTGTTTCTCCATCTCTGTCTCCGTCTCTGTCTCTGTCTCTGTATCTGTCTCTGTCTCTGTCTCTGTCTCTGTCTTTGTCTCCGCATTTGTCTCCGTCTTTGTCATCGTCTTTGTCTCCGTCGTCGTCTTCCTCTTCGTCTCCGTCTTTGTCTCCGTCTTTCTCACCGTCTTTGTCTCCGTCTTTGTCTCCGTCTTTGTCTATGTCTTTGTCTCCGTCTTTGTCTCCGTCCGTGTCTCCCTTCCCTCTGACTCGGTCTTTGTCGCATGCGCCACTGTCTCTGTCTCTGTCTCTGTCTCTGTCTCTGTCTGTGTCTCTGTCTCTGTCTCTGTCTCTGTCTCTGCCTCTGTATCGGTCTCTGTCTCCGTCTTTGTCTTCGTCTTTGTCTCTGTCTTTGTCTCCGTCTTTGTCTCCGTCGTCGTCTTCCTCTTCGTCTGCGTTTTTGTCTCCGTCCATGTCTCCTGCCCCTCTGTTTCTGTCTCTGTCTCTGTCTCTGTCTCTGTCTCTGTCTCTGTCTCTGTCTCTGTCTCTCTCCCTGTCTCTATCTCTGTCTCTGTCTCTGTCTCTGTCTCTGTCTCTGTCTCTGTCTCTGTCTCTGTCTCTGTCTCTGTCTCTGTCTCTGTCTCTGTCTCTGTCTCTGTCTCTGTCTCTGTCTCTGTCTCTGTTCCCGTCTCTGTCTCCGCCCCTGCCTCTGTCTCTGTCTTTGTCTCCATCTTTTTCTCCGTCTTTGTCTCCGTCTTTGTCACCGTCTTTGTCTACGTCGTCGTCTTCCTCTTCGTCTGCGTCTTTGTCTCCGTCTTTGTCTCCGTCCTTGTCTCCGTCTGTGTCTCCGTCCGTGTCTCCTGCCCCTCTGTCTTGGTCGTTGTCTCATGCGCGTCTGTCTCTGTCTCTGTCTCTGTCTGTGTCTCTGTCTCTGCCTCTGTCTCTGTCTCTGTCTCTGTCTCTGACTCTGTCTCTGTCTCTGTCTCTGTCTCTGTTTCTGTCCCTGTCCCTGTCTCTGTCTCTGTCTCTGTCTCTGTCTCTGTCTCTGTCTCTGCCTCTGTCTCCTTCCCTGTCTCTGTCTTCGTCTCCGTCTCTGTCTCCGTCTCTGCCTCCGTCTTTGTACCTGTCTTTGTCTCCGTATTTGTGTCCGTCTGTGTCTCCAGATTTGTCTCCGTCTTTGTCTACGTCTTTGTCTCCGTCGTCGTCTTCCTCTTCGTCTCCGTCTTTGTGTCCGTCTTTGTCACCGTCTTTGTCTCCGTCTTTGTCTCCGTCCACGTCTCCTGCCCCTCTGTCTCTGTCTCTGTCTCTGTTTCTGTCTCTGTCTCTGTCTCTTTTCCTGTCACTGTCCCTGTCTCTGTCCTTTTCTCTGTCTCTGTCCCTGTTCCCTTCTCTGTCTCCGCCTCTGCCTCTGTCTCCGTCTTTGTCTCCATCTTTGTCTGCGTCTTTGTCTCCGTCTTTGTCACCGTCCTTGTCTCCGTCGTCGTCTTCCTCTTCGTCTCCGTCTTTGTCTCCGTCTTTGTCACCATCGTTTTCTCCGTCTTTGTCTCCGTCTTTGTCTCCGTCTTTGTCTCCGTCTATGTCTCTGTCACTGTCTTTGTCTCTGTCTCTGTTTCTGTCTCTGTCTCTGTCTCTGTCCCTGTCCCTGTCTCTGTCTCTGTCTCTGTCACTGTCTCTGTCTCTGCCTCTGTCTCTGTCCCTGTCTCTGTCTCCGTCCCCGCCGCTGTCTCTGTCTCTGTCTCTGTGTCCATCTCTGTCTCTGTCTCAGTCTCTGTCTCTGTCTCTGTCTCTGTCTGTGTCTCTGCCTCTGTCTCCGTGTCTGCCGCTGTCTGCGTCTCTGTCGCTGTCTCTGTCTCTGTCTCTGTCCATGCCTCTGTCTGCGTCTCTGTCTCCGTCTCCGTCTCTGTCTATGTCTCTGTATCTGTCTCTGTCTCTGTCTCTGTCTCTGTCTCTGTCTCTGTATCGTACTCTGTCTCCGTCTCTGTCTTCGTCTTTTTCTCCGCCTTTGTCGCTGTCTTTGTCTCCGTATTTGTCTCCGTCTGTGTCTCCATCGTTGTCTCCGTCTTTTTCTCCGTCTTTGCCTCCGTCTTTGTCTCCGTATTTGTCTCCGTCTGTGTTGCCATCTTTGTCTCCGTCGCCGTCTTCCTCCTCGTGTCCGTCTTTGTCTCCGTCTTTGTCACCGTCCTTGTCTCCGTCTTTGTCTCCGTCCGTGTCTCCTGCCCCTCTGTCTCGGTCTTTGTCTCATGCGCGCCTCTCTCTGTTTCTGTCTCCGTCTGTGTCTCCGTCTCTGTCTCCGCCTTTGCCTCTGCCTTTGTCTCCGTATTTGTCTCCGTCTGTTTCTCCATCTCTGTCTCCGTCTCTGTCTCTGTCTCTGTATCTGTCTCTGTCTCTGTCTCTGTCTCTGTCTTTGTCTCCGCCTTTGTCTCCGTCTTTGTCATCGTCTTTGTCTCCGTCGTCGTCTTCCTCTTCGTCTCCGTCTTTGTCTCCGTCTTTCTCACCGTCTTTGTCTCCGTCTTTGTCTCCGTCTTTGTCTATGTCTTTGTCTCCGTCTTTGTCTCCGTCCGTGTCTCCCTTCCCTCTGACTCGGTCTTTGTCGCATGCGCCACTGTCTCTGTCTCTGTCTCTGTCTCTGTCTGTGTCTCTGTCTCTGTCTCTGTCTCTGTCTCTGTCTCTGCCTCTGTATCGGTCTCTGTCTCCGTCTTTGTCTTCGTCTTTGTCTCTGTCTTTGTCTCCGTCTTTGTCTCCGTCGTCGTCTTCCTCTTCGTCTGCGTTTTTGTCTCCGTCCATGTCTCCTGCCCCTCTGTTTCTGTCTCTGTCTCTGTCTCTGTCTCTGTCTCTGTCTCTGTCTCTGTCTCTGTCTCTGTCTCTCTCCCTGTCTCTATCTCTGTCTCTGTCTCTGTCTCTGTCTCTGTCTCTGTCTCTGTCTCTGTCTCTGTCTCTGTCTCTGTCTCTGTCTCTGTCTCTGTCTCTGTCTCTGTCTCTGTCTCTGTCTCTGTCTCTGTCTCTGTTCCCGTCTCTGTCTCCGCCCCTGCCTCTGTCTCTGTATTTGTCTCCATCTTTTTCTCCGTCTTTGTCTCCGTCTTTGTCACCGTCTTTGTCTACGTCGTCGTCTTCCTCTTCGTCTGCGTCTTTGTCTCCGTCTTTGTCTACGTCTTTGTCCACGTCTTTGTCTCTGTTTTTGTCTCCGTCCATGTCTCCTGCCCCTCTGTCTCGGTCTATGTCTCATGCGCCTCTGTCTCTGTCTCTGTCTGTGTCTCTGTATCTGTCTGTGTCTCTGTCTCTGTCTCTGTCTCTGTCTCGGTCTCTGTCTCCGTCTTTGTCACCGTCTTTGTCTCCGTCTTTGTCTCATGCCCCAGGGTCACCGCCTTTGTCTCCTGCCCTTCTGTTTCTGTCGCTCCCTCTGTTTCTGTCTGTGTCTCTGTCTCCGTCTCTGTCTCTGTCTTTGTCTCAGTCTTTGCCTCCGTCTCTGTCTCCGTATTTGACTCCGTCTTTGTCTCCTTCTCTGTCTTCGTCTTAGTCTCCGTCTTTGTCTCTGTCTTTGCTTCCGTATTTGTCTCCGTCTGTGTCTCCATCTTTGTCTCCGTCTTTGTCTCCGTCTTTGCCTCCGTCTCTGTCTCAGTCTTTGCCTCCGTCTTTGCCTCCGCCTTTGTCTTCCTACTTGTCTCTGTTTTTGTCTCCGTCTTTGTCTCCGTCTTTGTCTCTATCTCTGTCTCTGTTCTGTCTCTGTCTCTGTCTCTGTCTCTGTCTCTGTCTCTGTCCCCGTCTCTGCCTCTGTCTCTGTCTCTGTCTCTGTCTCTGTCTCTGTCTCTGTCTCTGTCTCTGTCTCTGTCTCTGTCTTTGTCTCTGTCTCTGTCTGTGTCTCTGTCTCTGTCTCTGTCTCCGTCTCCGTCTCTGTCTCCGTCTCCGTCTCTGTCTCCATTATTTTTCTCCGTCTTTGTCTCCGTGTTTGTCACCGTCTTTGTCTCCGCCGTCGTCTTCCTCTTCGTCTGCGTCTTTGTCTCCGTCTTTGTCTACGTCTTTGTCCACGTCTTTGTCTCTGTTTTTGTCTCCGTCCATGTCTCCTGCCCCTCTGTCTCGGTCTACGTCTCATGCGCCTCTGTCTCTGTCTCTGTCTGTGTCTCTGTCACTGTCTCTGTCACTGTCTCTGTCTCTGTCTCTGTCTCTGTCTCTGTCTCTGTCTCTGTCTCTGTCTCTGTCTCTGTTTCTGTCTCTGTCTCTGTCTCTGTCTCTGTCTCTGTCTCTGTCTCTGTCTCTGTCTCTGTCTCTGTCTCTGTCTCTGTCTCCGTCTTTGTCTCCGTCTTTGTATCCGTCATTGTCTCCGCCCATGTCTCCTGCCCCTCTCTCTCGGTCTTTGTCTCATGCGCTTCTGTCTCTGTCTCTGTCACTGTCTCTGTCTCTGTCTCTGTCCCTGTCTCTGTCTCTGTCTCTGTTCCCGTCTCTGTCTCCGCCCCTGCCTCTGTCTCTGTCTTTGTCTCCATCTTTTTCTCCGTCTTTGTCTCCGTCTTTGTCACCGTCTTTGTCCCCGTCGTCGTCTTCCTCTTCGTCTGCGTCTTTGTCTCCGTCTTTGTCTACGTCTTTGTCCACGTCTTTGTCTCTGTTTTTGTCTCCGTCCATGTCTCCTGCCCCTCTGTCTCGCTCTATGTCTCATGCGCCTCTGTCTCTGTCTCTGTCTGTGTCTCTGTCTCTGTCTCTGTCTCTGTCTCTGTCTCGGTCTCTGTCTCCGTCTTTGGCACCGTCTTTGTCTCCGTCTTTGTCTCATGCCCCAGGGTCACCGCCTTTGTCTCCTGCCCTTCTGTTTCTGTCGCTCCCTCTGTTTCCGTCTGTGTCTCTGTCTCCGTCTCTGTCTCTGTCTCCGTCTCTGTCTCTGTCTCTGTCTCGGTCTCTGTCTCCGTCTTTGTCTCCGTCTTTGTGTCCGTCTTTGTCTCCGTCTTTGTCTCCGTCTTCGTCTCCCTCTATGTTTCCGTCTTCGTCTCCGTCTTTGTCTCATGCCCCAGGGTCACCGCCTTTGTCTCCTGCCCTTCTGTTTCTGTCCCTCCCTCTGTTTCTGTCTGTGTCTCTGTCTCCGTCTTTGTCTCTGTCTCTGTCTCTGTCTCTGTCTCTGCCTCTGTCTCTGTCTCTGTCTCTGTCTCTGTCTCTGTCTCTGTCTCTGTCTCTGTCTCTGTCTCTGTCTCTGTCTCTGTCTCTGTCTCTGTCTCTGTCTCTGTCTCTGTCTCTGTCTCTGTCTCTGTCTCTGTCTTCGTCTCTGTCTCTGTCTCTGTCTCCGTCTCTGTCTCTGTCTCTGTCTCTGTCTCTGTCTCTGTCTCTGTCTCTGTCTCTGTCTCTGTCTCCGTCTTTGTCTCCGTCTTTGTCACCGTCTTTGTCTCCGTCGTCGTCTTCCTCTTCGTCTGCGTCTTTGTCTCCGTCTTTGTCTACGTCTTTGTCCACGTCTTTGTCTCTGTTTTTGTCTCCGTCCATGTCTCCTGCCCCTCTGTCTGTGTCTCTGTCTCTGTCTCTGTCTCTGTCTCTGTCTCTGTCTCTGTCTCTGTCTCTGTCTCTGTCTCTGTCTCTGTCTCTGTCTCTGTCTCTGTCTCTGTCTCTGTCTCTGTCTCTGTCTCTGTCTCTGTCTCGGTCTCTGTCTCTGTCTCTGTCTCTGTTCCCGTCTCTGTCTCCGCCCCTGCCTCTGTCTCTGTCTTTGTCTCCATCTTTTTCTCCGTCTTCGTCTCCGTCTTTGTCGCCGTCTTTGTCTCCGTCGTCGTCTTCCTCTTCGTCTGCGTCTTTGTCCACGTCTTTATCTCTGTTTTTGTCTCCGTCCATGTCTCCTGCCCCTCTGTCTCGGTCTATGTCTCATGCGCCTCTATCTCTGTCTCTGTCTGTGTCTCTGTCTCTGTCTCTGTCTCTATCTCGGTCTCTGTCTCCGTCTTTGTCACCGTCTTTGTCTTCGTCTTTGTCTCATGCCCCAGGGTCACCGCCTTTGTCTCCTGCCCTTCTGTTTCTGTCGCTCCCTCTGTTTCTGTCTGTGTCTCTGTCTCTGTCTCTGTCTCTGTCTCTGTCTCTGTCTCTGTCTCTGTCTCGGTCTCCGTCTCCGTCATTGTCTCCGCCCATGTCTCCTGCCCCTCTCTCTCGGTCTTTGTCTCACGCGCTTCTGTCTCTGTCTCTGACTCTGTCTCTGTCTCTGTCTCTGTCTCTGTCTATGTCTCTGTCTCTGTCTCTGTCTCTGTCTCTGTCTCTGTCTCTGTCTCTGTCTCTGTCTCTGTCTCTGTCTCTATCTCTGTCTCTGTCTCTTTCCCTGGCTCTGTCTCTGCCTCTGTCTCTGTCTCTGTCCCTGTCTCTGTCTCTGTCTCTGTCTCTGTCTCTGTCTCTGTCTCTGTCTCTGTCTCTGTCTCTGTCTCTGTCTCTGTCTATGCCTCTGTCTCTGTCTCTGTCTCTGTCTCTGTCTCTGTCTCTGTCTCTGTCTCTGTCTCTGTCTCTGTCTCTGTCTCTGTCTCTGTCTCCGTCTTTGTCTCCGTCTTTGTATCCGTCATTGTCTCCGCCCATGTCTCCTGCCCCTCTCTCTCGGTCTTTGTCTCACGCGCTTCTGTTTCTGTCTCTGTCTCTGTCTCTGCCTCTGTCTCTGTCTCTGTCTCTGTCTCTGTCTCTGTCTCTGTCTCTGTCTCTGTCTATGTCTCTGTCTCTGTCTCTGTCTCTGTCTCTGTCTCTGTCTCTGTCTCTGTCTCTGTCCCTGTCTCCGTCTCTGTCTCTGTCTCTGTCTCTGTCTCTGTCTCTGTCTCTGTCTCTGTCTCTGTCTCTGTCTCTGTCTCTGTCTCTGTCTCTGTCTCTGTCTCTGTCTCTGTCTCCGTCTTTGTCTCCGTCTTTGTATCCGTCATTGTCTCCGCCCATGTCTCCTGACCCTCTCTCTCGGTCTTTATCTCATGCGCTTCTGTCTCTGTCTCTGTCTCTGTCTCTGTCTCGGTCTCTGTCTCTGTCTCTGTCTCTGTTCCCGTCTCTGTCTCCGCCCCTGCCTCTGTCTCTGTCTTTGTCTCCATCTTTTTCTCCGTCTTTGTCTCCGTCTTTGTCACCGTCTTTGTCTCCGTCGTCGTCTTCCTCTTCGTCTGCGTCTTTGTCTCCGTCTTTGTCTACGTCTTTGTCCACGTCTTTATCTCTGTTTTTGTCTCCGTCCATGTCTCCTGCCCCTCTGTCTCGGTCTATGTCTCATGCGCCTCTGTCTCTGTCTCTGTCTGTGTCTCTGTCTCTGTCTCTGTCTCTATCTCGGTCTCTGTCTCCGTCTTTGTCACCGTCTTTGTCTTCGTCTTTGTCTCATGCCCCAGGGTCACCGCCTTTGTCTCCTGCCCTTCTGTTTCTGTCGCTCCCTCTGTTTCTGTCTGTGTCTCTGTCTCCATCTCTGTCTCTGTCTCGGTCTCTGTCTCTGTCTCTGTCTCGGTCTCTGCCTCCGTCTTTGTCTCCGTCTTTGTGTCCGTCTTTGTCTCCGTCTTTGTCTCTGTCTTCGTCTCCCGCTATGTTTTCGTCTTCGTCTCCATATTTGTCTCATGCCCCAGGGTCACCGCCTTTGTCTCCTGCCCTTCTGTTTCTGTCGCTCCCTCTGTTTCCGTCTGTGTCTCTGTCTCCGTTTTTGTCTCTGTCTCTGTCTCTGTCCCTGTCTCTGTCTCCGTCTCTGTCTCTGTCTCTGTCTCTGTCTCTGTCTCTGTCTCTGTCTCTGTCTCTGTCTCTGTCTCTGTCTCTGTCTCTGTCTCTGTCTCCGTCTCTGTCAGCATCTCTGTCTCTGTCTCTGTCGCTGGGTCAGTCTCTGTCTTTACCTCTGTCTTTGTCTCTGTCTTTGCCTCCGTCTCTGTCTCCGTATTTGACTCCGTCTTTGTCTCCTTCTCTGTCTTCGTCTTAGTCTCCGTCTTTGTCTCTGTCTTTGCCTCCGTATTTGTCTCCGTCTGTGTCTCCATCTTTGTCTCCGTCTTTGTCTCCGTCTTTGCCTCCGTCTTTGTCTCCGTCTTTGCCTCCGTCTTTGTCTCAGTCTTTGCCTCCGTCTTTGCCTCCGCCTTTGTCTTCCTACTTGTCTCTGTTTTTGTCGCCGTCTTTGTCTCCGTCTTTGTCTCTATCTCTGTCTCTGTTCTGTCTCTGCCTCTGTCTCTGTCTCTGTCTCCGTCTCTGTCTCTGTCTCTGTCTCTGTCTCTGTCTCTGTCTCTGTCTCTGTCTCTGTCCTTGTCTCTGTCTCTGTCTCTGTCTCTGTCTCTGTCTCTGTCTCTGTCTCTGTCTCCGTCTCCGTCTCCGTCTCCGTCTCCGTCTCTGTCTCCATCTTTTTCTCCGTCTTTGTCTCCGTCTTTGTCACCGTCTTTGTCTCCGCCGTCGTCTTCCTCTTCGTCTGCGTCTTTGTCTCCGTCTTTGTCTACGTCTTTGTCCACGTCTTTGTCTCTGTTTTTGTCTCCGTCCATGTCTCCTGCCCCTCTGTCTCGGTCTACGTCTCATGCGCCTCTGTCTCTGTCTCTGTCTCTGTCTCTGTCTATGTCTCTGTCTCTGTCTCTGTCTCTGTCTCTGTCTCTGTCTCTGTCTCTGTCTCTGTCTCTGTCTCTGTCTCTGTCCCTGTCTCTGTCTCTGTCTCTGTCTCTGTCTCTGTCTCTGTCTCTGTCTCTGTCTCTGTCTCTGTCTCTGTCTCTGTCTCTGTCTCTGTCTCTATCTCTGTCTCTGTCTCCGTCTTTGTCTCCGTCTTTGTATCCGTCATTGTCTCCGCCCATGTCTCCTGACCCTCTCTCTCGGTCTTTATCTCATGCGCTTCTGTCTCTGTCTCTGTCTCTGTCTCTGTCTCTGTCTCGGTCTCTGTCTCTGTCTCTGTCTCTGTTCCCGTCTCTGTCTCCGCCCCTGCCTCTGTCTCTGTCTTTGTCTCCATCTTTTTCTCCGTCTTTGTCTCCGTCTTTGTCACCGTCTTTGTCTCCGTCGTCGTCTTCCTCTTCGTCTGCGTCTTTGTCTCCGTCTTTGTCTACGTCTTTGTCCACGTCTTTATCTCTGTTTTTGTCTCCGTCCATGTCTCCTGCCCCTCTGTCTCGGTCTATGTCTCATGCGCCTCTGTCTCTGTCTCTGTCTGTGTCTCTGTCTCTGTCTCTGTCTCTATCTCGGTCTCTGTCTCCGTCTTTGTCACCGTCTTTGTCTTCGTCTTTGTCTCATGCCCCAGGGTCACCGCCTTTGTCTCCTGCCCTTCTGTTTCTGTCGCTCCCTCTGTTTCTGTCTGTGTCTCTGTCTCCATCTCTGTCTCTGTCTCGGTCTCTGTCTCTGTCTCTGTCTCGGTCTCTGCCTCCGTCTTTGTCTCCGTCTTTGTGTCCGTCTTTGTCTCCGTCTTTGTCTCTGTCTTCGTCTCCCGCTATGTTTTCGTCTTCGTCTCCATATTTGTCTCATGCCCCAGGGTCACCGCCTTTGTCTCCTGCCCTTCTGTTTCTGTCGCTCCCTCTGTTTCCGTCTGTGTCTCTGTCTCCGTCTTTGTCTCTGTCTCTGTCTCTGTCCCTGTCTCTGTCTCCGTCTCTGTCTCTGTCTCTGTCTCTGTCTCTGTCTCTGTCTCTGTCTCTGTCTCTGTCTCTGTCTCTGTCTCTGTCTCCGTCTCTGTCAGCATCTCTGTCTCTGTCTCTGTCGCTGGGTCAGTCTCTGTCTTTACCTCTGTCTTTGTCTCTGTCTTTGCCTCCGTCTCTGTCTCCGTATTTGACTCCGTCTTTGTCTCCTTCTCTGTCTTCGTCTTAGTCTCCGTCTTTGTCTCTGTCTTTGCCTCCGTATTTGTCTCCGTCTGTGTCTCCATCTTTGTCTCCGTCTTTGTCTCCGTCTTTGCCTCCGTCTTTGTCTCAGTCTTTGCCTCCGTCTTTGCCTCCGCCTTTGTCTTCCTACTTGTCTCTGTTTTTGTCTCCGTCTTTGTCTCCGTCTTTGTCTCTATCTCTGTCTCTGTTCTGTCTCTGCCTCTGTCTCTGTCTCTGTCTCCGTCTCTGTCTCTGTCTCTGTCTCTGTCTCTGTCTCTGTCTCTGTCCTTGTCTCTGTCTCTGTCTCTGTCTCTGTCTCTGTCTCTGTCTCTGTCTCTGTCTCCGTCTCCGTCTCCGTCTCCGTCTCCGTCTCCGTCTCCGTCTCCGTCTCTGTCTTCATCTTTTTCTCCGTCTTTGTCTCCGTCTTTGTCACCGTCTTTGTCTCCGCCGTCGTCTTCCTCTTCGTCGGCGTCTTTGTCTCCGTCTTTGTCTACGTCTTTGTCCACGTCTTTGTCTCTGTTTTTGTCTCCGTCCATGTCTCCTGCCCCTCTGTCTCGGTCTACGTCTCATGCGCCTCTGTCTCTGTCTCTGTCTGTGTCTCTGTCTCTGTCTCTGTCTCTGTCTCTGTCTCTGTCTCTGCCTCTGTCTCTGTCTCTGTCTCTGTCTCTGTCTCTGTCTCTGTCTCTGTCTCTGTCTCTGTCTCTGTCCCTGTCTCTGTCTCTGTCTCTGTCTCTGTCTCTTTCCCTGTCTCTGTCTCTGCCTCTGTCTCTGTCTCTGTCCCTGTCTCTGTCTCTGTCTCTGTCTCTGTCTCTGTCTCTGTCTGTGTCTCTGTCTCTGTCTCTGTCTCTGTCTCTGTCTCTGTCTCTGTCTCTGTCTCTGTCTCTGTCTCTGTCTCTGTCTCTGTCTCTGTCTCTGTCTCTGTCTCTGTCTCTGTCTCTGTCTCTGTCTCTGTCTCTGTCTCTGTCTCTGTCTCTGTCTCTGTCTCCGTCTTTGTCTCCGTCTTTGTATCCGTCATTGTCTCCGCCCATGTCTCCTGCCCCTCTCTCTCGGTCTTTGTCTCACGCGCTTCTGTCTCTGTCTCTGTCTCTGTCTCTGTCTCTGTCTCTGTCTCTGTCTCTGCCTCTGTCTCTGTCCCTGTCTCTGTCTCTGTCTCTGTCTCTGTCTCTGTCTCTGTCTCTGTCTCTGTCTCTGTCTCTGTCTCTGTCTCTGTCTCTGTCTCTGTCTCTGTCTCTGTCTCTGTCTCTGTCTCTGTCTCCGTCTTTGTCTCCGTCTTTCTATCCGTCATTGTCTCCGCCCATGTCTCCTGACCCTCTCTCTCGGTCTTTATCTCATGCGCTTCTGTCTCTGTCTCTGTCTCTGTCTCTGTCTCGGTCTCTGTCTCTGTCTCTGTCTCTGTTCCCGTCTCTGTCTCCGCCCCTGCCTCTGTCTCTGTCTTTGTCTCCATCTTTTTCTCCGTCTTCGTCTCCGTCTTTGTCACCGTCTTTGTCTCCGTCGTCGTCTTCCTCTTCGTCTGCGTCTTTGTCTCCGTCTTTGTCTACGTCTTTGTCCACGTCTTTATCTCTGTTTTTGTCTCCGTCCATGTCTCCTGCCCCTCTGTCTCGGTCTATGTCTCATGCGCCTCTATCTCTGTCTCTGTCTGTGTCTCTGTCTCTGTCTCTGTCTCTATCTCGGTCTCTGTCTCCGTCTTTGTCACCGTCTTTGTCTTCGTCTTTGTCTCATGCCCCAGGGTCACCGCCTTTGTCTCCTGCCCTTCTGTTTCTGTCGCTCCCTCTGTTTCTGTCTGTGTCTCTGTCTCTGTCTCTGTCTCTGTCTCTGTCTCTGTCTCTGTCTCTGTCTCGGTCTCCGTCTCCGTCATTGTCTCCGCCCATGTCTCCTGCCCCTCTCTCTCGGTCTTTGTCTCACGCGCTTCTGTCTCTGTCTCTGACTCTGTCTCTGTCTCTGTCTCTGTCTCTGTCTATGTCTCTGTCTCTGTCTCTGTCTCTGTCTCTGTCTCTGTCTCTGTCTCTGTCTCTGTCTCTGTCTCTGTCTTTATCTCTGTCTCTGTCTCTTTCCCTGGCTCTGTCTCTGCCTCTGTCTCTGTCTCTGTCCCTGTCTCTGTCTCTGTCTCTGTCTCTGTCTCTGTCTCTGTCTCTGTCTCTGTCTCTGTCTCTGTCTCTGTCTATGCCTCTGTCTCTGTCTCTGTCTCTGTCTCTGTCTCTGTCTCTGTCTCTGTCTCTGTCTCTGTCTCTGTCTCTGTCTCCGTCTTTGTCTCCGTCTTTGTATCCGTCATTGTCTCCGCCCATGTCTCCTGCCCCTCTCTCTCGGTCTTTGTCTCACGCGCTTCTGTTTCTGTCTCTGTCTCTGTCTCTGTCTCTGTCTCTGTCTCTGTCTCTGTCTCTGTCTCTGTCTCTGTCTCTGTCTATGTCTCTGTCTCTGTCTCTGTCTCTGTCTCTGTCTCTGTCTCTGTCTCTGTCTCTGTCTCTGTCTCTGTCCCTGTCTCCGTCTCTGTCTCTGTCTCTGTCTCTGTCTCTGTCTCTGTCTCTGTCTCTGTCTCTGTCTCTGTCTCTGTCTCTGTCTCTGTCTCTGTCTCTGTCTCTGTCTCTGTCTCTGTCTCTGTCTCCGTCTTTGTCTCCGTCTTTGTATCCGTCATTGTCTCCGCCCATGTCTCCTGACCCTCTCTCTCGGTCTTTATCTCATGCGCTTCTGTCTCTGTCTCTGTCTCTGTCTCTGTCTCGGTCTCTGTCTCTGTCTCTGTCTCTGTTCCCGTCTCTGTCTCCGCCCCTGCCTCTGTCTCTGTCTTTGTCTCCATCTTTTTCTCCGTCTTTGTCTCCGTCTTTGTCACCGTCTTTGTCTCCGTCGTCGTCTTCCTCTTCGTCTGCGTCTTTGTCTCCGTCTTTGTCTACGTCTTTGTCCACGTCTTTATCTCTGTTTTTGTCTCCGTCCATGTCTCCTGCCCCTCTGTCTCGGTCTATGTCTCATGCGCCTCTGTCTCTGTCTCTGTCTGTGTCTCTGTCTCTGTCTCTGTCTCTATCTCGGTCTCTGTCTCCGTCTTTGTCACCGTCTTTGTCTTCGTCTTTGTCTCATGCCCCAGGGTCACCGCCTTTGTCTCCTGCCCTTCTGTTTCTGTCGCTCCCTCTGTTTCTGTCTGTGTCTCTGTCTCCATCTCTGTCTCTGTCTCGGTCTCTGTCTCTGTCTCTGTCTCGGTCTCTGCCTCCGTCTTTGTCTCCGTCTTTGTGTCCGTCTTTGTCTCCGTCTTTGTCTCTGTCTTCGTCTCCCGCTATGTTTTCGTCTTCGTCTCCATATTTGTCTCATGCCCCAGGGTCACCGCCTTTGTCTCCTGCCCTTCTGTTTCTGTCGCTCCCTCTGTTTCCGTCTGTGTCTCTGTCTCCGTTTTTGTCTCTGTCTCTGTCTCTGTCCCTGTCTCTGTCTCCGTCTCTGTCTCTGTCTCTGTCTCTGTCTCTGTCTCTGTCTCTGTCTCTGTCTCTGTCTCTGTCTCTGTCTCTGTCTCTGTCTCTGTCTCCGTCTCTGTCAGCATCTCTGTCTCTGTCTCTGTCGCTGGGTCAGTCTCTGTCTTTACCTCTGTCTTTGTCTCTGTCTTTGCCTCCGTCTCTGTCTCCGTATTTGACTCCGTCTTTGTCTCCTTCTCTGTCTTCGTCTTAGTCTCCGTCTTTGTCTCTGTCTTTGCCTCCGTATTTGTCTCCGTCTGTGTCTCCATCTTTGTCTCCGTCTTTGTCTCCGTCTTTGCCTCCGTCTTTGTCTCCGTCTTTGCCTCCGTCTTTGTCTCAGTCTTTGCCTCCGTCTTTGCCTCCGCCTTTGTCTTCCTACTTGTCTCTGTTTTTGTCGCCGTCTTTGTCTCCGTCTTTGTCTCTATCTCTGTCTCTGTTCTGTCTCTGCCTCTGTCTCTGTCTCTGTCTCCGTCTCTGTCTCTGTCTCTGTCTCTGTCTCTGTCTCTGTCTCTGTCTCTGTCCTTGTCTCTGTCTCTGTCTCTGTCTCAGTCTCTGTCTCTGTCTCTGTCTCTGTCTCTGTCTCCGTCTCCGTCTCCGTCTCCGTCTCCGTCTCTGTCTCCATCTTTTTCTCCGTCTTTGTCTCCGTCTTTGTCACCGTCTTTGTCTCCGCCGTCGTCTTCCTCTTCGTCTGCGTCTTTGTCTCCGTCTTTGTCTACGTCTTTGTCCACGTCTTTGTCTCTGTTTTTGTCTCCGTCCATGTCTCCTGCCCCTCTGTCTCGGTCTACGTCTCATGCGCCTCTGTCTCTGTCTCTGTCTCTGTCTCTGTCTATGTCTCTGTCTCTGTCTCTGTCTCTGTCTCTGTCTCTGTCTCTGTCTCTGTCTCTGTCTCTGTCCCTGTCTCTGTCTCTGTCTCTGTCTCTGTCTCTGTCTCTGTCTCTGTCTCTGTCTCTGTCTCTGTCTCTGTCTCTGTCTCTGTCTCTATCTCTGTCTCTGTCTCCGTCTTTGTCTCCGTCTTTGTATCCGTCATTGTCTCCGCCCATGTCTCCTGACCCTCTCTCTCGGTCTTTATCTCATGCGCTTCTGTCTCTGTCTCTGTCTCTGTCTCTGTCTCTGTCTCGGTCTCTGTCTCTGTCTCTGTCTCTGTTCCCGTCTCTGTCTCCGCCCCTGCCTCTGTCTCTGTCTTTGTCTCCATCTTTTTCTCCGTCTTTGTCTCCGTCTTTGTCACCGTCTTTGTCTCCGTCGTCGTCTTCCTCTTCGTCTGCGTCTTTGTCTCCGTCTTTGTCTACGTCTTTGTCCACGTCTTTATCTCTGTTTTTGTCTCCGTCCATGTCTCCTGCCCCTCTGTCTCGGTCTATGTCTCATGCGCCTCTGTCTCTGTCTCTGTCTGTGTCTCTGTCTCTGTCTCTGTCTCTATCTCGGTCTCTGTCTCCGTCTTTGTCACCGTCTTTGTCTTCGTCTTTGTCTCATGCCCCAGGGTCACCGCCTTTGTCTCCTGCCCTTCTGTTTCTGTCGCTCCCTCTGTTTCTGTCTGTGTCTCTGTCTCCATCTCTGTCTCTGTCTCGGTCTCTGTCTCTGTCTCTGTCTCGGTCTCTGCCTCCGTCTTTGTCTCCGTCTTTGTGTCCGTCTTTGTCTCCGTCTTTGTCTCTGTCTTCGTCTCCCGCTATGTTTTCGTCTTCGTCTCCATATTTGTCTCATGCCCCAGGGTCACCGCCTTTGTCTCCTGCCCTTCTGTTTCTGTCGCTCCCTCTGTTTCCGTCTGTGTCTCTGTCTCCGTCTTTGTCTCTGTCTCTGTCTCTGTCCCTGTCTCTGTCTCCGTCTCTGTCTCTGTCTCTGTCTCTGTCTCTGTCTCTGTCTCTGTCTCTGTCTCTGTCTCTGTCTCTGTCTCCGTCTCTGTCAGCATCTCTGTCTCTGTCTCTGTCGCTGGGTCAGTCTCTGTCTTTACCTCTGTCTTTGTCTCTGTCTTTGCCTCCGTCTCTGTCTCCGTATTTGACTCCGTCTTTGTCTCCTTCTCTGTCTTCGTCTTAGTCTCCGTCTTTGTCTCTGTCTTTGCCTCCGTATTTGTCTCCGTCTGTGTCTCCATCTTTGTCTCCGTCTTTGTCTCCGTCTTTGCCTCCGTCTTTGTCTCAGTCTTTGCCTCCGTCTTTGCCTCCGCCTTTGTCTTCCTACTTGTCTCTGTTTTTGTCTCCGTCTTTGTCTCCGTCTTTGTCTCTATCTCTGTCTCTGTTCTGTCTCTGCCTCTGTCTCTGTCTCTGTCTCCGTCTCTGTCTCTGTCTCTGTCTCTGTCTCTGTCTCTGTCTCTGTCCTTGTCTCTGTCTCTGTCTCTGTCTCTGTCTCTGTCTCTGTCTCTGTCTCTGTCTCCGTCTCCGTCTCCGTCTCCGTCTCCGTCTCCGTCTCCGTCTCCGTCTCTGTCTTCATCTTTTTCTCCGTCTTTGTCTCTGTCTTTGTCACCGTCTTTGTCTCCGCCGTCGTCTTCCTCTTCGTCTGCGTCTTTGTCTCCGTCTTTGTCTACGTCTTTGTCCACGTCTTTGTCTCTGTTTTTGTCTCCGTCCATGTCTCCTGCCCCTCTGTCTCGGTCTACGTCTCATGCGCCTCTGTCTCTGTCTCTGTCTGTGTCTCTGTCTCTGTCTCTGTCTCTGTCTCTGTCTCTGTCTCTGTCTCTGTCTCTGTCTCTGTCTCTGTCTCTGTCTCTGTCTCTGTCCCTGTCTCTGTCTCTGTCTCTGTCTCTGTCTCTTTCCCTGTCTCTGTCTCTGCCTCTGTCTCTGTCTCTGTCCCTGTCTCTGTCTCTGTCTCTGTCTCTGTCTCCGTCTTTGTCTCCGTCTTTGTATCCGTCATTGTCTCCGCCCATGTCTCCTGCCCCTCTCTCTCGGTCTTTGTCTCACGCGCTTCTGTCTCTGTCTCTGTCTCTGTCTCTGTCTCTGTCTCTGTCTCTGTCTCTGTCTCTGTCTCTGTCTCTGTCCCTGTCTCTGTCTCTGTCTCTGTCTCTGTCTCTGTCTCTGTCTCTGTCTCTGTCTCTGTCTCTGTCTCTGTCTCTGTCTCTGTCTCTGTCTCTGTCTCTGTCTCTGTCTCTGTCTCCGTCTTTGTCTCTGTCTTTCTATCCGTCATTGTCTCCGCCCATGTCTCCTGACCCTCTCTCTCGGTCTTTATCTCATGCGCTTCTGTCTCTGTCTCTGTCTCTGTCTCTGTCTCGGTCTCTGTCTCTGTCTCTGTCTCTGTTCCCGTCTCTGTCTCCGCCCCTGCCTCTGTCTCTGTCTTTGTCTCCATCTTTTTCTCCGTCTTTGTCTCCGTCTTTGTCACCGTCTTTGTCTCCGTCGTCGTCTTCCTCTTCGTCTGCGTCTTTGTCTCCGTCTTTGTCTACGTCTTTGTCCACGTCTTTATCTCTGTTTTTGTCTCCGTCCATGTCTCCTGCCCCTCTGTCTCGGTCTATGTCTCATGCGCCTCTGTCTCTGTCTCTGTCTGTGTCTCTGTCTCTGTCTTTGTCTCTATCTCGGTCTCTGTCTCCGTCTTTGTCACCGTCTTTGTCTTCGTCTTTGTCTCATGCCCCAGGGTCACCGCCTTTGTCTCCTGCCCTTCTGTTTCTGTCGCTCCCTCTGTTTCTGTCTGTGTCTCTGTCTCTGTCTCTGTCTCTGTCTCTGTCTCTGTCTCTGTCTCTGTCTCTGTCTCTGTCTCTGTCTCTGTCTCTGTCTCTGTCTCTGTCTCTGTCTCTGTCTCGGTCTCCGTCTCCGTCATTGTCTCCGCCCATGTCTCCTGCCCCTCTCTCTCGGTCTTTGTCTCACGCGCTTCTGTCTCTGTCTCTGACTCTGTCTCTGTCTCTGTCTCTGTCTCTGTCTTTGTCTCCATCTTTTTCTCCGTCTTTGTCTCCGTCTTTGTCACCGTCTTTGTCTCCGCCGTCGTCTTCCTCTTCGTCTGCGTCTTTGTCTCCGTCTTTGTCTACGTCTTTGTCCACGTCTTTGTCTCTGTTTTTGTCTCCGTCCATGTCTCCTGCCCCTCTGTCTCGGTCTACGTCTCATGCGCCTCTGTCACTGTCTCTGTCTGTGTCTCTGTCTCTGTCTCTGTCTCTGTCTCTGTCTCTGTCTCTGTCTCTGTCTCTGTCTCTTTCCCTGTCTCTGTCTCTGCCTCTGTCTCTGTCTCTGTCCCTGTCTCTGTCTCTGTCTCTGTCTCTGTCTCTGTCTCTGTCTCTGTCTCTGTCTCTGTCTCTGTCTCTGTCTCTGTCTCTGTCTCTGTCTCTGTCTCTGTCTCTGTCTCTGTCTCTGTCTCTGTCTCTGTCTCTGTCTCTGTCTCTGTCTCTGTCTCTGTCTCTGTCTCTGTCTCGGTCTCTGTCTCCGTCTTTGTCACCGTCTTTGTCTCCGTCTTTGTCTCCGTCTTTGTCTACGTCTTTGTCTCCGTCTTTGTCACCGACTTTGTCTCCGTCGTCGTCTTCCTCTTCGTCTCCGTCTTTGTCTCCGTCTTTGTCACCGTCTTTGTTTCCGTCTTCGTCTCCGCCTTCGTCTCATGCCCCAGGGTCACCGGCTTTGTCTCCTGCCCTTCTGTTTCTGTCGCTCCCTCTGTTTCTGTCTGTGTCTCTGTTCTGTCTCTGTCTCTCTCTCTGTCTCTGTCTCTGTCTCTGTCTCTGTCTCTGTCTCTGTCTCTGTCTCTGTCTCTGTCTGTTCCCGTCTCTGTCTCCGCCCCTGCCTCTGTCTCTGTCTTTGTCTCCATCTTTTTCTCCGTCTTTGTCTCCGTCTTTGTCACCGTCTTTGTCTCCGCCGTCGTCTTCCTCTTCGTCTGCGTCTTTGTCTCCGTCTTTGTCTACGTCTTTGTCCACGTCTTTGTCTCTGTTTTTGTCTCCGTCCATGTCTCCTGCCCCTCTGTCTCGGTCTATGTCTCTGTCTCTGTCTCTGTCTCTGTCTCTGTCTCTGTCTCTGTCTCTGTCTCGGTCTCCGTCTCCGTCTTTGTCACCGTCTTTGTCTCCGTCTTTGTCTCATGCCCCAGGGTCACCGCCTTTGTCTACTGCCCTTCTGTTTCTGTCGCTCCCTCTGTCTCTGTCTGTGTTTCTGTCTCCGTCTCTGTCTCTGTCTCTGTCTCTGTCTTTGTATCCATCTTTGTCTCCGTCTTTGTCACCGTCTTTGTCTCCGTCGTCGTCTTTCTCTTCGTCTCCGTCTTTGTCTACGTCTTTATCACCGTCCTTGTCTCCCTCTTTGTCTCCGTCTTCGTCTACGTCTTTGTCTCCGTCTTTGTCTCCGCCCATGTTTCCTGCCCCTCTGTCTCGGTCTTTGTCTCATGCGCCTCTGTCTTTGTCTCTGTCCTTGTCTCTGTCTCTGTCTCTGTCTCTGTCTCTGTCTCTGCCTCTGTCTCTGTCTCTGTCTCTGTCTCTGTCTCTGTCTCTGTCTCTGTCTCTGTCCCTGTCTCTGTCTCTGTCTCTGTCTCTGTCTCTGTCTCTGTCTCTGTCTCTGTCTCTGTCTCTGTCTCTGTCTCTGTCTCTGCCTCCGTCTTTGTCTCCGTCTTTGTATCCGTCATTGTCTCCGCCCATGTCTCCTGCCCCTCTCTCTCGGTCCTTGTCTCATGCGCTTCTGTCTCTGTCTCTGTCTCTGTCTCTGTCTCTGTCTCTGTTTCTGTCTCTGTCTCTGTCTCTGTCTCTGTCTCTGTCTCTGTCTCTGTCTCTGTCTCTGTCTCTGTCTCTGTCTCTGTCTCTGTCTCTGTCTCTGTCTCTGTCTCTGTCCTTGTCTCTGTCTCTGTCTCTGTCTCTGTCTCTGTCTCTGTCTCTGTCTCTGTCTCCGTCTCCGTCTCCGTCTCCGTCTCCGTCTCCGTCTCCGTCTCCGTCTCCGTCTCTGTCTTCATCTTTTTCTCCGTCTTTGTCTCCGTCTTTGTCACCGTCTTTGTCTCCGCCGTCGTCTTCCTCTTCGTCTGCGTCTTTGTCTCCGTCTTTGTCTACGTCTTTGTCCACGTCTTTGTCTCTGTTTTTGTCTCCGTCCATGTCTCCTGCCCCTCTGTCTCGGTCTACGTCTCATGCGCCTCTGTCTCTGTCTCTGTCTGTGTCTCTGTCTCTGTCTCTGTCTCTGTCTCTGTCTCTGTCTCTGTCTCTGTCTCTGTCTCTGTCTCTGTCTCTGTCTCTGTCTCTGTCTCTGTCTCTGTCCCTGTCTCTGTCTCTGTCTCTGTCTCTGTCTCTTTCCCTGTCTCTGTCTCTGCCTCTGTCTCTGTCTCTGTCCCTGTCTCTGTCTCTGTCTCTGTCTCTGTCTCCGTCTTTGTCTCCGTCTTTGTATCCGTCATTGTCTCCGCCCATGTCTCCTGCCCCTCTCTCTCGGTCTTTGTCTCACGCGCTTCTGTCTCTGTCTCTGTCTCTGTCTCTGTCTCTGTCTCTGTCTCTGTCTCTGTCTCTGTCTCTGTCTCTGTCTCTGTCCCTGTCTCTGTCTCTGTCTCTGTCTCTGTCTCTGTCTCTGTCTCTGTCTCTGTCTCTGTCTCTGTCTCTGTCTCTGTCTCTGTCTCTGTCTCTGTCTCTGTCTCTGTCTCTGTCTCTGTCTCCGTCTTTGTCTCTGTCTTTCTATCCGTCATTGTCTCCGCCCATGTCTCCTGACCCTCTCTCTCGGTCTTTATCTCATGCGCTTCTGTCTCTGTCTCTGTCTCTGTCTCTGTCTCGGTCTCTGTCTCTGTCTCTGTCTCTGTTCCCGTCTCTGTCTCCGCCCCTGCCTCTGTCTCTGTCTTTGTCTCCATCTTTTTCTCCGTCTTTGTCTCCGTCTTTGTCACCGTCTTTGTCTCCGTCGTCGTCTTCCTCTTCGTCTGCGTCTTTGTCTCCGTCTTTGTCTACGTCTTTGCCCACGTCTTTATCTCTGTTTTTGTCTCCGTCCATGTCTCCTGCCCCTCTGTCTCGGTCTATGTCTCATGCGCCTCTGTCTCTGTCTCTGTCTGTGTCTCTGTCTCTGTCTCTGTCTCTATCTCGGTCTCTGTCTCCGTCTTTGTCACCGTCTTTGTCTTCGTCTTTGTCTCATGCCCCACGGTCACCGCCTTTGTCTCCTGCCCTTCTGTTTCTGTCGCTCCCTCTGTTTCTGTCTGTGTCTCTGTCTCTGTCTCTGTCTCTGTCTCTGTCTCTGTCTCTGTCTCTGTCTCTGTCTCTGTCTCTGTCTCTGTCTCTGTCTCTGTCTCTGTCTCGGTCTCCGTCTCCGTCATTGTCTCCGCCCATGTCTCCTGCCCCTCTGTCTCGGTCTACGTCTCATGCGCCTCTGTCTCTGTCTCTGTCTGTGTCTCTGTCTCTGTCTCTGTCTCTGTCTCTGTCTCTGTCTCTGTCTCTGTCTCTGTCTCTGTCTCTGTCTCTGTCTCTGTCTCTGTCTCTGTCTCTGTCCCTGTCTCTGTCTCTGTCTCTGTCTCTGTCTCTTTCCCTGTCTCTGTCTCTGCCTCTGTCTCTGTCTCTGTCCCTGTCTCTGTCTCTGTCTCTGTCTCTGTCTCCGTCTTTGTCTCCGTCTTTGTATCCGTCATTGTCTCCGCCCATGTCTCCTGCCCCTCTCTCTCGGTCTTTGTCTCACGCGCTTCTGTCTCTGTCTCTGTCTCTGTCTCTGTCTCTGTCTCTGTCTCTGTCTCTGTCTCTGTCTCTGTCTCTGTCCCTGTCTCTGTCTCTGTCTCTGTCTCTGTCTCTGTCTCTGTCTCTGTCTCTGTCTCTGTCTCTGTCTCTGTCTCTGTCTCTGTCTCTGTCTCTGTCTCTGTCTCTGTCTCTGTCTCCGTCTTTGTCTCTGTCTTTCTATCCGTCATTGTCTCCGCCCATGTCTCCTGACCCTCTCTCTCGGTCTTTATCTCATGCGCTTCTGTCTCTGTCTCTGTCTCTGTCTCTGTCTCGGTCTCTGTCTCTGTCTCTGTCTCTGTTCCCGTCTCTGTCTCCGCCCCTGCCTCTGTCTCTGTCTTTGTCTCCATCTTTTTCTCCGTCTTTGTCTCCGTCTTTGTCACCGTCTTTGTCTCCGTCGTCGTCTTCCTCTTCGTCTGCGTCTTTGTCTCCGTCTTTGTCTACGTCTTTGCCCACGTCTTTATCTCTGTTTTTGTCTCCGTCCATGTCTCCTGCCCCTCTGTCTCGGTCTATGTCTCATGCGCCTCTGTCTCTGTCTCTGTCTGTGTCTCTGTCTCTGTCTCTGTCTCTATCTCGGTCTCTGTCTCCGTCTTTGTCACCGTCTTTGTCTTCGTCTTTGTCTCATGCCCCACGGTCACCGCCTTTGTCTCCTGCCCTTCTGTTTCTGTCGCTCCCTCTGTTTCTGTCTGTGTCTCTGTCTCTGTCTCTGTCTCTGTCTCTGTCTCTGTCTCTGTCTCTGTCTCTGTCTCTGTCTCTGTCTCTGTCTCTGTCTCTGTCTCTGTCTCGGTCTCCGTCTCCGTCATTGTCTCCGCCCATGTCTCCTGCCCCTCTCTCTCGGTCTTTGTCTCACGCGCTTCTGTCTCTGTCTCTGACTCTGTCTCTGTCTCTGTCTCTGTCTCTGTCTTTGTCTCCATCTTTTTCTCCGTCTTTGTCTCCGTCTTTGTCACCGTCTTTGTCTCCGCCGTCGTCTTCCTCTTCGTCTGCGTCTTTGTCTCCGTCTTTGTCTACGTCTTTGTCCACGTCTTTGTCTCTGTTTTTGTCTCCGTCCATGTCTCCTGCCCCTCTGTCTCGGTCTACGTCTCATGCGCCTCTGTCTCTGTCTCTGTCTCTGTCTGTGTCTCTGTCTCTGTCTCTGTCTCTGTCTCTGTCTCTGTCTCTGTCTCTGTCTCTGTCTCTGTCTCTGTCTCTGTCTCTGTCCCTGTCTCTGTCTCTGTCTCTGCCTGTGTCTCTTTCCCTGTCTCTGTCTCTGCCTCTGTCTCTGTCTCTGTCCCTGTCTCTGTCTCTGTCTCTGTCTCTATCTCTGTCTCTGTCTCTGTCTCTGTCTCTGTCTCTGTCTCTGTCTCTGTCTCTGTCTCTGTCTCTGTCTCTGTCTCTGTCTCTGTCTCTGTCTCTGTCTCTGTCTCTGTCTCTGTCTCTGTCTCTGTCTCTGTCTCTGTCTCTGTCTCTGTCTCGGTCTCTGTCTCCGTCTTTGTCACCGTCTTTGTCTCCGTCTTTGTCTCCGTCTTTGTCTACGTCTTTGTCTCCGTCTTTGTCACCGACTTTGTCTCCGTCGTCGTCTTCCTCTTCGTCTCCGTCTTTGTCTCCGTCTTTGTCACCGTCTTTGTTTCCGTCTTCGTCTCCGCCTTCGTCTCATGCCCCAGGGTCACCGGCTTTGTCTCCTGCCCTTCTGTTTCTGTCGCTCCCTCTGTTTCTGTCTGTGTCTCTGTTCTGTCTCTGTCTCTCTCTCTGTCTCTGTCTCTGTCTCTGTCTCTGTCTCTGTCTCTGTCTCTGTCTCTGTCTCTGTCTCTGTCTCTGTCTGTTCCCGTCTCTGTCTCCGCCCCTGCCTCTGTCTCTGTCTTTGTCTCCATCTTTTTCTCCGTCTTTGTCTCCGTCTTTGTCACCGTCTTTGTCTCCGCCGTCGTCTTCCTCTTCGTCTGCGTCTTTGTCTCCGTCTTTGTCTACGTCTTTGTCCACGTCTTTGTCTCTGTTTTTGTCTCCGCCCATGTTTCCTGCCCCTCTGTCTCGGTCTTTGTCTCATGCGCCTCTGTCTTTGTCTCTGTCCTTGTCTCTGTCTCTGTCTCTGTCTCTGTCTCTGCCTCTGTCTCTGTCTCTGTCTCTGTCTCTGTCTCTGTCTCTGTCTCTGTCTCTGTCTCTGTCCCTGTCTCTGTCTCTGTCTCTGTCTCTGTCTCTGTCTCTGTCTCTGTCTCTGTCTCTGTCTCTGTCTCTGTCTCTGTCTCTGCCTCCGTCTTTGTCTCCGTCTTTGTATCCGTCATTGTCTCCGCCCATGTCTCCTGCCCCTCTCTCTCGGTCTATGTCTCTGTCTCTGTCTCTGTCTCTGTCTCTGTCTCTGTCTCTGTCTCTGTCTCGGTCTCCGTCTCCGTCTTTGTCACCGTCTTTGTCTCCGTCTTTGTCTCATGCCCCAGGGTCACCGCCTTTGTCTACTGCCCTTCTGTTTCTGTCGCTCCCTCTGTCTCTGTCTGTGTTTCTGTCTCCGTCTCTGTCTCTGTCTCTGTCTCTGTCTTTGTATCCATCTTTGTCTCCGTCTTTGTCACCGTCTTTGTCTCCGTCG